>OY728141.1:1382262467-1382862467 GCA_963277665.1 Viscum album
TATACCAATAGCAACGATGGGGAGCTGACTCAAGAAGGACAGTCAAATACTCAGTCCTATGTGATGCACAAACCAAATTTCTCTGCAACAAGTGTCTCAATATGCCGAGTTGACAAGCAGGTTTTCAGGGTCCTAGTGAATGGATACGTCGGCCACCGCACCATCACTAGACTCCCTGGCCTGAGAGCCGCTCTTGATACACATTAACACTGTTGCCCTATATCCCAAAAAATTCCTCTTTTAGGGATGTCCGAACAGCGTCCCATGGAACGAACCACCTCTGATATGACTTTTTCACGACCCGACCCTACCCGGGCTCGGGCCGCAACTACCGCAGGACCACCTCCATAGGCCAGGGGCTGGTGACCAGCACCGAAGGCACAATAACTCAGGGAGGCCATTGCCTAAGTACCTGAACACACACACGCAGCACAATCAATGCAATAGTGCAGTGTGAAAAAGAAAAGACAAGTAAAGTAAAGGGAAACAGCTATATATAAACCACAAAGTCCATCGACCTCTACAAGTACAAAGAAAGCTGAAGGAACACTAAAAAGAAAAGGGGAAAACACGCGGCCAACCAAAAAAGTGCCATAACCCAGCAACAGGTAAACAAAGAGAAACAGCTGACGGGTCTCCCACCTGGAACCCGACTCCAACCATCGCATGCAGTCTAAGCTCCCAAGCTCATAAGCTCCTCTGAAGTCACAAATAACCTGTCTGTCATCTACAAGGGGACACCAAGTGCAGGAAAATCCCAATTAGGGGTGAGTATAAAAATACTCAGTAGGATACCCTGAAGGCTCGAGGGAGAAACGAAGGAAGTACCAAAGGGTGAGCAGTAGAGTGAACAGGGAAAAGTAAAGGAGCACAACAAAGAGGTCAGTAAGAAGTATAGTAAAGAGTCCAGCTCAACCCAACAAGAGGAAAGAAGGTAGACTCATCCAGGCACAAGGAGTTGGAAACGGTGAAAAGATTAGCTTCCCGTCGAGTCTTCGCTACCTATAGCAAGAGAGTAGACTCGTCCAACCACGAGAAGCTAGACACGGAAAGCACGTGGCATACCCCACACGTCTTCGCCTGACCTGGAAGGAGAGTAACCAAACCCAAGAAGTGGGTACCTGAATAAGGTATATACAAGTCCATATGCTCAAACAAGAATCCCAAAAAAGATTGTAAGGGGATCTCCGTCCCATAGCTCACCCCAAGAATGAGTATCCAATAGTCCCATAAGTAACACCATAGATTCCTAGCATCCCGTACGTTTGCCTAGAACCGCAATCCAAGGGGATCGATCACCGCACATCGACAATATCTGCATTGGGCGGCACTGAGTCACCCACACGGTTTTTGTTCGTGTCACAAGAACACGCGTCGGTGGGAAAAGTGCACCTCGTACTTGAGAGTTCTAGGGGAACTTCAAACCACAACTCATCACTACCCCATAGTCGAGAGGTCTCTACAAAGTCAAAGTCGTTCCATCACCGACCCGTAGAACCAAGGGTCCCGCTCCGGTAATCACTGAGGAAAGCCACAGGATAGTCTAGTATAAAGGACTGATCCTGGAATTCCAAAAGGTATCCCACTGCCCAGCCCTGCTGGAGGGTAATTCATAACCAGATATCGGGTGACCCACTGCCCATCCCTGCTTGAGGGTAAACCCTAATACATCATCAGGTGACCCACTACCCAGCCCCGCCGGAGGGTAAACCCTAATAAGATACTGGGTAACCCACTGCCCATCCCTGGTGGAGGGTAAACCATAATACATCATCTGGCAACCCCCTGCCTAGCCCCGCTGGAGGGTAGACCTTAATGCATCATCAGGCGACCCACTACCCAGCCCCACTGGAGGGTAGACCGGGAATAAGTCGACAGAAGACCCACTGCCCAGCCGTGCTAGATGGTAGATTTGGAACAAGACGACGGACGACCCACTACCCAGCCCCGCTGGAGGGTAGACCTCAATAAATCATCAGGAGACCCACTGCCCAGCCCCGCTGGAGGGTAGACCTGGAATAAGTTGACAGGCGACCCACTACCCAGTCGTGCTGGATGGTATACCTGGAACTAGATGACGGGAAACCCACTGTCGAGCCCAAATAAAGGGTAGACCATAAGTGGTCATCGGGTGACCCACTACCCAGTCTCTGCTGGAGGCTAGACCCTATGTTTGTCGGGCGACCCACTGCCCAGTCTCTACTGGAGGGTAGACCCTAAGAGCGTCGGGTGACCCACTACCCAGTCTCTACTGAAGGGTAATCCCTAGAAGTTAGTGAGCAACCCAATACCCAGTCATGCTAGTGGGTAAACCCGAAGAAGACGATGAGTGACACACTGCCCAGCCCCGCTGGAGGGTAAAACTCAGAACTGCTCTGGAAATCTCTAATGGATGGTACAACACTGGCCAACCAAACATGGAGTGGGTATCGCGCAGCCACCCAACTCTAGAACAACTCACCCAAAAGAGGTTCAGCGCCTGCTCCATCATTGGGTGTCACTAGCACCGCTACTGGCCGATCCATCGAGAACAAAACCAGGGGGAGACCACTCAACCCTGCTGGTCAAACAAACGGGCACAGAGAGACCCTCTATGTCGCGAGAGGTCAAAGTACGCAAAGCAGAACAAGACACACACATGGGGCCCACACGACGTGTGGCCCCAAGTCAACCCCAACCATGGGCATGAACGTCTCAGTTACAAACCACACATACCTCCAAGAGCTCTAGTATACTCTGAGAGTATACCATGTCTCCAGCCCAAGGGCTACCGTGCACACGACACCCAACGTCAACGCGAAGGCATGACGTAACATTTACAACTTTCTACCTCAACGATTGAGGCACGGACAATCACATATCTTTAAACACCAACCTCACTCTCCCAGGAGTGCACGCGATCACACACCGAATGTCCGTTACAAACACTGTAGAAGAACCTCCACCGGGGAACCTTTCACATTTCCACGTTTAATAAGATCATGTATAGGGCTCCGCACAACCAAACGGATCACACCGTTGTAATCCTCATGAAAAAACACGCGAGATCGACTACTTACTCACCTCCAACGGATATCCGACGGAAAAGTCACCAGCATCGCCTTTTGCCCGAACGACGTCCCGTGATCTTGAGCCTCGGCCCCAAAAACACTCAGGCGCATCGCACCATTGCGATCCCCTTGGGAAAACACGTCAAAATCACTAATCACTTGATTGTAACAGATATCTGGAGAAAAAGATGCATTTCGGCGCACCGCACACGAGCGGTGCCACGTGGGACCCACATCCCGGTCCCGAAACTCAACGAACGGATCGCACCGTTGCGATTCTCTCAAAAAAGCACACATGATGGACTATTTACTTGTCCAAAATGGTCGCCCGGTGATAATGATGGAAAATCACCATCGACGCCCAAACGGACCTCGTGGGCCCCGCACCATCGTGCTGAATTAGGGCGGGCGGATTGCACCATCGCAATCCCCTCGGAAAAACATACAGAAATGACTACTTGCTCGCCTCGAATGGATGCCCGATGAAAAAGGCGTGAAATGCTACACACAGCTCGAAAGAAGGGCCGTGGGGCCCACACCTCAAATCCAATATCAATGCCTGAAACCACCTTGGAAACCTCCTCCTCAGCGCCAGGGGCGCAACGCTGCTGACGATGCTCAAAATGGACGTCGGATGCGTCCGTGCCGCCCAAAACAAGTATCTCGGAAAAACGTTTGTCCAATTAAAGACACATCGTGCCTCCGCGACCCCACGTTTCGGGAATTTAAAATTCCCGAAACCATGTCAAAGAATTCCCCTCGTCGCGAGGTCTGTGCTGCCGCTGACGACGCACACAACGGACGCCCGTAGCGAAAGCTACGGGCGTCAGAGATTTTAAAAGGGGGGGGGACCCCCTTGGGCCGGACCGGCCAGGATCGGCCGGTCCGCCCACAGCTGGCCCGCTGGGACCGCGGCCCAGCCGCCTCCCACAAGGCCACCTCGCCCGAGCGCCGTGCGGGCCCCTCTTCCACCGACCGGCTGACACGGCCGGTCGACTTTCCACACGGGGACCCGCGTCGTGCGGGTCTCTATCCAGCCGCGGGGTCGCGCGCCTGCGACCCCGGCCGTCTCCTCTCGCCGGCGCCTGTGGCCGGACCGCCTACGCCGTCCCACACCAGCGAGGTGCTCCCCAGCTAGTCGGATGGCCTACCGGCCTTCCGCAGCGCCCGCTTCCACGCCGCCGTCCCGGAACCACTGTCCGACGCCAAGAACCACCGAAAAACCAGAATTTCAGTCGGAACTTCCCGGGACTGCCCCGGGCACCTCGGGACTACGATTTTTGATCCGAGAAGAGCTTCAGAAACCTTCAAACATATAATAAACATCCGCGGGATTCGATCGATGATCGGATAGTAATTCAACAGTATAAATTGGGCTCAAATATTGCGGGAATTTGAAAACGAAATAACTCCTACCTCGAAGGGCATAACCTGGCGCTTCGTGTGCGGACCGTCGGAACCGCTGTGCCTCTCCGGAGTTCGCCTCGCCGGAGCTGCCTCACCGGAGGTGAAGGAGATGGGAGGGTTTGAGGAAGAAGAAGAAGAAGAAGAAGAAGCGGGTGGGGGTGGGGGTGTTTAAGTACAAATCACTTGAACGCCCGCCCGACAGCCCCGAACCCAAAATTTCGGCGGGGTCGAGGTTAAGCCTCCTCTAGGATAAAACCACGCTCCGAGCACAACAGAGGTCTCAGAATTTTAATCCGAGGCCCCGTTCAAAAGTTATAAAACTCAACGCCCGTGGGCGCCAAATTATGAAAACGCCCTTGGGGCCATTTTTCACAAACGGCCCGCGCCCGTGAAAATTACACCCCTCCTAGGGTAAACGGCCTCTTTCAAACTCAACAGTACCCTCGTTTTTCCAATCCGAGCCACCATTTATGAGATAAGTATGTTTCAACATTAAAAGAATTAATTAATTTATTTAATCTGTTTAACGTTCCAAAAGTGGGCGAGGGGTCCAAAAACCCCGCGCCGAAATACTTTATGTTGTTCCTAGGGTAAAACCCCTTTCTGGACCCATCCGTACACTCAGATCTTTGATCCGGTTTTCCGTTTAAGAGTTATCCCATTTATTTGGAAATTCCAGAGTGAACGCACTGAAAATTTAATTTCGGCCACTCCGGGGCTCGGAATCGCACGCCGTCTTAAGGGGATTCTCTGGAATATCATCAAGAATATTATAAAGACTTTCACAGCAAAAACCGGGTTCTTACATCTTCCTTGGACACATCTGTTAGCTTCAACATCCTTCACTCCACAAATATATTGTGCATCCATTTAATGTAAAATATAGTAGGACATGTGTATTTGGATATTGAATGAATGGTAAAATAAATAAATAGAAATAAATAACATAACACCTTGTGATATTATAGTATACCATACAACCTATAATTAATCATGTTCTAAGGTAAATCAAGAGCTGATCAAAAGCAAAAAAATTCAATATGTCTGAGCATGAAAACCCAAAATGATTGAAAAGGTAACAAACACGAAATATAATTATTTTTAAAATATCCATTCATCTATGTTTGAAATACATTATTCATTATATTTTGTTCTAACATAATAATTTCGATCCAATATCATTTATAAAATTACTTAATATAATTCACTCTTGTTATCTTTAAATGAAAATAATCACATTGAATGAAATAAAATTATGTGAATCCTCCTTTGTTAAAATTACTATTTAAATCCATTTTGAATACTGCATTTAATATTTATTTTTTCAATACACTTTAGTGAAACCAATATAAAAAAATAATCAATAATGAATAAAATTATAGAGGGTGATAGTTCCATGATATATAAGATGCATACGAAAACATAAGACAACCATTTATAAAAAAAGAATTTAAAAATCACTTTAAGGGCACTCTATCTAGAGATTCCTAGACTAAATTTCTAACTAACAAGATTTGTGATGTCAATTAGTTTAGAGGGACTCATAATTTTTCATTTTCCTCTTGAGAGATTGAATTATAAATACATCACCAGAATAACTAGAGGAGAGGTAACCAAAAAACTATCTAAGTGAACATACTAAAGTACCCCTGTGTGATTTTATCATAAAAACCGAAAATAAGATATATAAATCATAACTAATACATTTCACAAACAACATGAATATTAAAAAAATAAATACAAACCTAATTGTCGGTTCAAACCACCCATCCATGTCATTTATGAATGAAATTATGATAAATTTAGTTTTCCAAATAAGGTATAGTACATTGTTGACATTCTTTAACATTACAAATAATAAAACTTATTTAAAAATAATTACATAACCTAGTAAAACACTCTAAATTATATAATTGGACTCAATAACCCTTTTTATGAACCATACACACCCTTAATAAATAAATTCAAGGATAAAAACATTGAGGTATTTCAAAATCATTTCATAAAAGACAATTTGAAAATTTACCCAACACTTTTTGTGGAGAATAGTTGATAAAGAAATACAAAATATATTTTTTTCATTATTCCCTTAATATAATTAATATGATTATTAGAAGTTCAAATAATTAGTTAACAACACAAGGAATAAATGTTCATATGTTTACCAAGGAAAGAAGAATAGGATACTATCATGAAAAAGTGAGGATTGTTGAAATTTTTTAATACTGATAATGTGGTCATAAAATTACATTAAAATACCAAGAATCCAAAAATGTAGAAAATAATATTCAAAACACACATATAATTTTACTAATGGGGTATAGTTTTAATAATTTTTTTGGGGAAGAACAAAACTGTGGGGAGGAGAAGAAGAAGAAGAAGAAAAATGAATAACCTAAGGATATCCAACTCAAAATCACAAAAATAATCACCAAAGAATATGAGAGAGAAAGTGGAGGTCCTCAATAGGAGTCTGGTGGTCTTAAAATTGTATTAATATAAAAGATGATAGGGGAGGAAAAATATATATATATAAGATATGGAATATTGTTTTAGTCAATTTAACAAAAATTCATTTCCTTGGTGAATCTAATGATTTGGACTCTCGGTTTTCCAAACCATGGTCTATCTATGTGTTTCTCAATAGATACCCTACATCATGTCATATAAGTAGGTCACATAGACTAACAATTCACCAACTTTGTGTTTGGATATGATAAAATTTATAATTTTGTCTCTTCGATAGTATGAACTATTCTCTATCCCTCTGACATGCACTGGATGACACAAAATATAAAAATTTAATGAAATTATACCTGTCAGTAGATACCAAAAATCAAGGCTAAAAATTAATAAAGTAAAAAAATATTATTGTAAGTCATAGATTGGTTCATAACAATTCTCCTCAAAATAAGATTTATGTCATCCAAAAAAATACTAAGATTAAATTTTTTATTCAAAAATAAATGTGGTACAACCACATACTAATAATGCGACACAAAAATGTAATAGATTGATGGAATCACTATAAATGGATAATGATGTAATATTCAACATGAAAATAGGACAAACCAAAACATTACAATTCACTCTCATATGTAAATAGAAATGTGTCTAAGGTGAACCACCATACACTAGAAAAATGTGATTAAACATATGAAAGGGAAATTTCAACTCTATAAAGCATGACCAAAAAATCCTAATAGTATTCCCATTGAAAATGTCATATAGAAATAAAAATCATGACCCAATTTCATTTGATGATCTATACTCAAATATTGTGTGGTGGATTTTGGGTATGAATGACATAATGAATCCCCAACCACATAAACTATTAAAATAAAAAGTAATTAATAACTCACATGTTATAATAGATATAAATTACATTAATTAACACATAGGGTTGTACCCTCAATATATTTCGTCCCAACTAATGCGTCAACAAAATCTATATAGATAAAAATTACTCCAATATGAAATAACGATATTGAACCTACAAAATTAGGTTAATGACAATATATAAATGAATAGAATAACTATGTAAATCATTATTAAGAGATATTCATAAAGGGAAACAAAAAAATATAGAAATAATATAATAAAACCATTTCAAATAGAATATTATTGTTCACCCAAGACCAATACCTTGGGTCAAACACCATTTTGAATAAATATAATAAAGGTATGATATATGAGAGAATATGATACACATATTGATTATCTATATTAGTAAAATCAATAAAAAGGGAACGATATGCTACCCTTAAAATATATGTGTCAATGAAAAAATATAGAAAATCAAAACCTAAATATTTTACCATTGTGGGCCTATCTAAATAAATAATGTACCTGCTTGGATATAACCATAGTTATTGGTAATAATCATTATAGTAACCCAAAAAATGTACCTAATACTTCTATTTAACATCCCTTAAAAAATCACATGTAAAGGATGGTATCCTTTCAGTCCCTCAAAATTAAACTAATCATTAAGGTAATAACATCTCCAATAAAGACAAAATTATGAAAATAGAACCAAGGGAAACCCAAATAGATCACTAATAACTAGTTAATATTTTAGAAAATCATCAAATTGGATGAAAAACTATAATAGTTATCCAATAATAGACAAACATCACCTTGTTAAAATAGAACCACAATAGATAATGAAATGAAACCATCCTATAAGGGATATACTCAACCATTTAATCTAGAATATTCTATGAGGAATACATTAAAAGATGTAATAATTATATTACCCCATCACAATATATTAAAATTGTATTAAATTCAACCAAATATAAAATCCTACTCAAATAATTGACTTAATGAAAAATCAATAGCATGAATCATTATTTAAAATATTTTTTAGAGAATGTTTTGTAATTTCATATCATAATACTCCATTTTAAAATAAGATTTAAACTATTATCTTCATTATAAAAATACTTCATGTTCTCATTTCATTATACCCTTTTGTCTTTTACATAAAATACTACATTATTAAATCAAAAAACATCCCCAAAAAAATTAAACTTTCAAAAAAAATTAAAATAATTTCTTAAATATAAAACATTAGCTCTATTTCAAAATATTTTGGAAAACATATTTTCAATTTTATAATATCTCATTTATAGTATGAAATTAAATTTTATAACACCCACTAATATCAATCAAGATAGATAAAAAACCGCTGATACTCCTCATTATTATTTTTTTAAACTATATTTTACTTATTTAAATTCTAATAACTATTTTTAGGAATAAAATTTTCAAAAATCACTCCCTTATTTTCATATCCAAACAACATAAATTAGCCTGAATCCCATTATAAATTCCAAATTATATAAATTTTCATTTTAATACGATTTAATTTGAAATATTATCATTATATTTAGTTTCAATTTAATTTTAAAATATGAATTTTATATTTTCAAAAAAAAAACCATAAAATTTAAAATCTATAATTTGAAAATGAAATAAATTATTTTACTAAAATTACATAAAGATGAATTGATCAAAACAAAGTCAACTAAAAATAAATCTTACATAAAATTTCTTACGTGAACAGGTTATATGTGTAGTCTGGCCACATGGAATGGTAGAACATGGGACATCAAAAAAACTTCTCAGAGTCATTTAAAAAAATGTAATTAGATTGAAAATTATATTCTAGGCCATAAATTATATCTTCTTACCACCAATTCTCCACCTTGTCATCCCCTAAATCATAAAATTTGTATGTAAATTAGTTATTATAAGTAAAAGATAGTAATAAAAATTTGAGGGGTTAAATCCCCAACTTCCCAGGTGTCTCGAGACATTAAAAATTGATGATCTATCTAGACTCTTTCTAAAGAGACCTCTTGGGTCAAAATAATATTATCCCCAATATACTATTAATTACAATATAAAAAATATAGTTCTAGAACCTAGTACCATTAAAGACTTTATTTTATTAACATTTTCTCATGAATAAAACCAAGGCCACACTGAATTGGTCAGTCGGGGCGATATGTGAAATACTTAGGGTGTAATCCTGATCATCTCAATAATGTTAAAAGCACCAAAGGAATCATATATGACAATATGGATACTATTTTTATAAAATAAATGAAATAAAATAACTATTTTAATTTATTTTGAAATTATAGATTCACCGATCTATATATCATACATCCTTACACAAATGAAATAATAAGTCAAAAATAAAGCATAAATATAGAAGAAGAAAAAGAGATACAAAAAAATATTATCTCACCAATAACACTCTGCATAGAAACATCATTTATCATTAACATCCATAACTCCATATTTATAATTATCCACCTATTAACGCAATTTAAATCAAAAAAGGACTATTAATCTAATGAATCATAGAAATATAAATAAAACATAATAATTAATATACCTCAAATTGAATTTATGAATCACCATTCCACCTCAAACAAGTCATTCTCTATAAAAAATAATTTGATGAACATGAACCTAAAATTTTATTAATAATTATCATGAATCCCAATGGGAAATGCA
Organism: Viscum album; assembly: GCA_963277665.1. Taxonomy (NCBI): domain Eukaryota; kingdom Viridiplantae; phylum Streptophyta; class Magnoliopsida; order Santalales; family Viscaceae; genus Viscum; species Viscum album. The sequence continues at coordinate 1,382,272,958 of OY728141.1, forward strand.
AGACAACTCTAACCCCTTATGTAGAAAATAAATAAAACATACATTCATTCTTGTGTGAGACACTTTTTAAAAAATGTAATACTTTAAAATAATTCACTTAAAAAATTTATTATTTACAAATTAATTTTCTAAACATTTATTTTAGAATCTAATTAAGGAAAATAATAACATTTAAATATATTTATAGCGTAAAGGAAACCTTCTTGTTAAAAAAATTAGAAAGATAATTTAAAGATCACATTTGAAATTCTGTTTCCAACAAATTATAATTAATCCTATTAAAAAATAAATAACACTCAATAATTTTTTTTAAGGATTATAATATTATCTAGTTAATTCAAGTGCACAACAAATAATAAAAATAAAATTTTATAACATGAAACCTGATAAAATCACCCTAAGGTCACATGGGCTAGGGGAACCTAGGACTTTTTGGTCCAAAAATATTTTTGTTCTCTCAATAAGTGGCGATAGTTTTGTAAAACATCACTATCCAATGGATCAGACACTGTATACATAATTAACTAATAAAATGATTACTTTGGGAATCTTTTCCAACTCTCTATTTTCCTTCATATGTACCCAGGATACCATTGAATTTTGAATTAAAAATAATAAATATACGTGATTCAAAAATCATCACAAATATATAAAATTAATAATAAAAAATTAGTGGGATCCATCCAACCATTTATGTCCTCGATTAATGGAATTACAAGAAATAATTATTTTAATGGTGCAGAATGATCCTTATGATCATTGTTCAAAATTGTTAAATTATAAATAAAAATTAAAAAATTTATAAAACTAAATAATATACTCCAGAACATGTAATAGTTCACAAAACCCTTCCATAATATCGAAAGAAACTTTTAATAATTCAATTCGATGATGAAACACTCATTAATATTTTAAAATAAACTCATAAAAGGAAACTATAAAATATAAAATAACTTATTACACATGATATTTGAGAAACCATTAAAGATAATGTATATTAATGTAAAAATTATTTTTTTCCCTAAAAAATGAGTTGAACTAAAAAAATTTTCCGGGTTATTTCATGAACATTGTTAATATTTTTATTATTAGTCCAATACAATTATATAAAACTCAATTATTATTGTTATTAAATTTAAACAAAAATGTGATGATAAATATAACTTAAATAGACTGAAAATGTTCTGAATCATTGAATACATGTTCATAGAGACCCAAAAATGATATTTCACACCATTTAAATCCATTCAAAAATGAAATTAGAACCCAACAACAGCTAAGGGCTTTCATATGGTAAAGGGAGGATAAAATAACAATGAAGGTAGGGGAGGAGGAGAAGTAAGATAATTCAAACAAAAGAATATCACACTCTAATTCATAATTTGAATTTCAAAAAATAAATGTGGGATTGATCAAGGTCCCATGTAGGGGTCCCATAGGCTAGGCCTATGTAAAGAGGGAATTGGGTGAGGTGAAACATATATATAAAAAGGAAGGGTATTTTAATTAATTATTATATAAAACATAGTTGAGTGAATCTTATAGATTTTATTCGGGGTTGGAAAAACCATGGACCAGTTATTCATATCACACTGGATGGCCTAAGGTGTAGATCCTAGTTAGATCAAAAAGTTAAACTAACCATTCATCGACCATATGTTTTTCCCTATTATGAATTAAAATATTATCCACAATTATCATATAGTTAATTATAAAAATATTATAATTTTATGAAATTAAAATCATTCCAAAAAAAAATTAAAATTCTTGTTAATTACACCCTTAAATCAAGAGAATCCAAGGAGGATAGAAATATTAATAACATAATAAAAATAATAATTAAAAACTAGGTTCGGGTGTGATATTAGGTCAGCTCTTATAGGTTTTGTAACTCCCTCGTCTAATATATGACACATTTAGTGAGATATGTGTCCCACATATTGATCATAAAATTGGGTTTCTGATTCATGTGTAGGAATATATCTTAATGTTATAGGGATTGTGGAATTTTTCATGGAATAATGATTCAAAAGTGATCATGGATCTCCCCCATATGTATAGGATAAGAATTTATGTTGGTGTATTTTTTGTGGATCATGGTACAATAATCTCCCCATCAATAGAAGATATTCATTGATTTATCCTTGAGGATATAATGTGGTGATTTTATTCATTAGCCACATTATTTTAAAAATATTTTGGTATGGTCATATACATCTCTAATGAACAATGATGTGGTTATCCTTTTAGTTATGAGGTGAATTTAGAGTTTACTCATTCTATAAATTGAGAAAACTATTATGGACTAATCTTTCCCCTAATGACCTTAAGATGGGGTTCCTTGTTAGGAAGTGAATCCATAAAAACATTGTTATCCAGTTTATCTTCTATCATGACTTGAAATTGGTAAATATATGTTTTAGACCTTAATGATGACGTAAACATTATCTTATGTCTCTTTATGTTATCAGAGCTTACTACTGGGTATTATTATAATCACACATACAATGGCTTTATGGAAACAATGTTTATGTATTTAAAAACGATTTATAGGTTATTTTAGATCTCATTTGGTGTGATAATGATGGATATAGAGTATTGAAGTGTGTTTTAGTGTTTCATCTAAAAATACTACGGTTGGAGTGGGTGCGTTATATTATTTCCACAAACAATTTTACTAGAGTTTGATTTTATTTTTGAGATTATAAATTTTATAGTTTTTTATTTTAGGATGGAGTTTATAAAGTTTTTTATAGATGTTTAACAGGCTTAAATGCATTTATTATTTTAGTTAGAAAATAAATAAAATATTTGGTTGAAGTTATTTTCATTTAATAATTATATTTATCATTTACATAATGTATAATTTAATCCCTTCCAAAAAGATTACTCATTACTATAGGTTTGCACCATCTCCTCCCATATTAGGGGTCCTCTTAGGGTGGGAAACTAGGATTACTATCAAATCGAGGGAGGACCTAGTGATTCGAGTCCGGTTTAATCAGTATTAGGGTGACTTGATCACATGGATAGTTTTTAGATATAGGATTTTTAAAAGTTTTGGTTTAAGAAATTTGTGGTAAAAAAATTTAATGATCAATATTTCTATTTATCATATAAAGGAACCATGATAGGGTATGGTAGACAACTTTTTCCTATGAAAGTAATATGATATTATTTTAAACAACATGGGTTCATAAGTAATTATTTTTAGGGTACAATTCAATGGGTTCATTCATTATATAGTGTTTTGTGCTTTTTTGATTTTATGGTGTGTGAGCATACTAACAAATACTTCATCATGGAATAATTATTTGATTTCCGTTAAGGAAAATTATAGCACTATAGGTATAGATTAAAAATCTTATGTTTTATAGATGATAAAAAAATATTCAAGGGATTTTGAGTCTTTTAGGTAACTATATATAATTTTTTCAATAGGCTGGATCCTAGAGAATTTTCTCAACATAAACCTAGAATAGGGAATTAGATCTACGTTTCATTCGGTTTCATATTCTGTAAGGGATCAATTACCCCCAGTTGATAAAGATACATGAGATATCATCCATTGTATAGTCTATATTGAACACATGAAGTTTTAGTGCACCCTTTGAAATATATTTTGATTTTTCCACGTATGGGGTTAGTAACTGGCACGGTGGTGTGATGATAGTTGGGTGTGGGACCCCTATATAATATTGTGCTGTTGAGTACTCAATTATAGATACAGTGGTGTGGATTATCATATATTAATTATTACTTCATTTAGGTATGTTTTCAGTACTCCATCGACCATGACGAGGAGCGAGAACCCAATATTTTAGTGATGTTGGTACTCTCCTTCATTACTGGATGTGAATCATCCATATATAGAATTTGTTGTTCTATATAATATGTGATTTGATTATTAATTAATTGTGATGGTATTCTCCCATAGGATGGGTTATGTTTTCTCCATTTGAGTGGTGGGTATCCCCTCATCTATCATATATTTATCATTGAAGTGTGGATTCCACTTATGTATTATGGAGTTTATTGATCCCCTAAGGATACAAGAGGGAAGAATACCATTTATGAGTGCATGTATTTTCCATTTTGAGAATTTTTTTTCTAACCATTAATCATGTCATGGAATATGTTCCTCATACTAAATAGTATAAAGTTTTCGACTATGTGGTAGAGAGTGGGTCCTCCCTCATTCTAGGTGTATGTTTGATTTGGTATTGAGTACTATTATTTTTTCCCTTTTGTTCTAATACCTCCCACATAGTTTGGGGTCTATGGTCCATCACAAGTGAGGTCGGTTACTCACTTGTATAGATTATATATATTTTTTAAGGTGAGTATCTTTCACAATAGATCATCTTTTAATTGTTTTTATTTAGAACCTGATTCCATTTTTTGATCTCCTAGAAAATGGTGTAGCCCAAGGATGATAATTTTTGGGTTAATGTAGCTTATTAGGAACATCCATCCGAAGGATGATGTCTATGATGTATCAAATGATAGGAAAATTTTCTTGAAGTGATTTGATGTGGTTTATTTAATCCCCCCAGGTGTCTGAGGTATCTCAATATATAGGGGAATATTCATGCGACCCGTATATAAATAAAAGACGTTAATCATTTTAAAAATTTTCTTGTAGTCTATGGTGTTATATGTATCAATTCAATTCCCCCCCCCCTACAACCTTGTATTCAGCACCACCAAACTCAAGGATTTGGGGTCCATGACCCTAGATATGTTAGACCTACAAATGTAATGATCATTTCAATCATAATATTTCATGAGTTTCCAAATGTGTATTTATTCCATTGAAATAATATACAATTGAAATATTTTGTGCTAGCATATCATTATTAAATCATTATCATGAAAGACATTAGTTATAGTAGAGTCCTTTAAATAGTTCAAATTGATATATTTTTATTATAGGTGTCTATCAACCCCTATATTTTCTATATGTTTGAGTCATCTTTTGTTGAAATATTTTCATCGGATCCCCCCATGGAAGAGTGATACCAAGTGATGTTGTCATTAGTGATGTATTACCATTGAAAGTTATTGCTTAGATCAATGGGTTTTTTATAGTGTGTTTTTAGATCATGATGATGGGTCTTAGTAAACATTTATTAACAAATGAAACCATGATATTGAAAAATTATGACCCTCTTGAAGTTTCAACTTGTTTATTCACTTGTTATAGAGTGTAGCATCATGGTCCATGGTTTTTGGAGGATTGAAAACATAGTTATGAATCATAGTATATTTTTCAGTCTTGGAGATGGTCTAAGGATTCCCCTCATATGGAGTTGGACCCGTTAATAAAATTTTATTCAAGGGATGGACTAGTTCCAATCTAATTCTTCAAATGTCACAATTGAGATTGAGGTTAAGGGTGTTAATTTTTTGGGGATTTTTCATAAAATGCAATAATGGTTTCTAAGGGTCTGAATCTATGGATTATTTATGGTTCTCATTTGTGTTTTATTTCGGAAAAAACTACAATAATATTTATCTATGATTAAATTATCATTGGTTCAATCTATGTGTTAGGAAGAGTCGGGCTTGGAAAACTCATTTCGTCTATCGTTAGTATACAATGGACCGGTATGTGGTCTCAACTATATTGATACCTTGATGTCATTATAAGATATCGGTAATAGTATTCATATTATAATATCATTATTTTTAATGAGTTGCATCATTTCAATCATTTTCCGCTATAGAAACATGATTTATTTGGAATATGGAGACCTCATGATCTCTACATGATAGATTTTTTCATCTATGGTGGATACTGACCTAACTATTTTTAATGGTTCAAGATTGTAATTCCTTAAAATTTTATAATTGAAAGTATAAGTAGATCTACTTTATCCTCATTCTCTAGGATAGACAATGATGATGAGTACTTTAATAATCTAATAATAAGGAGAAATAGAAATCTCTTGTATAGTGGTGCAATTCCCTTTTTAAAGAACCTAAGTGAGAATTATGATGTGATTAGAGTGTCACTATATGAAATTATTTAGGTAATCTCTTTTGATGGTGGGGATCTTGACACACTCATAAAAATGACTATTTATAGGAACTCTATCTAACAGAGACTAATGGTTAAAGAGATACATTTCTACAAATGATGATGGGTGTCTCATGTTTGGAGAAAATAAAGGATTTAGGAGGAAATCCAAAGTAATATTCTCATGATTTGAGTTTTTCTTATGTTGTGAGATTAAATAATTACAGGTTGATCCGATTTGGAATACATATAGGAAGAATAATCAGTATACACAATATGGGATTGGAAAAAGGACTTTTTGGATTGAGTGGGTTATATTTATGCCCTCATAGATTTATAAAAATTCAAAATCTGGAGAATACCATGTGAGGATGTGTTATATATCCACATGAGGATGAATTATGGATTTAATAGAAAACAAGTCTATATATTTTTATTTCAACGATAAAATATCTTGGTGGGAGAGGACATAGAGAATTTGGTTGCCCTATATATAAGACAAAGCTAATTCTTAAATTCTAGATCTGCAACCCATCAAGAACATTTAAATGGAAATATCCCCTTGAAAATGACATTAGATATATTTTCAAATGGGTTTTATATTCATTGTAAAAGATGTTTACCTTTGGTCTATAAGTTGTATATATTCCATGTTAATGGATTTTTTGAGATAATTTATATTTATTAATAAAATTATATCTTTCATCTTTTTGTGAACATAATAATCTCCTAAAAGAAGATTATAATAGATATTATGGCTCCTCTACTTCTACATGACCAATTGGTTTACATGTAATTGTATAAAGTCTCCCAAGTTTCATAGTCCCATGTTAGGTCATTTTTTGGATTTTTATTTAATTTCATTACTTATTCCCATGATAATTTGCATCTTATCCTATGGGATAGTGGTACCCCCATCACATTAGCTATAATTTAACCTATAATATAAGGATGAAGATATTGAAAAATCATATTCCAAGGATGCTAATATAATTCGAGTTAGGATTCAATGATTAAATAGTATCGATATGACCATGGAGATTTTTTTATATTCCATGAGGTTAGAAACATTAATTAAAATTCCCGTATCTCAGTAATTTTTGTGCTATTTATTCTTCCTATTTTGGGATTTTTAAGCTAGTTGAGTGAATTATGGATTCATTAGAGATATATTTAAAAAATATTGGTCAAATTTGGTGGTCCATGGGAGGTTTATTTAGTGATTGTTTCTCAAATAGCTTGTAATGATAATAAACCACTCTATTTAGATCATCGTTGCATATATGGTGGATATTTTATTCACCAAAACATCTCAGTTGAATAAACATGAAAGGTTTTATCAATGGGTGCATTACTCATCATGTGAAACTATACATAGAAAATCAACTAATGTGAAGTTCCATAAATATTATAGTATAAGCCATGTGAAGTTGAAAAACCTTACTTGAGCGCACATAAATGACAACAACATTCATCAGGTAGAAAATATCATGTTCCCAAGACTATATATTGTGATGTTTAAGGATATAAGACATATAGTTTTAATAATACACATTATGTATGACTCATGGAATAAAAATAATTTATATCAAAAGAAACATCCTGAATCATTGAGACTAAATGATGATATGGAATTTTACATGACCATAGGGATTTGTTTTGGGTACAGATTGTGTATTCCTTTGTACACACATTGTTATTTCTACTTAGTGTCCTTCTGAAATTTTTTCACCATAGAAATAGTTTTTTACCTGTAAATAGACCATTATGAGTACCTTCCCATTTATAAAATGATGGAAATGTCCTCTTTTTACTTATAGGATACCAGAATGATTATTCATGGATGGTTATCAATTTTGTTTTTATGGTGATATCTAATGAAACGAATTGATTATCCAAATATTTTATGGTGATTGTAATCAATATAGTTTCTCTAGTTATTAACATATGGGACCCTTGAATGTATTCAATTCATTGAATCTGTAAGAGTCATTCAGATGTTGATATCTCCACATTAGATGATGGGAGATTCATGAACACATGATTTTCTAATATTCTTATTTGTATACCATTATGTAATTGGGTATATCTAAGGGTCTTATATGTGGACATAAATCATGATGTGATTTTCCCCTCTTTAGAATTAGAATTTATGTTGTTCGATGGAGTTTTTATTTGTGAATGGGGAATTGAATTTTTACTCATGTTATTCTTTATTATTTCTATTGTAATTACCTTGATGATTGGTGAGAACCATCTTTATCATGTATCATCATATTTTCATTTTTTGTAAGTATAGTGAGATGGTTTTGGAGTATTATTTAATTCATTTCAGTCACTCATTTTGTATCTATGACAGTTACATGAAACTTGTATTGATATGGTATTTGTTACTCCCTCTAGCATAGAAAAATTTTATGGAGTGGCTTGTGTCATAGATTGTTATAGTTAATACATCCCCATATATGTGGGGTATAATTATATAATTCTATGTAGATATGATAGATCTATCCTATATTTATAGGTTACTCATTATATATATGGTGTTAATACCCCCCTAGATATGCGGGGTTTATGAATATATTTTGATACACTGCAAAATCAAGATCTCTCTATGTGATACTTTCTATCATTTTATAATATGGTTTTAGAGATAATAGTACCTAGGAGATATGGAGCATAAGTTCAACATTCTAGGATATGGTTTCTCAAAAATAACTTTTTCAAACATGGTATAACCTTTCTTAGAAGAATATTTCACTCACATTGACTAATTTTGACCACAACTGGAGTGAGGTCCTCCTTAGGTATTCTTAACAACCATGGATGGTTCAAATACTTGATTCCTCCATGGATCTCGATAAATGATTATTGTGAAGAAAAATGGTGGTTTGAGATATCTATCAGTAGATATTGTTTAAGATTTATGGTTTTTCAACTCCCTTATTCATATTAAACACTTCCCCATGCATTGGTACCCTTTTACAATTATAGGATAGTTATAAGAAATTGTTCTATTAGATCAAAGCATACATGTGGGATGGTGGTGGATTGATGATGCATGAGGTTTTCCATGTTTCCATTATAGCTTATATATTTACTAGATCTAGAAAATGATGATAATAAATCCACCATATTATGGGTTCATTTCAAAATTAGTGAATATCTTGTTTTCATAACACCCTATTTAAAACAATATGGTTGAGGGGGAGATATTTCCCACTATTTGGATATTGTGGGGGAACTCCCCCAATTAATGGGTTGTCGTTCAATAATAAATGTATTCAATAAAATCCTTAGCAAGTATATATCACATATAGTGAGGTTTAGGCCCCCATTTCAATTATAATATTTGTTCAAGGCTCAGAGTACATGCTACTAAATAAGACTATAATGTAATGAGGCCTTTATAGTGAAAGAACATTACTCTAATAAATTCAAAATGCTTCCTTGTGTATTTAGTGAATAATGATTTCAGTGCATATGATATGGATTATGGTAAAATGTACCCTACACATGGATATCATCTTTTCAACTATATCTTCAAGGGTGAGATATGGTGATTTTGGAAGTGGTCCTTTTATATTAACTAGTTCTATCCAGGAATTATACATCATGGATGAATTGAAACACATTTTTTACATAAGGAGGGAGGTTAATTTTTGGAATCCACATTGCATTAATTGAGTAAAATACCAAGTCAAAAAAATCCCCTATGAGTTTTTGTTGGTTTACTTATTTAGAGGTAAATCCAAACCTTTTTCATTATATGATTGATTTACTCTCTTGCATTGAGGTGGGTGACTATATTGATCATCCCAAAATTATCAAAATACATTCATCCAATGGTACCTTATAATTATTTGTAATTGTAATATGAATTTTTAAACTTATCCTTCTATCATATTTGTTCGTAAAATAGTTATTTCTTGAATGATGGATCACTACTTTATGGAGATCTTAGGGGGGTCCATGATAGAGAACGAGAGTCATGGAGATCCTAGCGATGTTTATTTTTGGAAATGATTAAGTTTGAGTTCTTGTTTCATGGTGTTTGAAATTTTAAGTAGCTTAAGGTAGATTTATTTTTTGTAATTTTGGACAAGAAATTTTTAATTATTTTTTAATTATAATTATATTATATTTCATAATGTTTTTTATTGTGTTTATATGAATTTTTTTATTTAGTTATATATATTCCAAATGTTTCTGGAGATTTTTTATTGAATAGAGATATATATTTGATGTAGTATTTATAGGATAATGATCCCATTTATGTTTATTATTTCATGGGGAATGTCACCAGCTTCACTCCTATATAGATTTTGTTGGAGTGGTGTACATAGCTTAACACTAGAAAATTTGGGGACCTTGTTGGTTAGCTCGTTTCATAATGGGAGTGACTATATTATACCTTGTGTAAAATCACCATCAACCAATAACTAATTTTATTAATAAAAATTTATGCAACAATGATAATATTCTATCATAAATTTTATATAAAACTAAAAATACTCTTTACAATGTAATTTCACATGTATACAAGTGATAATATCAAACCCCCTAATATAGTAGGATCCATACCATAAAAACCCTTTTTCAAGAGTATCATATTATATCTATGTGGATATAGATAGGGAAACAATGATGAATATCCCAGTGAACTTAATATGAGGAATAAATGTTATAATAAATATCGTGGAGAAAGGGGAATGGGTAATATGGAGTAGGGTAAAAACAGTTTCTGTCATATGGAGAAATGGGGATAGGGGTTCTAACGAGTTAAAGCATCATAGCCCATCCCACTCCATCAATAATATTTCATATAAAATATTTACATATCCATTATATATAGAATAAAATATATCATTTCATTATATCATGAATACATTAAAATAATATCATTTTAATAAAGAACTCACTAAAGTGGTTTAGTTCTATTTCCAAAAAAATTAACATTACACCTCATACCCATAGACTATAAAATGATAGAGATTCATGTATATTAGGGAATCAATTAAAATATAAGTAATTATATGGGAATAATTCCAATATATTTAATAAATTAATAATTAAAATAAATTAGAGGAGAAAAAATTGCTATAAAATATTAATTATCATTTCCTCAAAATGTATAACGATTAGGACAAGATTAGGATGTAATAAATAAAGTAATATGTCATGAATTAAATGGTAAAATATGAAATCATTATGAATATTAATCTTTTGAATAAATAGAATTTGTAAAATTTTAAAATTGTTTCATAAGACATGTTTTATATGAAAAAAATCATCTTGGCCAAATACTGATTTGAGCTCACCTCTTAAGAATTTGTGAAGAAAATGGGATAAACTACTTATGGTAGCATCAAGCAGTTTTGTTGGGTTTAAATAATGGAGTTATGATTCCATAATTGTTATCTAGGAATCCAAAAAATGCATTCTAGGGATTTCATCACTAACATGATTATAAATTAAAAAATCAAACTTGATAACTACCCTTGATTAAACAATGAAAATATAAATAAGAACCGAAACCGATTGGAATTTCAATAGTTAAAAATGTTTCAAAATTAAAAGGATGGAAGATTATGAAATAATATTTTTGGTAAGAAAACCACCAAGGGATACAATAATGTTAGGGGAGGAAGGGTTCTATACATTTCCAAATATGATCTCCCTTGACAACTCAAATGTGATTCTGGACAGTCATGAAAATTGTTATTGTTTAAAGGAGAAGAACCTTAAGAGAAAACATAGGAATAAGAAATATATATAAAGGATTATAACCATATTTAGAAAAATATTAGTGTTACATTTAATGTTTTAAAATGAAAAAAAATACATTCATAAAAAAACCAACCTAAATGTCTATCAAGAACTATGAATAAGGCCATTAGTATATATCCTTAAACTAAGAATAACATTGTTTTACATAATTTTCCCTACGATAGTAATTACCCAAAATAAATAATCCCTTAGACCTACTAGTTCATAGTTTAATTAATTTGAAAAAAAAATTAAATGGAAAATTATTTTATAAAAAAATTTATCATTTCTTTATTATCAAAATACAATAGACTTCCTTATAGAATTCTCGTAAGTTAAACACATATATATAATATGGGGAAGAGAGACATAATAAATATTTGATCTAAATTACCATTACAGAGAAAACTCGTCAACATTTCATCATGGGTTACATCATAAGAATGCTAAAAATTATGAGCATGGGATAAATATCAGATTAAAAGAACACATAGATCAATAAGAGTTAAGAAATGATAAAAAAATAAATGAAATATCATAAGAGAAAATATATTCCATCATATTATAGTGAAGAAACATCAGAGAAAAATCATTATATATGGGGTTTAATAATATGAATATGACATAAATTTACAGAAATATATAATATGTAACTATATAAAAATCATAATAATATGAAGCCAATACATACTATTTTAGGTATCAAAAAAGTGATACCCATGACATTTTTTCTCTATAATGACAACATGTGACAAACTTTTAATCATTATTCATAACTGACAACCCATTGTGACTTAATTATCATAACATGGGGTCTATTATTCACATTTGTATAATAAATTGTAGTCCATCATGATCTCGAGTGCACAATACATGATCTATTATTATCGTAAATATCACAACTGATGATCCATTATAATCTCATGAGACATAAAACAATAACAAATTAACTATAAGGAGATATTGGACCCCTACCATCACTTATATATATGTATGTGTTCCAATTTCAAGTATTCATTCACCAAAACAAAATTATCCTGCTGAATGAAGAAAGGGTTTTACAGAACTTCTAGATATTTAAAAAAATGATCTCATGCATATAATTGGTTGATACAAAAAAATTTCAATTAAACAAAACATTACTTTATATGAATAATTAGAGGGTGATTTGTAAAAAATAAAATCTTAAGAAACTATTCTAATAGATATAAATAAGAAAGTATGAGAAAAATCATAAATTATTATTTTTATAATGATGTTAGTACTGGTATCAGTTATGAAGTTACATGTCTCATTGGAAATCCATTTTCAAAAAGGAATCTTTTTTCAAATTTAAATGAATTCAAACATAAGATATATGGAAACAAAATAGGTTGTTCTTTTTTTTTAAATTTTTTTAAAGAATGCTGAATAAATATTTAGTGAAATGACATCAATATTAAAAAAAATTATGTTTGGATATTTTAAAAACATTTACTTTTAAAAAAATTCAATATGTAATTTTCTAAAATTCATAATTTTTTCAAAAATAAAATATATATTTGAAGATAAAACATGTTCATTTTAAAGGATGGAAATTATTTTTTAGACATAAATTGAAATTTTTTTTGGAAAATCACTTTGTAAAATCACATTGGAAAACATAAAATTGAAAATATGTAAAAGATAATAGGAAGGTCAAATGAGAAAAAAAAATTTAAAAAAAATAATATATATAAACATTTTTTGGAAATAAATAAAAGAAAATAGAGGAAATTTATTATTAAACTAGAATATCATTTTCCCTTGAATATTTTACACCATTATATTAATAAAATTCATTGAAAAAATTAATTGACATAAAACATCATTTTACAATTATAGAAAAGTATAAAATTCGTATAAAATATAAAATAAAAGTATAGGTCCTACAAATAATAATGTTTATCTAGGAATTATATAACAAGTCAGTGAACTTAAATTTTAGTTAACCATGTCCCTTACAGTTGTCATAATTCAAGAAATGAGAAATATTATGAATGGGTTTTATGTGGTATATATTTATATACATCGTAATAAAATAAAAAATAATTAGAAAATAAACTCCATTTGAATTATTTTCCCAACTTATGTGAAATAATTTAATGAATAAAAATCTATCTCAATGACATAGAATTGAGTTTTACAAAACTAATATTATTATAATGGTAATGTAATAATAAAATAGCACCCACAAAATTAAAATTAAAATATCATGAAATGAAAAATGTTGTTTATAATTGAAGAAATATAATATTTAATACACCTCAAATAATAAATGATTTTTTCTAATATTTAACATGTCTCAGGGGTTTAAAAATGAGTAAAAGAAACCCTTATCTAATTTCTTATGATCGAATAAAGAACATGAATCTTCTATATACACAAAAATATATATCTTCATAACCTATTTCATAAACAAAATAATATATACATATTATATTATAAATTAAATTGATAATAATTATATACATGAATATTAGTTTATTATTATATATTTCAAAAATTATGTGGGATTAATTTTGACTGTTTTGAAACATTTAATTAATAGTGGTTTTTTCTTCATTATTATCACAAATTTTATCATTATAAAATTATAAAAGGAACCTAAATTGATTATTTTTTATTTTTTATAATATTATAATTTCACTATTTTGTTGTTTTGATTGATGTCTATAAACATGAAATTTGTAATGAGCATGTTTCACTGATTTTTAATGAATAGTCGTTGGCATCTTAATAAATGAGTTAGGTAATATCATTACCATTATAGAACCCAAATATAATTATATTTAAATATTTATATCATATACCATCACTAATAACATTTATCATATCCATCCATGAAATTAATTTATATCATAGTTCAATAAGGTTTTTAAACTAACCCAAACCTGAACATTCATTAATTATTAGATTAGTATGGTTATGAAAGTTAGCCTTTTAAGATAATATCATCATGAAAAATGAATAAAATTTATATTTATAGATTTTCAAGGGTTTTAATAAACTTTTATGATAAATAAATAAAATAATTATAATATATGAAAACCCAGATACATTACTTTCTCAAAGCACTAATCTACACATGAATAGCTGACATTTTTGTGTGTTTTAATTGAGAACTTGAAAGGATGTTAATAGTTATAATATTATAATTAAAAAATTTCTTATATAACCAGTATTTATTTTATTATATATTAAGAGACAAATTATTTTTGGAACCTTATGATATAAAATAAAAATGCTTACAAAAGAATATCACTTGAGTTAAATACTAGATTAATCCTATAGATAAGTACTTCAAAATAAGGTGATTCAGATAAATTAATTTGAGCAGATGCCAAATTAAGTGCTACAATATTAAATTGGAAATTATTAGGGATAATTTTATTTATGAAAAAATTTAACTTTTCATGAAGGGGTGGTGATATGGCCATTTTAGAAGTGGTGAGAATAGAGTTCATTTAAATATTTTGGCTTATTTGAAATTGAGAACATGTTTCACTTTTCCAGAAGTAATAAAACTGCTAAATAATGGATTGGAGATATTTTTTATCTATAAAAAAATCATCCACCAAATTAAGAACATTTTTTAACATATTGGGTATTTTTTCCCTTTAGTTAATCCATATTATAGTTTCTATCTCTAATCGATGTAATAGGTTTTTAAATATGTAAATTCATTTTTATTCTTAACAGTAAAATGAGAATTATTAAATAATTTATACCAATGGATTAAAAATATAAAATTAATTTTATATAATAGAATTTATATCTGTTAAAACATTAATTTTAATATTAGAGCATCAAAAGTGGAAATACACATTTTAAAAAAATAGAATTTTATGGCATAAAATTAATGTGTCGAATCAAATTATCACTAATTTGATTTTAATGACATACATTTGTTTTTTATTTATACCAATATAATATTTAATGATAATAAATTACCAAAACAGTTTCTTTTATTGGATAATAATAATTTTTTTGTTAAAAATCAGTATTATATATTAATAATTGTATTTATAAATATATATGGTTAATCCATGAATTACTCCTTTAAAATGATTTTATTATATTTTTAATTTAAAGGTATTTCTTGATATATAACTCAATGTTATTCATTTTTTGAAACTATAATCTTTCCTGCTCAAATGTGAATCAAATATCTCAAACCAATTTCAAAAAATATCATTATGATAATATTTATATATGTGATTAAATAATGAGATTAATTTATAAGACATAAAGTTATTCAAATTATAAATTAACAATCAAAATCGAAATAAAAATATAATGAAATTATATTTTTATAAAAAAACAAGGTATTATTATGCATCTTTTGTTCTCGATATTATTCCATTATAATCTCTATTTTAAATAATAAATATGATAGTTAATGTATTTTTTTAAAAAATATTATTATAATAATAATTTAAACTTTTTTATATTTTATTAAAACATTATAATGTTATTTAATAGGGAAAAATAATTTTTACCATGTTAAATAAATTTTATTATATATCCACTAATTGTTATAAATTTAAATTTATTATTATGATTTTTTTTAATAATGGATTATTCACCCTAAAATTATTTAATGATGAATATATAATGTTTCACATCCATCTTTGGACAACTGTTTTTCATGAACAAATCTATTGATCAAATAATTTATTTAGTGGAATATATTTTAAAATATAATTGCATTATAACTGGATAACCGATGGCTCTAACAGTATATTATTCACTTAATAGACTACACTAGGTAACCGGTACATGGCCACTTAGTAGTTTGTGTAATATACACCTCTACCCGTTTTCTCCCTTCCATATAATATTCATTAAATCTCATTGAATGTTTAAAAATTCTAAAAATATTCAAATAATAGGAAAATTAATATATATTTAGAAGAATAAAAGATATATATTTGAGGATGATTACCATCTAAAATCCCCCCTTATTCTCACCGATAAGAATTCATCCTTTTGAACACCTCATTGTCTTGTTATAATTATCAATTAATGACATGGAATGGGAAGTTCATTATAACCCCCACACCATTAGTATTCTTGTCCCAAACAAGAATTGATTGGAATCAAACATTGTAAAAATAATCATCCAAACATTTTTTTTCATATAGCAGTCAATCATAAAAACATTAATAAAACAATGATGGTGACACCACATCATTGGAAATATCTAAATGTTAACACCATCTAACAAACAATAATACAATTATAAAAAAGGAAATAGTGATATTTTTGGAACATTAAAATACATGTTCACCAATAACTAGAGCTTTAAGAGACCACGATTCAAAACGTCCATCAATAAAACTAGGATAAAATTATTGGAAGTAACGCTAATAAGTTAATAACTATATAACCCATATATGATTTCCCCATTTATTCAACTATTATCTAATGGGAGAATACTATGTAATGTTTATTTATTAATTTTAGTTATTTGTTGGAACAAATTACTCTCTTATGAAAAGTAAATCATACCAACCTCAAATTAATCCAATAGTTATATATTTTTAAAATCAACTATATTAGCTATTTAAAGTTAATTCATAATAATTAATATAAATTTCGAAAAATATGTTTTTGGATATGAATATTTTAATATAATTCTACAGTGGGTATCATAAATAAAATAATCTTATTTATAAAAATAAAACTTAAAAATCATTATAAAAAATAATGTCACTCATCTAATTATATTTTCAATGTATTCTATGGTCAAAATAAACAATTATATGATTAAATTTCTTATTTTTAAATAGTATATCTACTAATATAAAAACATAAAATCATTCAATCTAAAAATCCAAATTCTCTAGAAATCATCCATTAACATATAAAAAACATCCAATATAAAACAAAAAACTAAATAACTTTATGATACATGTATTTATAATCAGAGAATTTTTAAATTTATGTACTATTCTAAAACATCAAAATATTAAATAAAATATTTTGAGTAGAAATCTTGACTTCCAAAAGATATGGGAACTTCTGACCACATATGGTTCTCCATATTCAACAACAAATTTGAAAAAATTGACCAAATTTAATTCAAATGTTAAATATCGAATTATAAAAATGTATTTTCAAATAAAAAATTTCCTTCTGAGAAATAATGTATTATACAAGAGATATTAAAGTCCCTAGAATGATTTTACATTTATTATATATATAAAAAATCATCTAAAAAACACATTTTGAAAAAAATTAAACATATTTTTAAATGAAATTTTTGTTTCCAAAATACAAAATTAAGATACTACTAAACCAATTCAATATTAATAAAAATAACATTAAAATAATCCTAAAAAATTATTATATTTTTAGTGAACATAATTTCATTTCATTTCTGAAAAAATAATGAATTCACTAATATATTAAAATTTTAAAACATTTAATTAAAAAATAAATTATTTTAAACCATTAGTAATTTTATATTTCTTAACAACCCATTTAAAATACCATAAGAAATACATTTTTTATTTTAAAAAATTTAAAAGGATCGATCTCATGAAAATAATCTTTAATGTAATAATAGTGGTTAAAATATACATATTAATATAGGTGGTAAATATTTGATATAGTTATATTGAAATTAGCCACAAATAATATTTAAATTATTTAGATATGTTTCATCAAATATAATCATTAATATTTTAAATTGAATGGGATAAACCTTTGTTATCTCCAACATTATTCAATGAACATTTTTTTCCATCTTAAACCATTCTATGTTATTTAAAATGATAATTATACAATAATATAAATCCCTATAAGGATATATATGTAACTCTCATAAATTTGAAGAATTTTTTGATGTATGTTACGAAAAATATTTGAAATGAAAAGAATGATTTATGAAAATAATTTTTTCGAATGAATTAAATTACTGGGGTTGTAGTTCTTATGAAAATAAAAAATCAAATTTCAAATCCCATGGTCAAATTATTTCAATTCTCTATCCTTTAAGGGAATAAAAAATTTATTTCTTATAAAGATATTTTCATAACTATATCATCCATAAAAAATAATGAAAATGTTGTTTTTTAAATAAATAAAATCATATATATTTTCATATAAATAGGAAAATAATCATAAATAATATAGCTATAGTGACCCATATTTAAATCAAAACCTAATCCGGTTATTAAAATGAAATAATATTTTTAATGACTTCAAAATTAAATAAAAAAATAAAGGGAAATTATCACTCAGGATATAGAAATTGAAAATATTCATTAAATACATCACTAATTTTTATTCTGGGAGAAAAAGTAATAATTAAAGGGAGAAAATTCACCACACATTCACTAGTCAAATATTTATAATTTCAAAGAAACAGAAAATTACTTAATATAAATAATGTTAAGATAGACCATCATATAATTCTCATTAAAAAATTATTTCTCAACAAAGTACAATGTGGAACACCATGGGTAACCTAGTTTTTGCGTACTAAGTGGCAACTTTCTTCCACCCCCAAGAAGCTCCAACTGATCTATATTGAGAAACTACTATGTCATTCAACCAATCTATCCACCGCTAAATATATTCTCTATACTTCTAGAAAATAAAATTCATTGCGAAATATAATATATTATAGTCCTTTAAACATATTGTAACTTTATTATATTTCATTAATTTTATTTGTATAGTATTTCAAAAGAAGTTTAAAAGTTCATTTTTATTGAATAGGGAGAGAAAATAAATCAATTGAATCAAATTTAAATAAAAAATTTATAAAATACATGCCTATAAAAATTTTCAAACCTGTTTTCTATTAATGAATATCAATATTTTAAAAACCAATAAAATAATTTAATATTAAATTATTAAATCATTAAATTCATTTTATTTCTCTAATTAAACCCTTAAATAAATCGATGATGCATAACAGCTCTATTACTGTGGAAGAGGGATATATAATGATTACACATATATTCTAATTCACAAATAATAAATTTTTAAATCAAGAAACTATCAATAAAATACTATAATAATACATACAAATAAAAATAAAATAGTAAAAATTAACATATTCAATATTTTAATTACTCATATTTTTCTAATAAAACCCTTAATATCATTAATAATATATTCCCATTTACTTCCTAGGAATGCATTTATATACGAAAAATGGAACAATCAATTCAAAATTTAAGAAACAACTATGAAAATAATGGATTAATAAATAAAAATACAAATGATATAGGGAACCTATAATTATATTATGTTAAAATGTTACAACCCATCTCACTTAAAAAATTTATAATATTAAACTTGAAGACAAATAATGAACTAGGTAGACAATACTAAAATTTTATATAGATTTGATGAAATTAATTAATCTATAGGACTATATGAGTTCGGACTTAAACTCATACCAAATATTCTATAAATTCATTTTAAAAAATAACAAATAATTTAAAATAAAATTATGAAAACTTAAAGAACATATAAATATAAAAATTATGTATCTAACAATTAAGACCAATAAAAATATTGAAAACATTTAAAATATTTATTTTGAATATTTATAAATCATATATGTTCATATATTAAATATCACATGAATCAAGTTTCTAACGTATTATAATAAAATGTTTTTCAATCAAGGGAATAAATTTTTTTCACATAATAATCTAATAAATAAAAATAACTATATACGAATATAAAGTGAATTTTTTAAAATATTTTTGTTAATACATACAATGAATTTTTTCTAAAAATGTCATAAATTATCAAGTAAAAGTAGGAAATAAATATAGAATTATATCCTACATGTTCCTATCAAAAGATTCTGATTATGATATATGGGGAACAAGTGTTTTGGAATCAATCAATGAATAAAAAAATTGCATCCCCTTAAAGCACTGTGCAAATTAATATTCCCCTATAATTATGTTGGCCATTCATATTTATGTGTCTCCTCTCAATCCTTGAAATCCATGTATAGTATATACTTTTAGTTTTATACCCAAAGTCCATTACTAGTATCCTGTAATTTTTTTTAATTTCCATCACCTCAATTCCATTACATTTCCTAGAACATGTCATTATAAAATCATTGTCACGCATACTAGTTTATATATGCCAGGATGAACACCTAGTACATTGATTATCTTTGTGTGGTATGTGGTTTCCCCTACTTAAAAAGTGGGTTAATTTAACATGATCCAAGCCTATTGGTGGATTTAATTATCAACTAAGTTTTTAAACCAATTTCACATAATAGTAAACCAACATTAGTGGGTATATTCGTTGGAAAACAAAAATAAATCAGATTAACTTGAGTTATAATATCAGAAATTTTATGTACCAAAAATTGTAAATTAGTATACCAGGTTAGTGGGACATTATTTAGATCTGATATATAGATTCCACGAAAAACATAAATTCCATAAATACCCAATTTGAAAGGTACCTTATAAGGTAACTTCTATATATATTCCAAATGGTTACCCCTATATCAGGGATCAAAATATGTGTCAATAAGTCCAAAAGTATTAATATATTCCAATAAATCAATATTCTAGGAATACTCAGGTTCTAGTTCTTTCCATTCACTCTATTTATATATAATGGGATACAAAAGGATCATATATCAGAACATGTAGTGTGTATGTACATCATAATAAGTATGAGAATTCCAAGAAAAATACTTAATTATGAAATTTATTATAGATATAAAATATAATAGAAAACCCATGTACAAATATAATTCATATCCTTACAAACCAACTTTTAAAAAATATATTATCATATGATATTACCTAGGTAGGGTAATAATTATTTCATCCTAGTGAGTCTCATATATAGTAGTCTATATACAATACCAATCAATGTGTAAAGGGAATAGTGTATAATATGTGATGGCTCCAAGAATTGTTTGTAGGATATTTTGAGAAGAATTTGATCTTTGGTGAGATTGTTGAAAAGATGGTTTTAAGATATTGGGTTGTGATATTGAAGATGTACAACTATATTTTTTTAGCGCGTCTAGAGAAAATAGATTTTCTAATATTTTTGTAGGTGTGGTAAACGTGTTTTATTTTATTTGAAAATGCATTAATTATTTTTAAAATTTTATGGAATTACTATTCTCATTTATGGTGAATTATTTATGGGTTTTGGATTCTTTATAAAAGAAATTCAAAGTTCTCAAATAAATTTGTATGCGCCTGGTGCTATGATAAGTTATGTCTGTTTTGATTTTTTTTGGGTTAATGAACTATATCTCATGTTTATTAAAATTTTCATGGGTGTTATGGGGTTGCAGTTATATTAAAGGAAGATAGCATACCAATCTATGATGAGATCACGGTTGGCACTTAATTAGTGTCAACCATGTGCCTTAATAGTGGGGCTTGTAGATGGTGGATCATAGTAAAGGAAACTAGTCAAGATACCTCAAAGAGGTAGTGTGGATTATTCCTCATTATATAATAGTGAGTAAATAATCTCTATATGGTTATTTACACCATGGGGGGCTAGATAGGATGTGAGTCTTAGTTCCCTCTAAGACACAGGGAACCACATGTTTTGCACATGATTTGGAAAACCATGTGTCGAAACTATTCACCACGTAAAAATATAATTTTACTATTTTTTCTTCTCAACCTTATTTCATTATTCTATTATTTTTACCCCATTCAACCCCCACCATCTAGGATGAAGATATAGTAGCCTCCTTCTCATCTATTGGAATTTCTCTTTTTATTAATAGGTATTATATATTCCTTTTGGTGTGAATCAAATATCCGAGTAATTCTTAGAAACTGTTTTCCTTCAATTTTCTAGAAGAGGATTGGTGTGTTGTTTCCTCTACTTCCAAATCCTAAACCCATTATTTTCTAGTTTATTCTATTACCCGGTGTTTTATTCCATTCTAGAAAAGTATTGGGCTATGTTTAAGTGAGAGGTTTCCAACTTACATGAGATAAATGGTCTTAAGATTATTCCCTTAGACTTGATATGTTATATGTGTATGTAGTTATGATAAATCACTACCTATCTTTTTTTAATGTATTTGGTTATGGAATGAAATATTTTCCTTATATCGTGGTGAATGAAATTTCATGGACCCCATTGAGTTCGTTTATGATGTGAGACTGAACCTAGGCCTTCCTATTGAGAATTCTAGACCCACAAAATATTAAAATGAGTTTCTATCAGTTGTGTTATGGTAATTATGAAAGTGAGTAGGTTTTAATTGTTAATTTTACTGTTTTATTTTGTTTAAGGAGTAATTTAAATAATTTATATTATTTTTTGTGAAATGTATTTTATTCCTCTGTGGTGGTGTAAATGATGTGTTTTGTATTTTGAACTGGTTATAGTTGTCAATGATGAAATATGATGTTTTCAAAATGTGTAATGTTTTGAAAGGAGTTGTTAACCAAATTGGATATGAAAATGGGGTATTCATATTATATTTAAAATCATGAATCCAAATGGTGGTTTGGTTCCACTTTTTTTGAAAAATTTAATGACTGTTTTGGATGGTATGAAATTGAAATGAAAGCCTTGGAGTTTGTTTTAGTTTTTCAAAGAATAAAACTTGTTTTTTGAAGGGTCATTTCGAGATGATTTCAAACAAGTATTTTGATTGTTAATTTATGCCATGATTTGGTTTTAAAGGATTGTTGGGGCCCTAATAATTGAAATTATGTATGGGTAAATGTGATAAATTTTTAAATTATCATATAATTTTTCTATTTTGTATGAATGGGGTTTTCGACCAAGGATATACTCCCACTTAATAGGCTATAATGAGGCTCTAGGCCTCACAAATTGATTTATTTAGTTAGGATGTAGGATTGAGGCTATATTCCCCTACCTAGAGAAAACTTTTACTCAATTTTTGGATTGAGGTATACCGATTCTCCAGCCCCCAAGTATGTATTGCATGAGTTAGGATGCCGGACTAGGGCTCTATTAAACTCACAACATGATTGAGGGTCCTTGATTTTTGGGTCAGGATAGACTGATTCTCTAGGACCACCAATGATTTCCTAGAACAAGATGATGAATTGAGGATCCATAATCATAAATTTGGGATGTTTTGAGTTGTCAAACTGAGGATCTTTACTCCCAATCATATCAACATGAATTGTTTACTAAAATGAGGTAATGAGGATATGATAATAAATATTTGGTTAAAAACACCACATTGTGACTAAAAGTTGGTGTAATGACTTTTATGTTATAGATTAGGATCCTATAATAACATGATCTAGTTATGTTGTTTGGTCAACACAGTGTAGCCTACAAGATATGAATGGAAAATTAAGAATTTTTTAGATGTGAAGAAATATTTCAATTGATTACTTTCTTATTTAATGCACCATGATTACATGAATACAATATTGTATAGAATATTGATTAATTTAGAGACTATTGGATGTTTCCAACTGAGTTGTACTCACACCCTTGAAAGGTGGTCGTAACACTCGGGAACCTAAGAGGGTGCTACATGTCTTATAGAATAAGTTCACAAAAGGTGCCGAGTTTTTTTTGAATGGTATGACAGGTTGGAGAATGGTTTCTAGTACTAGGATGGGACTCATAGTCTTTTTTGGGTACCTTTATGGTTTTCGTATTGGAATATTTATTTATATGTCTTGTTGATGTGTAATGTATTCAACATATTGTAACAATTTGAGTAACATTGTTACATATTGGACACTGAATTTTTTTTGAATTTAGTTTCCTTTTTGGTTATTTCATTTTTTTATTTTAATTCTATTTGAAATTAAGTTCGAAAACATGACATAGTGTCCCCATGTTTTCTATAGACTCGTTATTCCAAACTCATGAATGTAGGGAGGTGATCATGAGGTCATGGGGTGAATAAGACTAGGTCACTGGTAATATTGCCTCCCAAGATGAGGCGTTTCACTGTGGTATCAAAGTGGGTAACTTTTGTCCTCTTTATTTATAAATGGTATAAAATATACTTATATGTTTTCTAGGATTTTTAATGAGCTCATTTCTTGGTACAAACATCACCACATATAAAGGAAACCCTATGTTTCCAAGGGTACAAATTGATGTTATGGTTTGTACATAAGTGGTTTTTTGATACTTCCACCTCATGTGGGGAACCTGGATATGATTTCATTAATTTATAATGTATTATCTATTAACATGGTAGATAAATAATGGATGTGAGTGTTCATATAACACTCTAGGATCATAGTATTGATAGTTCAATTGTAAGTTTCCAATTATCGATTTCGGAATTTAAAATCGAATCTACGAATTTTTGAAAATGTAGTCCAATAATGTTTTATTAATGATATTGTTTTGAAATATAAATTTTAAAAAAGAGAAGGATTTAGAAATTTTGGGTTAATAAAAAGGTTATTGAATTTTTATATCCTTGGTTTAAAAATGGATGATTTTGAAATGTGAATCCAGATTCTTTAGAATGAAATGTTTAATTATTTTGGGAAATTGGAAAATTATGGAACCTTTAGGGAAACTAGTTCGGATATCACAATTGTTGAGATCGAACCCTATATATGGATGTATTGGGAAGTGAGTGTTCCCTAGATTAAGAATATTGATACATGTGGTGAGGATTTGTTGGTGTTTAATATTTGGTTATAGGGTTGTTTGTTATGTATCTTCATTAGGCTTGTGGACTTTCAGTTATGCAATATTTTCTTGAAATGTAGGTGTGGAAACCCATGTGCATTATGAATAGGTGAGTTTTGTATTGGAACCAATATTGGTTGCTCAGATCATAGTGTTCATTTATGTGTTTTCGTATCCTTGGTTTGAATCATATAGTAAATGGATTCTTTGGTTCTCTAGACACATTATATTGTGTAATCAGAGATGGAGTACTGATCATGATGAGTGTGTTATGTAAGGTTTTATTTGAGTGTCTTAGTGGGAGATCCCACATACATTGATATATTTGAGTATATTTTAGGGTGATAATATCATTTGATCTACAAGGATGACCTGTGATAGTGGTTAGTCTGTTTTTCCTTGTATTGGGTGCCTGAGTTATTTATGGTGGTTTTCATATTTTCTATGTGACATAGAGAGAGTATTTTCTAGTGGGTTTGTATCCTAACATCATAATTTGGTATGTTAATTGTTTTTGATATATAACATGGGTTGTGGTTATGTGTCAGTGGTTTTTTTAAATTGTTGGTATCATCGGGGGAGTTAATCCTAGTGTCGTAGGTACCATAGAATTTAAAACAAGGTTGGATTCCTCATTTGTGAAACCAATGCATAGTGGGTGCAATTAAATTTTTGATAATGTGTGTGGTTATTCCATTTTCTTATTCTCATGGAAGTACCTGATTTCTTATGTTTGGTTAATGGGACAATTTCTAAAGAGTAAATATTGGTTCATATGTGACCTATTTTTTGGATAATAATTAATGAAAGTCATAGAATAGAATTTTGGTGGATAAGACAAGGTGACCAAAATGAAGATGTATTCTTCTATATATATAGTGTCATCCAATGTGGTGTATGACCAAATGGATGGAGCAAGCATGTGAGAAATTCATAGTACTTGATTATGAATGTTATAAGCACCTTAGGTATGATGAGGTTGATTGTCTAGGAGGTGTATTTAGTTGTGTAAGATGGGTTTTCAGCTAAATTTTTGTAATGTTATGGCTCTTGGGGACGTGAGTTGCATTCGATGATCACTTATAGGAATGTTTATGATCTCTACAGTTCTGATGAGGTCGAGGGGTGGTAACATACATGGGAGGCATGTGCTATTTGTTATTGGGGGTCATGTGGCTTGGGATAAGAGTCTATTATTTTCTACAAAACCAAAATGGGAATCATGGTTTGGATAGACCTTTTTTAGTTACTGATTGTCATTTTAGATCACTTTGTTTCCATTTTTAGTTATGAAGGACAAGCTAGAAGAAATAATGAAGGTAATGGATGTAGTTTAATGTCTAGTATTTTTTGTTTATGATTTTTAAATATTATATGGAATTATTTTTAGACTTGTATGTTCAACGGAGTGCGATTCCTAGTCCTGGAGTGCCCAGAAAAAAATGTTTCAAATAAATTAAACTTTTAAACAGAGCGTATGAGCATTTTTCATGAAAAAGTGAAATAACTTTTAAACGAGTTCCCAGATCTGAAATCTAAGGGAACTTTTGAGTTGAGATCAATGACTTTTCCTTAGGTGGGGCCTAACATCAACCGTTGCGGGTCGTCTGCAAAAGATAGTTTTTGGACATTTTAATGGAAATAAAATAAATTGATGATTTATGTTCTTTAAATGTTAACTTAAATGAATCTACCTAATTCGCCACTATTAATACCTTCTTATGGATAGTTAGCAGGGTTAGCAGCATAACCCTGCGAATTGAGTATTTTCCATTTGATATTTTGAGGAGAACCTGTTTGCGAACGATGACAATGTGATTGATCAACGCCTCTCAGATTCAGTGAACCACACCAACGAACACGACACATTGATCGTTCTTCAACCAAATCGTGGTCGGGTTTTTTATTTCAATTATTCTTTTCCTCGTTATTCTATTTAATGGAAAACACTAATCAACCCACAAATTGGTTGATCTATGGAACATTTGTTCTTGTCGGTGTTTGTTGACTTTTGTTTTCTTTGGGGTTTTATTATGAAAAATTATTTATGATAACTGTTGGAATAACTTTTGATTCATCCTGTTTAATCCTTCTAATGGGAGAGAATCGACGTTGTGATGAATGATGGCAGAGGATCATTCCTATCTTGGTAATTGATTTCTTCCTCCTAACCCCACAATCAACGTGGTTTTCCTGGGGATATGGACAACCGAACAATCTTCATATGTTTCGCAACACTATGATCCAAAATTCGAGATCCAACATTGTGACGAATGAGTGGTGGTGCAACCACGATGGCAGATGATGAATCGGCTTGGATCAAAAGTGACTTTTCTTCAAGCGATCTTTACACGGGTGGATTGATACACATTTTGGGGGCCGATCAGAGACCCAAAAACAACGAAGATGACATCAGGGCATTAGGGAAATGGTAACTTTCATTTTTTGTGGCAAACAGATCCTCGTATCGAAGATCAGAGCAATACTGAGGAAAAACGGAGCCGGATCACATTCTTGGAATTTCCCAGAACACAAAGTGTGTATCCCAAAGATCACGTGATGTGGTGCCGGTAGTGGCTACTGGGGTTTTCATGCTGCACCCGATGATGACAATGACATTCCTCCAGTGATACATGACATGTGGGCCCAAAACCAGCGGTGACTAGATTTCTGGGTGACGGGAAGCTCTAACATGAGGTGCGACTATTTTCACATGACGTGTAGGTCCTTACATGGAATTGGTGTGTATCAAAGGAGATACACTGACATTGTGTGGGTACATGGTTGTGTCCTCCACCACACGGCCAGGACTAGCTAGCTATGCATGTTACCAGGAGAACCGATTACACTAGACGGACCACATGACTTGAAATCGTGTATAGGCACATGGTCACATACACATAGGGAAACACAGATACTCAGACATACATTTCTACATGGCATGTTCTTTGGACTCAGGATAGCTCACATGGGTGGTACCCAGAGTCGAGAGACATGACGTGTTACCCTTATTCACAATGTGTATATACTAAAAAATGGATTTATCCTCTTGTTCATCGTACCTTGGACACATTTCATTTGGGTCAGTGACCTGTTCTCTCATTCCCTTGATGGCTAGGAATAATTTCCATTTATATAAGTATGATCCCATTAAGAGAACGTTCCAAGATATATCCACATATCCCTCTGAGTGGCCCAAATCAAGAACCTCAAAACATTATTGACCATAGGTAGATTCATGAATCGACGTGACCATTCCAATAGGATGTTGATCCTCAACTTTGCAGGGGAATTCAGATGAGTCATAGAATCCACCTAGGCTATGTAAATGATCTTCATCTATGTATCATGATACTTCTCTACTCATGATTGTGATCTCCGGAAATGAGTGTATTTATCTCTCATTGATTTTTCAGATAGAGAGTAATTCATAGACGGGTGACATCTGATATATCAAACTTGTGGAGTGAGTTCTCTCTAATGAGTGCTTCGGGGAATATTTGAACTGGATCCCTAGAGGTGGTATATGGTTGTGTGTCCTGCATCTAGACATCAGGTCTGAGTTTTGAGTATATCTGTATTTTGTTTCTCTTGTTATATGTCTAGTAGGCATATACATTTTTTATATGAATGTACCATTACTTTGAGTACTTTTTTTGTTTTTGGGGTCCTCTATTGAGTATTGTTAAACTCACCCCTACATGGGATTTTACCTCAAGTGTTTTGTCTTGTGTCGATGAGTGTCTTTTTGACAAAGTACAGGGTGGTCCAAGATAGGGCTCCACATTCTATGTTCCCTACAGGCCGAGGTGTTCCTACGACTATGGGAATCAGTCCTAATACCTCTTTTTGTTTTTAGGTTTGAAATTTAGTTTTTATACTCTCTTCTTTTTTTTGTGCTTGTATTTTGGCCCAGTTTTACTTTCAAAAATTTACTTCTATTGTACTCTGTCATTTGGGTATGCATGAATTTTGAACCTTAGTGGTTATTACATTTCATTATTTGTGGGAATGGAAATGTGTGCGTGTGTACAGGTACATAGGAAATTCCTCCCATGTTTGTAATATTGATAATCAGTTCTAATCCCCATCCCCTGGCCTATTAGAGGGGGGCCTGGGTTGTCGTGGTGCAGGCCCCACAAAGATGGGTCATGAACGATTGGTATTAGAGGAGGTAGTTTCTACCTTAGGACCAAGATACAATGGGATTGGTTTGGGGGTTTCTGTGTTAAGTGTTTCAAGCTTGTATTTCAGGCTAGAGAATCCATTATTTGTGCGGGAAGCTAACATATCCACACACCATGACACTGATAACCTATTTTTCGACTCAGTACATGAAAAAACTAGATGATGGGATGTAAAAGGATGATACATGCATAATATCATAATGGGTTGTGTTTTCCATGTCCTTGGGGTCAGCTATCCAGATATACTCATTAAACATGGTACATTTTGTTTTTATAAAGGATGCCTCCAAGACGCATACCCACTAGGATTTAGTAGCTTGATCATGAGAATGACCCCCTCATGGAAAAGGATTCGATACAGGGACTAGTTACCTAGATGTTACCTCCAAGTGGTGCACCTATGATACAAACACCAGTAGAGCAGCACGTGGTACATACAATACCGACAACAAGGGGCGTTGATTGAGCATGATCCATGAGTTCCAGAGAGAGAGACCCCTTAGGTTCCGAGGCTAACCTGACCCTCGGCTGGCTGAGGACTGGCTTGAGGCTGTGACTAGAGTTTTCCATCTATTAAGGACAGCAGTGCACTAGATGGTGTGCCTAGGAATGATCCTTCTTCAGTGTTCAGTGGGATGATGGTGGAGTCTAACCATACATACTCACGATGAAGATAATCTTTCATGGATGGAGTTTTTGCGACTCTTTAGGGAGGATTTCTCTCCAGTTTCTCTAAGAGCAGTGTGCATCCAGAAGCTTATTCATCTCTTCCAGGGTAGTTCAATGGTGGATGACTATTTATCGAGGTTCACCAACCTCTCTAGGTACATGATGGATATGGTTCAGGATGAATACATCAAATCTCAGACCATCGATCGATGTTTACGAAGGGAAATCTGATCTAGTGTCGTTCCACTATGCCTTTTGAATTATGTTGGAGTACTTGAGTGGGCCATGGTGATTGAGAGCTTCTTGGCGGAGTCGAGATAGCCGACACTAGTCAATAGTAGGAAAACAAGTGGGGAGACCTCAGAATCAGGGAGTCGACGCCCGATATATGGATCAGGACATAGGAGATGTAACAGGAGGTACTAGAACAGGGGATCGATAGTACAAGTATTTCAGGATATATCTAGTCATCATAGGAAGAGGAGATTCTACTTGTGTGATGGAAGGGGACATCTTGCTAGAGACTGTCTGACCTGTTGAGCTACTGACAGGGAGGTGGTGGATGGACCACCGAGGCAGAGGAAGACATTGGAGAAGAGAGACACGTAAGTCGGTGGATGTGGAATATGATTAGGGAGAGCTGAAAGTGGTGGCAGACGCTTCGATCAACTTCCACCACCACCCTCATGAGGTCAACACCCAGCTGAAGTTTCTAGGGGAAAAGAGTGGGGACAGCTGTATGCGGTCGAGGCATATGACCCATGGACTCTAGGTATGATCTAAGGTATGATCTGTGACTTCTCTACCCTAGATGTTGTATATATAGACAAAGGTTCTACTCATTTCTTTCTCCCTACATGTCTTGTGTGAAACCTTAAGATTCTGGTTGAGTCGTTGACTCATCATTTATGATTTTAGACACATTAGAGAGGATTCTCAAATATCACACACCTTTGAAGACATTTTGATCTTACCATTGTAGGTGAGAGATTCAGTTTGAACCTCTTGGTGGTAGCATCGTGGCCTTATGACGTCATTCTCATTATGGATTGGTGTTCTTAGGTCCATGGGTATATTGACTGCTTTAGGCGAAGAGTGCGGTGTGTCCGCAATGATGGGAAAGGGTTTTCCTTTTTTAGTGAAATGGATACCCATGCATCAAAAAATGGGCTAAGGAATAAGAGGGTGTATCAGATCAATCATGAGATGACTCGCTTTACCCTTCGAGTAGTATATGTTCTGAGGTTCTTGTTCTAAACAGTAGTGGCGGAGTACAAAGAAATATTTCCCAAAGATGTTCCAGGACTACCTCCCTATAAGGAGATTGAATTATAGATTGACATACACCCATGGATGTCCCTGATATCCTCAACAGTGTATCTGATGGATCCCATAGAGCATTTCAAGCTGAGTGTGCAGTTGGAGGATTTGTAGAACAAGGGTTTTGTAAGACCCAATTTTTCACCTTGGGAGGCCCCAGTTTTGTTTCCCAAGATATAGATGGGAGTTTGAGGATGTGGGTGGATTAATGGTGATTGAACCTGGTGATGGTGAAGAACAAGTATCCACTACCAAGGATTCACGACCTCTTCGATATGATAAGAGGTGAAAAATGGTTCTCAAAGGTTGAACTTCGATCAGGTTACCACCAATTACGAGTACGGGGCGTGGATATACCATAAACATCTTTTTGATGTTTCTATGGTTACTATGAGTACTCAGTGATGACTTTCAGCATGACAAACACACTCGTAGTGTTAATGGGGCTTATAAACTTTCTCTTCTGCACATACTTGGACAGGTTCACAGTGGTATTCATCGACAACATCCTTGTGTACTGGACGTTAGAGGATGATCACATGAGACACCTGAAAATGGTTCTAGACGTACTCTGAGAGCACCATAATTATGGGAAGCATTCAAAGTGTCAGTTCTATGTTTAGGAGGTCCAATTTCTAGGACATCTCATCTCAGTAGATGGAGTAGTTGTAGACCCATCTCTGTTGGAGGTAGTGTTAGCGTGAAATCCACCTCGGAGCATAATAGAGGTGTGGTGCTTCCATGGGTTGACATGATATTACAAGAGATTCATTCCAGATTTATCCCAGATATCAGCACTGATGAAATAATATACTATGAAGGGGAAACCCTTCATGTACATAGAGAAGTTCCAGCATGCTTTTTTTCAGTTTATAAAGAGTTTGACGAGTGCCCTGATTTTGAGATTTCTAGAGGAGGTTGTCGAGTACATAGTTTTATGTGATGCATCATGGGATGGGCTTGGTTTTTTACAAATGCAGGGATAGTCGGTGATAGCTTATGGTTCGCTCTAGCTTAGGCCTCATTTTTAGATCTATTCTACCCACAATCTCGAGTTGGTAGCGGAATTATTCACGTTGAAGATGTGGTGAAACTACCTTATGGGAGAGTAGTTTATCATCTACATTGACCCCAAGAGCCTCAAATACATATTTTCACAAAAGGATGTGAATATGAGATAGAGGTGTTGGCTAGAGTTCCTCCAGAACAATGATTTCGAGAACATCTAAACTCATGGGAAGGCAAACAAGGTGGTAGATGCTTTTAGTAGGAGGTTGAGCTCGTAGTTATTGAGTGAGGAGATGAAACAGTTGGCCTCATTACAATTATCCTTCTTGGAAAGAGAATATGCATCTTACCTTCAGTCAATGGTTGTCACCACTCCAATATTACAGCATGTTAGGGAGGCACAACTAAGGGATGCCACCTGTGTGGCTTTACGTGCTCAGTTATCCACATGACATGCACCTAATGGATATTCGCTAGGTATGGAGATAGTTTTTCTCTTCATAGGATGCACTATTGTACCAGTATCATTGTGGGACGAGGTCATGAGGGAGTTTCATGAATCCCCCATGGTGGTAATCTCTGGCATGGTGAAGATGTACCAGGATCTCCTACGGCAGTTCTGGTGGTAAGGTATGAAGAATGTTATAGTATAGTTCGTTTTTCAGTGCCTTATGTGCCAATAATAGAAGGATGAGCACCAGGTTCCAATGGGGTTAGATCACCCCCTCAATGTTCTAGAGTGGAATATAGGTGGAATATCAATGGACTTTGTGACAAGCTTACCATGTTCATCCAAGGGGCATGATTCCATCTGTGTGATCGTTAACAGAATCACCATCTCGGCCCAGTTCCTAGCCATCAGGGAGTAGAGTTTCATAGAGAAATTGGGATGCCTCTACTAGTAAGATATAGTTCAGCTTCATGGATTCCCTTAGATGATAGTCTCGGATTTAGATGCTCATTTAACATCCCTTCTTTGGAAGGGACGAAAAGAGGTTTTTGGGACTCTACTACCCTTGAGTGTGGCGTTCGATCCCCAGACCAATATTCAGAGAGAGAGGACCATTTAGGTTTTGGAGGATATGTTTTGGGGATCTATCGTGAACTTTGATTGTAGTTGGGAAGACCACATACAATTGGTGGAGTTTTCGTACAACTATACTACCACTCGATGATTGGCATAGCGTCGTTTAAGGCCTTGTACGGGTGACCCTACCATCACCAATTTGATGGAACAATCCAATAGAGTCAGCGTTCATGGGTCCAGAGTTGGTGTGAGTTACCACCGAGAAGGTGTAAATCATCCAAGAGCAGATGAAGACTTCATAGATCCAGAAAAGGTATTATGCTGACAGATGATGGAGACCACTAGAGTTCAATAATGGAGACCATGTCTTTTTTTGGGTCTCTTCTAGACAAGGTTTATTGAGATTTTAATGGGGTGGCAAGCTATATCATAGGTTAATAGGACCTACCCAGATACTTCACTGAGTTTGCGAGGTGGATTACCCCTAGATCTACCATCGTAGTTGCACCTGGTACATGATGTCTTCCTCGTGTCGTAGCTAAGGAGGTGTTTGCATGACCCATCACATGTCATCAACTGAGAGTAGCTAGAAATTGGGGATGGAGAGTCCTTTACTGGGTAATCGAAACAATATTGAAGATCCAAAGGATAAGATCCTTCATCTGTGATTGATTCCATTGGTGCGTGTCTGGTGGAAGGATGGGAATATTCATGAGAGAATGTAGTAGTGGGAGACTCAGATTAGTGCACAATACACACATATTTTGGAGTAACCAATTGTTTTAGCATTTTGAGGAAGAAAATCCATAACATGGGGATAATATAACATCTCATATTTTCCATTTTTTATTTTTTATTATTATATGGAATTATTTCAAGACCATTATTTTTTGACGGCATGTGATTCCAAGTCCCGAAGTTCCAAAAATAAATGATTGATGTAAATTAAAATATAAATCATTTTAGGCTAGTATTATTCTTGAAAAAGTTGAATAACATTTAAAAAATATCCCAGATTCGAAATCTGAGGGCAAAATTGTGTTCAGATCAGCGACTTTACCATAGGTAGGTCCAAACATCGACCAGCATGGGATGGTTGCAGAAGTTTGTTTTTAGACGTTTTAATGGAAATAAAATAAATTAATGATTAATTTTATTATAAATTTTTACTAAAATTTAGTGACCTAATACTCTCATATTAAAACCTTATTAGGGAAATTTTGTAGGGTTTTCCTCAAAACCTACGAATTGTGGATTTTCTATTGGAGATTTGGAGAAGAACCCAATGACAGATTATGACAACTCGATTGATCGACGCCTCTCAGGTTCGACGAACCTCACCAACGAATGTGACGTGGCAATAGATATTCAACCTAATATTGGTAGGGGTTGTTATTTCAATTCACCATTTTTCCATTCATCAATTTAATTAGAAACGGGGATCAACACACAATCAGGAATATCTGCGGAACGTGTGTTCTAGCAGGTGTGTGTTGATTTTCTATTTCATTGGGGTTTGATTCGAGAATTTGATGTATGAGAATTGTTGTATTATCTTTTGATTCATACTATTTAATCCTTCTAATAGGATTGAATCGACTCCATGGCTAACGACGATGGAGGTGCGTTCCTCTCTTGGTTATTGATTTTTTTTACTTCTAACTCGGCATTCTTCCTATTCTTCATAGGGTTATGGAAAACTGATCATTGTGTGTCAGTTTCACGATGCAATGATCCCAAAATAGAGATCCGACTTTGCGACGACCTAGTGGTGGTTTGACGACAATTGTGGATGATGAATCATCTCAGATCAAGATAGATTATTCTTCAAGCTTCCTTCGCATGAGTTGATTGATATGCATTTTTGGAGCTGATCGGTGACCTAAAAACAAAATAGATGACTTCCAAATGTCAGGGAATCTTTATCATTCATGTTTCATTGTAAACAGACCGTCAGATCAAATATGAGAGCAACCCCGAGGCATGACAGAGCTGGTTCCCATTTCTATAATTTTATATAACATGCAGTGTATATCCCAAATAACATGACATGTGGTGCTGGTGGTGGTGGCTAGGGTTTTCACGCTATAGACAATGAAGAACATGGGGTGCCTCCAGGGAGACACGGTGTGTGGTCCCCACCTAGCAGTGGCTATATTTCTAGGTGAGTGGATGCACTAACACAATGTGTGACCATTATCACATGTTGTGTATGTCCTTACATGGATTCGGCGTGTATCATTGAATATACACAGTCATGGAGTGGGTATTGGGTCGTTTACTCCACCACATGGCCAAACCATGCTGGCTACATGGGTTACCCCATGTACCGATTACATGGGATAGACCACAAAGTTTGAAATAGTGTATGAGCACATGACCACGTACACAAAGGGAAAACATGTTACTCAGACACGACATGTGGTCTGTACTACGTGTCGTGTACTTACATTTATACATGACATGATATTATATCTCGGGCCGGTTCACACGGGAAGTACCCCGAGTTTAGATACAAGACATGTGACCCTTATACACGAGGTGTATATACTGGAACGTGGATTTATCCTATTATTGACCATTCCTTAGAGAGGCTATGTTTGGGTTAGTTCCCCTTTTTCTCAATCCTCTGAAGGTCATGTATCATTTCCATTTTTATGAGTATGATCCCATCAAATAAAATTTCGAAGAAAGAGTCAGGTTTCCCTATGAGAGGCTCGAAGAGAGATCCTATATCCATTCTGGACCCTAGGTAGATTCAAGTATCGACATGATAATTCCTTCAGGATGTTGATCCTTATCTTTGTAGCTAAATCTGACTGAGTCGCGGTATCCACGAGGGCCTTAGAAGTGATCGTCATCTGTGTATAGTGATCTTTCCTCACATTGAAGTGTGTTCCCATAGAATGTGTGTTTCTATCTCTCATAGCTTTTCCAAATGTATAATACTTATTAGAAGGATGACATCAGTGATATTTGTTTCATAGAGTGAGTTCTCCCTGATGAGTGCTTCGTTGAATCTTGAAACTAAATCCCTAGTAGTGGTATGCATTTGTGTGGAATGTCTCTAGACTTCGGATCTCAGTTTTAAGTATATCTAGATTGTACTTCTCTTGATATATGTTCAGTAGACATATACTGTGGAGAGATAATTGTACCTTTACATTGTGTTTTTCTTTGTGGTTTTTAGGATCCTCTACTGATTAATCTTATAGTCACCCCTACAAGGTATTTTCCCGCACGTATCATGTCTTAGGTAGACGAGCGGCCTTTTGACAGAGTCTAGGGATGACCATGACCGAACCATGCTTTCTATGTTCCCTACATGCTGAGGAGTTCCTACGGTTACAATCAGTAGTCCCAATACCTCTTTGTGTTTACAGGCGGGCCGTGTTATTTGGGGACTCTCTTATTTTTTGTGGGTTTGTATTCTGGACATCTTTTATATTTTTTACTTTACTTCCATTTTACTCTATTGGTTGGATTCAGTTGTATGCATACATATTTTTCGGTAGAGGTTTTTACATTTCAGCATTTGAGGCATGGATATGTATGCGTGTGTACAGGTGCTTAGGCAATGCCTCCCATGTTAGAAATATGCCTACTTTGTGCTAGGCCCCAGCCCCTAGCTTATTGGAGGCAGGCATGGGGAGTCGCAATGCGGGCCCCACTAGGACAGGTCATGATAATTAGTTCTAAAGGAAATTTTTTGGTCGTGACTTATTATTAGGGGTTCATGATGATGTGTTGTTTTTTATTTTAAAATTTCACTTGTGAAGTGGTTGTAGAATGTGGGTAATGATCCAATTTGTATAGAAGCCCGATAAATATGGTCAGTTAATGGGTCCATATAGTACAAGTGACATCAATAGTGGATAACTTGTAATGGTATTCGTTGATGTCCTCTTAGCATACACTGATAGTGAAAATAATTTCCAGTATCTTGACATCATCTTGGGTACACTAAGAGATATCTAAATTTACTCCTAGAAAAATGTTTTTTTGTTGGATATGGGGCCTTGTTAGTTACACTCATATAATTTTTTTTGAGTTGTGCAGTTGACAAAACACCATTTAATGGTCTTGGGTCAGGTCCTCG
The DNA here is from genome assembly GCA_963277665.1 of Viscum album. Classification (NCBI taxonomy): domain Eukaryota; kingdom Viridiplantae; phylum Streptophyta; class Magnoliopsida; order Santalales; family Viscaceae; genus Viscum; species Viscum album. The sequence goes on from OY728141.1 coordinate 1,382,310,715, forward strand.
TGATGTAGTACAAGTAAAGGCATGTTGCGAGTTCCATTTATAGAAGTTAAAAATGGGTAGTGATAGGTAATCTTTTGTTGTTATATTGGAAGATAGATGTCCATTTAAATGTTTTGTTCTTCATCTTATGATTGATTAATGAGCCATGGTGGTTCTAATTTCTTGATGAATGTGGTGATAATAACAATCATACTATGTGGAGTGATATGTCAGTCGTGGCCATGTGGTGCATACCATGGAGTTGATGTAGTGGAATTGTTATTCTAATTAAAAGAATGTGAGATATATGTTCTGTTTCCTATGGGATGGATAAACTAAAATGGTCATGGTTTGTTCTTAGTCGCAAATATGGAGCCGTTCTCTCCAGGTGGAGCTCTCCCTGAGATCTAGAGTTTCTCCTCCCATCCCCCTCCCTCGTCCTCACCTGCTCCAGTTCTCATCACAGATGCCCCGTATATCGGTTATCACTGTGAGTGGTTCTTCGTTCATTGGGGATTTTTTCTATTTTGGATTTCTTTCATCTTTTTTCTTTGGTTCTTCCTTCGCTGTTGTTCTATAATGCTCAATTACTTGCCATCGATTCATGTTCCCCAGAGGTTGGAACCATTCTCTTATCTCTGGAACCTTTACGCAAAAACCCCACTTTGGTTTGACATGAAGGGGATCTGGTGGTTTGGGATCTGTTGGTATCGATGCTCGGTGGTTTTCCTATAGTCTCGAACACACATCTCTGCTCTTACTGCCTTTACCTTGTACTGGAGTCCATTTTGGTCTGTTATGAATGTGTTTTTGGTGGTTTTGGGATGGTGTTGGTGGTGCGTTCGGCGTCAAGGGTTTCTATCAGCGGTGTGGCTCCGGTGCTCGGTCTCGGCAGCTGCATCTCGCGTGTGTTCTCTTCTGTTATTGGGGTTCTTTTCTCTTATTTCTTCTCAGTTTCTGAAGGCCCTTCGATCTTGGTGGTGCGGTGCGACCCCAGATGATGTTTGGCCTGGTGATGTTTCAGATTGGATGATGGTGTACCTCTTGACGGTTTTATTTTGTTTTCAGTTGTCTGCAATGTTCTGGTTTGGTTTTCATCTTTGCGTCATCAGCAGTTATTGGCGAAGGGTTTTGTGTTTGACTCAGTTGTTTTGGGTTTTTATGGTTTGATTGTTCTGGTTTGTCGCCCTCTGGTTCTCTGCTCAGGCTCCAGATCTCCACCACTCGCTCTGAGGTGGAGTTGTACGATGGTCTCTCGAGTGCTTTGGGATGTGAGTTCGAGCTGTCTTGCGACTTGTGGTGGTTTCATATGCATTGTACATGGGAGGATGAAGAGTTTACTTGCTGGTGATATGATGTTCTATGAAGTTTCATTGTGGTTGTTTATGATGGTGACAATGGACTCCGACGGTGAGGGGATGTTCGAGGTAGATATGGAGGACTGCAGATCAGCTCTGAAGAAATGTGTTCTCCAGTATACAGGTGTGATGAAGGATTTTTAAAATCATACCAATGATGGGTTGGCATCGACGATAGGCGGTTTCTAGTGGTGATGGCAACCGAGGTCTGTTTGGACAACCTCTTCAATGTCAGGTGTGCTTCCCAAGATGGACGGTGACCGAGGCGTGATGATTGTCTGGTTGTCTTTTGAATTTCAAAATTTGAAATGGCTGTTTCATTTGGCAGCATTGTGGTGTCATGGGCGGCGTTGATGGTGGAGGATGGTTTTCTATGGACCGACCTTGGATTGAACATTACACTTTCTTCATGAATTTTGAAATTTTATATTTTTTGATGTCGTGTTTTTTTCTGGCTTTTGAAGTTAGTGGGTTGTCGCGTCTTTAATCCCTTGAATGTTTAATCTGGTTGGAACTTTGTAAAGGTTCACACTTAGCCTTTAAAAGTGTTATTAGAAAATAAAAATATGGATTTGGTGGTATGGGATGAATAGATATGCCTTTGATGTGTCAGTCATCAAGATGATCATTTATATCATTGTCAAGTTAGTTCTCAAGGACACATAGGATGTATAAAGTATTGAAATATTCGTGAGTGCAATAGTGAAAAATAATGGTTTGGGAAAGAGAGAATTCCCTAATAGTGGAGTTTCACTAGAATTTGGGGATAGATATTGGTAGGTTCATTGAATGATTGTGATATTCGATAATTGATAAGGTTCTATGGATACGTGAAGCGTCAACATTCCAAAAGGGGGAGTTGGTAATTTTGAGATGAGTGGGTCCAGAATGGTCTAACACATCCTAGGAAAAGTAACAATGGTTTTGAGTTGTGGACTTACTTCATTAGATGTTTTAAATAGATAAGTATGATCCATTAATGGATATTGGTTTTTATGATGAACCATGTTATCCATAGTTTATGTATGGATGATGGAGGTGTTTCCACTCTGGGTGGTTTAGATGGAATTGTCAGATGCTGATGATTGACGGTGTTATTGTGGATGTTTGGGAACAGTGAGTTTGTAATCACATCGGGTATGTTGGGTATGTTTGAGTTGAGGTTATGGTTGTCCTTTAATGTTGTATAAGTTTTCAACATTTTATGATGGTTTTTGTGATATAAATAATATGTTGGGGAGAACCACAGTGTGAAAGAGTTTAGATGAAGATGTGACTGGTGATTACGGTTGGATGGAATCAGGTAAGATCCATCATAGTGTTTTAGTTTTTTTTGGAAGGAGTTGGCTTAGAGTTTTACTATTTAAGTACCTTGAGTTGAAGGTTATTCATGAGTTCTTCATAACATATTCTGATGTAAAACATGGTCTTGTGACCTGATTTGTGGACCAATATTGGTTAGGGAATTGTGTTTGGAATGCTATGTGTTCCTTTAGGTGAAATAAAGCATGGTCACAATTATTTTTTTTAAAAATAGGGTTATTTCAAGACATGTGATTTGGGTCATCAGTTGTAGATAAAACCATGCCTATAGTGTTTTGATTGTCTCTTCCATGGTTTTATTATCTTATCTATAATGATTCAATGTGTCATGATTTTGGTAGTTATTCGATTGATTACCTACGGGGTTCTCCTAGTTGATTTTGGATTTGATATTGATATTTCCTTGGTGGGGAATGAGGTTAATGAATTTGGAAAACATAATGAAAATTCATCAAGGTGGGGTCATTTCTTTAGTTTTTGCTTTTTAAAGACATGGTCGTGTTTAAAATGAAACTTGGATGATGAAATTTTATATGTTATCCAGTTAGTCTAATAGTAATTCATGTTTTCTTGGGGATATTTCACATACCATAGAGGATGAGGTCTTATAAGATGGGGATATTTAATCATTCTAATCTGGAGATAAGGTATGTACCTTTATTTAGATTCTGGGTCACTATGTGGATTAACAGGTGTATGAAAAATTTTTGGGGGAGTTCTGGGGGATTAAGACATCGTATAAGAGGATGTTAGGACAATCTATATTTAAATAATCATAGGAAAACATTTAAATGTAAATATGATCCTTAACAATGTGGAATATAGAAGGGGGTACATGACTATGGAAACCATGACTGATGCATCCTAGAGACTACATGTCCTTTTACCCCTTATATAGTGGTGAGCTCATGGCCATCATATATTTTTTCAAATAATGTTTTTATGTTACCAAACTGTGTGTCTTGTTTTCCTCTTGGATATAGTTAACCCCACGGTTGGCATGAATTTTGGAAAATCATGCATCCATATAATTCACCACTTAAAAAAGGGGATATTTAAGATATTTCCCTACCAAACCTAGTTTTTTCTTATCTGGGTTTTCTCCCCAATAAACCACCTTCATCTTGGGTGAATAACCAGATGCCTAATCCCCCTCCATATTCATTTCATAATTTATTCTTCATTATTTGAAGTTCCATTTGGTGGGAATCAAAGATTTGTGTACGTCTTTGACTCTTTTTCCTTCCATTCTAAGGATGTGTATTTTTTTGGTTGTTTCCTATCAATTTGATTCCCTAAGACCTTAGGTTCTGGTGATATCCTTTTTGTAGTGTTTGAGTTTGTTTTTTTAATCATTTTCTAAGGTTATGTGATTGGTTTCCAATAGATATGTGTTTGGTATTCTCAATTTTTTTTCCATAGTATTTATGTGTAATATTTATTTGTAAATTTGGTAATTTTCAATCGTATTGTGTTTATATTTTTTAGTTAACGAATATAAATTGGGTCATATATTATTTAGAAATACCTCTCATAAAACTAATTTGTTTCATTGACGATGCTAGACCGATCCTAGTCCTACCTGTGGGTTACATCAGACACAAGAAAAATATAAAAAAAAGATTTTAATTTTTGGGACGTTGTAATAAAGAGATATATAGTGTTATAATTGTTAATTTGTTTGTGGTATTTTTTTTAAATGGTAATTTAATTTCTTTGGGAAAATATATTTTAAATTTTTAAGATGACATTGAGAAAGATAAAATTAATTGTAATTTAGTATGATTCGGGAATGGTTTCCGATGAGGGAATATAATGATTCGATAGTGTGTAATTTTCTAAAATTATGTGTTAAACATAAGGGGTTTAATAAAGTGATTTTATATTTTATTTAATATGATGATTTGAAATGGGGGTGTGTTTTCCCTTTTTGTAAAAATTATTAATTAATTACTTAAATTTTCGGAAATGAAAAATAAATCCATAGACTATATTTTATTTTTTAAAATACAATTCCTTCGGTTTTAAATGTTAACATCAAGATTATTTTCTATGAGTATTTGGATTTTTCATACCATGATTTGTTGTCAATGTTCCTTTGGGACCCTATTAGTTGAAATTATACTTGGATAAATGTTATACATTGTTAAGGAATAATGTACATATGGTAAGTGGTATGAGTAGATTATTGGACTATGGATATACTCCCACAGTCTGAAATAGATCAATGATATAGGCCCCACCGTTGTTTTTCTCAAGTTAGAATGTGGGACCAATGCTCTATGCTCTAATCATAGGGACTAAGTCTCCTAGGTTTTTGAACCTGGAAATACTAATTCTCTAGGTCCCACTGATGTATTACATTACATAGGATATTAAACCGAATCTTTCTAAATCTAATTTAGGGATTGAGGATCCCTAGATTTCAGGTTTGGAAAGGTAGATGCTCTAGGCCCATTGACAATTTCAATGTTTAAGATGTTTGACTCAGGCTCTATACCCCGAATGTTGTCATTTATTTACGAGTTAGATTGAGGATATAATCTCTCAAATTTATGGACATGTATTGATTAATGGTCTATTGGGCTAGGGGTTATTGAAAAATAATTTGTTATTAAATTCCCCAACATGACAAAAATTCTGTGTGGCCCATTTTACACTGCACATTTTTCTCTCGACCAGACCACAGATGGATTTTTGTTTAGTTTACTCTATGGATCCTAAAACATAATAATATATAACAAATTAAATTTAGATGTGAATCATGTTTTATTTTTAATTCTTGATTATTTATTATTCCATGCTTACCTATATACAATATTGTACTGACAAGGTATTTCTTCAAGCACAGTTGGTGGTGGCATGCTGAGTTTCACCCATACCCCGCTCAAGCAATCATGGAACTTGTGTACCTAAGAATTTGCTACTTGTTATCTTTCACATGTTTCAGATAGGGACCTTTTAGTTGGTGTATGCATGGAATTGTGAGTTGTAACATTGGGTTTTGGGAATGAGGTGGGACTCGATACAGTGTTCAGGTTTCTTTATGGGTTTCAAATCATAGAAATTATTTGTAAGACTTCCTAAAATGATGTGTATTGAAAATTTTCTTATCTCATGAGTTACTTAGTTACTTGTTGGACCATTCCATTTGTTGTCAATTTATTTTTCATACTGGTTACTACATTTTTTCTTGTCACTTATACTGTTCCTTAAATATTCTAAGAAGGTATAGTATACCCAGGTTTTCTTTAGACCTCCACTACTATTCAAAATCCTCTGGATTATAGGGATGTGAACCTGAGGTCATGTGGTCAACTAGATGAGGAAACTGGTTATAATGGCTCCATAAAAGGGGAATTACAATGTGGTATCAAAATGGGTGTCTTATTTTGTTTAAATTATAGACATAAAACTATGATATTTCACTAGCTAGGTAATTATATCATGCTTTGGTTACATGAACCCCACATGAGAGTGAAAACCCATGTTTCCAATGGTGGGAATTTATTTTCATTCTTTTTTCTTTTACGGTTGGTTAATAATTTCATCTCGTGTGGATAACTTGGATGTGATGTAATTGATTTATGACATTTCATTTATTATAATTATATAAAAAGAGATGTCTGTGTGGGTCCATGTATCATTGTACGTACATGGAATTGATAGCACAATTTTATGTTGTTTGTGATTGACTTGTCAATTGAAAATCAAATATAATATTTTTGGAAAATTTAGTTGATGAAATGTATTTTAATAAAACCGTTTAAATATATATTTTTATCAAAGAGATATATTTTTTAAAAATTTGGGTTAGTAAAATGGTTTTTGAATGTTTAAATACTTGTTATTTGAAAATGGATGGTCTTGAATTGTGAATACTTGAGTATTAAAACAGTAAAGATTAATAATTATGCGAAATTTAATAATGATGGTAACATTATGGAAAATGGAGATAGAATCTGTATTGTAGATATCAGAGCCTTTGTATCACTATTTTTGGTAGTGACAGTACCCAATTTGAAGAACATGGTTATGGTTCTTGTGGATTTCATGGGTTTTGATGAGTGGTTTAGGGTAGTTCACTATTGTATCTTTTATAGGCATGTGGCCTTTTGGACATGAGATGTCCTCTAATAATGTGTATTTTTAACCCATATGATTTTTCATCATGGGAGTTGTATTTTGGACCCTAAATTTGAATTTTTTTTACTAGTAACCTTGTAAAGGCGTGGGTATCTTTTTTGTGAATCCTAGAGTAATTGGACTCTTCTATGAGTAAGATACATTTTGTATTTAAATGGGGGTAAGAGTACCTTTTGTGAGAAATATAGTGTTTTAGGATTGATGTGTGTGGGTTACAGTTATAGAAAGTGGGTTTTTTTAGATGTATCTCCATATTAGGGAGTTAAATTTGTTAGATCTTCAAGGATAACAAGTTATATAGTTCGGTTTTGTTGTCGTTGTTTTGGGTTCTTGAGGTAAGGGTGGGCGTTTTGAGATTTTTTAGTAATGGTTAGAGTGAATCATCTAGTGTCAGTTGAGCCTTGATGAATAAGTATAAAATTTAATGGTTTCAGATATATGACTTGGCTTGCGGTTATTCATTGGAGGTTTTTGGAAATCAATTTTAACCTTGAGTGTGGTTATCACATTGTTCTAAGTACCATGGAATTCTTAGAAAGGGTGGATACATAAATGGTGAAATCAATGCATAATATGTCCAATAACATTTTGGTAAAATTTTGTGGTTATACATTGATTTCATTCAAAGGGAAGAACCTAGGAGGTTTTGGTAGGTTAAGGGATCAATTTTATAAAAGGAAATTTGGTTGTGTGTGTGACACATCAGTTTTGATGATGAGTAATGAAAGGCATGGTGTTGAATTTGGGTGGACATGAAAAGGGTTTGAAAATTTTGGATTGATTTTTTTGATATGGAATGAAGTCCAATGTGATAGATTTTTATGTTAATGGACCTATCATATGAGAAAGCCAGAGTTGTTAAATAATAATGTTGGAAGCCTATCTAGTCATGTGTGGCTGACTGACTAAGAGGCATGGTTAGTTGTTTTAGTTTTCATTTGAACCCAAATATGGTAATGTTATATATCAAGGGGTTCTGATTTGGGTTTGGTTAGTGGTTCTAGGAAAGTGCATGTTCTTGAGGGTTCTAATGAACTATTGGTTTGGAAATGTGTGGTGTAGTCATTATTTAATTTGGGATAGGTTAATTGGTTAATCGAGAAAAGGGCCATTCATTTTTGGTGAACCAAATCTGGAAAGAATCGTTATTTGAGAAACAATTTCATTTTTGATTGGTGTGTTTGATCATTTATTTTCCATTTTGAATCACTTGATTCATGTTGGAAAAACATGGAGGATATTTTATGTAGTTGAAAAATAAATTTCTGGTCATGAAATCATGGATAAGGGTCATAAATAGCTTGGGATTTTTGGTTGGAAATTCCACATGTATAGTTGTATTTAAGCGATGATGTGGTGAAAATGGATTGGAATACCTATACATTTATCAGGTCTAGGAATCCCAATAGAATAAGTTAAATATAGAATGTGTAACTTGTGATGGTATTCATTAATGGCCTCTTACTGTATTCCTAGTTAGTGATAATAATTTCTAATATCATGACATGTTCCTTGATACACTGAGAGAGCTAGGACTCTACACCAAGCTACCAAAATGTGTTATGGTTGGATATGGTTACTCTTGGAGTTTATGTGCATGTATTAGTGTGTGTGGAGTTGTTTCTTGGGAAGTACCCCATTGACTATGTATGGATGTGGTCCGCCGGTTGGATCAGATGTCGATGAGTGTCATGAGTGTAGTTCTTGAATTCCTGGATTTGGAAATAGTTTATGATGTTTTATTGTTTTAGTTTTTGTGACTGTATATGTGGTGTTTCATGTGACCTGAAAAATGGAAATTGAGTTCAAAATGAATTATATTTCATCATATGGTTGGGATAGGGATTTTATGCTAGTTAGATAGGTGAGAACAACTCATAATGAAATCGCCTACCTAATTCATGGAAACATCTAAATTCTTGTAGAAAACAAATACTAAACCACATGATTACCATATAGAAGAAATATCACAAGATAAACATCATTATTAAAATAGATGAATAATGGTTCAAATAATATTAAAGAAACCAAATCACTAAAAAGAGCAGACCCCAAGAAAGGGGAATGAAGAACCCAAGAATAAGGAGAAAACCAAGGTATAATGGGATTACGTTATGATTACATGAATATCCATATAAAAAATAACCAGTATTACAGGTTCTAAGGGTTCTAGGAATTTGGGAGGAGGTTCCTAGTACTAGAAATACCTAGTGGAGAATAAAGAGGGTGGATTTAATTTAAAATCATCGAAGTTATAAATTTAAATTGAATATTTTTCATAACCTATTCAGGCCATGTGGTTTGGCTTCAGGGTTTTCCAAACCAAGTGGAAACCTTGTATCCCTATCTATCAAAAGAGGGATAAGGAAGCATGCTTGTTAGGGAGGCCACAAACATGTGGGTCTGTTGTTCACCCTCAATAGAACCACTAGACTAGGCACACAGTTATCCTTATGGTCATGTATCATGTCATGCAGCCTAGATAGTTCTACTATCTGAGGTACACAATCTATCATTGATTGGCGCAAGGTTACTACTAAATGTGTGCAACCTTTTATCAGATCTAAAAATGCCATTTTTCCAAAAACATCCAGGAAGGATAAAAAATAGAATAAAAAAATTAACAAGATAAACACCACAGAATAAAATCACATATGTTATATAACCTATATCCCATATCATGGGTTTACATGACTAAAAAATTATTGTTTTTTAGACCAAATTCATAGTCTAAATTTTTAAAAATATATTCTTTTTTATCAAGGCCTTTATAAAATCCTATAATAATCATTATGATCTTCCTTTTTCTTCTAATATATATTAATATTGGCTAAAAAGTATAAAGTAAACTAATAATGGTAATCTATTAATACATTATTCATCATATCAATTAAGATATTTGGTGAATTGCTATATATTAAAGTAATCACTAAACATTCATAATGTACATACCTCATCAGGAAGGATATCTTTAATATGCCTCATTTTTTAACCAAATTATTGACATCTATACTAGAATTATATTAATGCAATGTATTGGTCTCCCCATACATCATCAGACAAAAAACGTCAATAATAGGTAAAGGATATTAGTTCTTTATAGTAATATTTTTGAGTATCTGATAATCAATAGAAAAAAGAATTTACCTCTTATTCTTCATAACGAAAGAAAATTTGTTCACATGGTGATGCACGTGAGTGAATAAATACCATATTTAGAATCAGTTAGAGTTTCTAATTCAATTCATGTGACTAAATCAAGTGCATTCTATAAAGAGTATTTGAAATATGCATATCATCATGTGTGAGTTCAAATAAAAAACCAACCTCACTGTTTTGAGGATAAGATGGAAAAAATTCATCAAATAATTCAACAAATTATTAAACTATATAAAATATTTAATTTTGAGTATCCTTTAAACCATTAGAGATAAATACCACTCAGGAATTGGTAGCAAGACCCTTAATAAGGATGAAGAATCATTTAAAAATTTATATTCTTCTTCAACCAATAAAAAATAATTGGTTCATTTAGAATATGAAATAAGAATTCCCTTACAAAATTATTTTTTTGGAATATATATATAAAAATAAATCCATCCCATGACTAAAATCACATCAAATTCAACAAGAGGGATAATCACATGATTTTCCAAATTCACATTCCCACAAAACTCCATCATATATAATCTTTTTACAAGATATTAGATCATCTTATAGTTAGAATTTTTTATGAATAATTCAAAATATCATCATTTAAGTGGTTATGTGACATAATTGTAAAATTATTTAGATTAAAAAGAGTGGGTAAAACTAGAATCAAATGTGACATTTTTAATTATGGAGTGGATAATAGTGTACCTTTCACAACATTGTTCTCATGAACCACTTTATGAGTTATGATTTCAAAATAATTTCACATGTCTCAGGAATTATGAGGTTGATAACATCGATTTTCATCATTAAACATCATATTCATGTGTTGGACGGGGTAATTACCACATTCCTAGTAGTTATCATATTATAGTTTTGTTGATGTATTTTGATTATCTATTGCTACATTCATTTCATTTTACTTCAACTTTAATTCACATCAATATTATATGTCTTTTTGGAATTATTTTCTACACATAAAAAATTACCAATTCCCTTTCAAATATTTCCACCATGATTCATTGAAAAACTCTAGAATAAAGAGAGGTTTATTCTCATTTATACATGGGTTTTATTGTTTTAATTCCTTCCAAACTCTCACTTTTTATATTATTTAGAACCATCAAAATGACATAAATACCAACTCTCCATTTCTACCATTAGAATGTAAATAGTTATTCCAGCTTATCTACTACAATGCCCTATGGATAATGATTTTATGTTACAAATTTTTATTCCATTATATAAATGATTATTTTTTATTTTAGTTTTGTTTATAAATACAAAATTTTACAAATAATATATGGTAATTTTTCCTTATTGGTGGAAATAGATTCATCATCTATGTTCTTATTCTTATGGAATTACTTTTACATTCTCAAGTGAAGAGCAAAGGGAAAGTACATACATAAAAATAAAAATATAAACTCATTGAATTACATGAATTCAATTTTTTCAAATTTACTCATATTATTAAAAAGATTATTCCATGGGCCTATTTCACCACATAAAAATTATAATTATGAAAAAAATATCATTATCCATGAACTTGAGAATTTATAATATATATTCAGTGTTTCTAATCCATTTCATGGCCACTACTGTATTAGAGGTCCCACTAAAATATGTTTTAAGTTTCTTCCTTAATGATGTGATGGTTTTTTAGTCCCTTCATGTATAATTTGGACTCTCATAATGATTCATGGATAAGATATCTGTGTGAGAATAGAAATATGATTTTTCATGCTAACTCACATGCCATTTGGATACTCAAGAAAAATATCGTTTCATTATCTAAAACATTCATTATTACCACAATTCCTTCTAATTAAGAGCATTAAAAAACACAAAATAATACTATATTAATCATGATACACAATGTATAGTGATCATTTATATAATAATAAAAACTTTTACTAATATGGGATAAATTATAACACTTAATAATCAAACAGAGACAAATATTGGTTCATTAAATTCCAATATTAGTACACAATTTGTTTCGTAATCTCTATCTTTATATGTTTCATTACCTAATCTCAAGAATTACAATAAACATCTCTTTAGATAATAAATATCACTATAAAAAATATACATTCATATTTCATTAGTTTAGGTGAAAAATAATGTATTACATAATAATTACCACCCCAAAACCATAAAGTATTTGTGTCATTAAAGACAACATAAATAATAAATAAAATTAATTAAAGATCTTCACCATCCCTAATAGATTTATTCCCTCACATAGCCATTGTTAAGAATTTTAACATAATACCTTCCTCTGTAATTTTGAAAAAATATGAATCATAAAAAATGGTGAGATCTGATGCTCTATTAGGGAAAACATTTGAGATATCAATATATTATCATATACCATATTATTATAGGAATATGGGAATTGTAGCATGATCATGATTAATTAATTTTAAACCAAATCCTTTGATTATCATAAATCATTGTTCGTGGAATAAATCCTTTTCATTTCAAAATATAGGAGTAATCATAGAAAGGACCAATCATTAATAAAACATTGTCCATGAAGGAATATCCCAATAAAATGAAAATTTCATAAAAAATATGATAGAAATATAATAATATAAAATAATTTTATTAGTTAACTATAAATTAGAAATCTATCATCACATTCTGAAGAAAGTCACATAATGGATTTGGTTCACTCCACAACCTCTTTTCATTCATATATTGGGTTTAATTCAAATCATATTTCATATTATCTCATGAGATATCAATTATTAAATAATGCATTTAAGGGATTTATAATTCCATTCCCAACCATCTCATATTTAAAACCAAATATATTTGTTTTATATGATCATTGAAAAATTATTCAATTCAACAAAACATACCAAGTAGATAAGAAATGGGTTTCATAATGATTTTAAAAAAATATAAATTTTCGATATAGATAAATATTTTTTATGGTATCATTAGATAAAATACCTAGTGAATAATAAGAATTATTAAAGAATGTGAAAATATAAGAAAAATACCATTAAACAAATATTAGAATGATTCATTGAATTCATGATAAATATCCTTTTCTTTTTATATAATTTTATGTAAAAATTTCTGAATAATTAAAAAAATTATTATAAAATAACCATAGATAAATTTAAATTAATATTCAGATAAAATAATATTTTTGGCATTTGAAAACATATTTTGTGTTGAAAATTTTAGTAAAATATTTCATTCGCATTTTTGAAAAATGTCACAAATAACATGTTTTAGAAACAATTTGTAAAATTATTCTTAAAAATATAATAATAAATTAAAATATGGTTTAAATCAATTTAATAAACCATTTCTTCATTTATATGACCATTATTGAAAAAATTAAAAGTTCATGTACATTGAGAATAATGATCCACGATCCAACCGGGAATAAGGTCTACCTTTCATAAAAATATTTATTAATAATTTTATGTACCAAAAAGATGAAATAAAGTGAAAACATTAAATTAATAAAAATAATATATTATAAGAATATAAATGGGTTTTAATAGATAAAGTCCCTACAAATATTATAAATTAGATTCTAGAATAAACTATCCCGTTTAAAAATGAGATCATAATATATAGTCTGGCCTTTGGTACTGACGTCCATCATTTAAAATCTTAAGAACTTATATAATAAAATTGTATTTATTATACATTTATAAAAATATTTTATTCATACATGTCCTACAATATTAAATTCTCTTATATTTTATAATTATCCATTTATATACAATTCTTCATTCAAATTGCATTTGTGTGTTAAGAGTTTCATTTCCCTTTCATGTTTTGGTTCGATGGTTTTGGTCCTTGCACTATGTTCATTGATTCATCGTATCTAGAATATTAATCATTTTATATTTATCAAATTTTATCATTAACAAAATTTTAAAGGTATTCATATAATTAGGTGATCATAAATTAATTACCTGGATTCATGGAAATGTTATACTATATGTACGCACATGTAATGTTTTCTTTTTCAAAAAATTGATATAAGGAAATATTAAAAAAAACATTCATTATAAAATAAAAATAATTTCATAAATGTAATATATATTCATTAAATCTATCTCTAGAACTATAAGTATATATTTCAGAACAAAACAAATCAAATAACTTTGTAGGGGTGGTATTCCAAATGTATGCATGAACAACATTATCAATTATTAATGGATTGAAATGAGTTAGAAAATTCATATTCCATTAACAAATTTTTTTTAATTAAAGTAATTAAAATAATTAAATCATTTTTTGATGTATATAGAATATCTTGTATTGATTAAGTAAGGATAAATACTGAATTATATTGGTAAAGAAAATTATCTATTCGTTGGGAAACCTCCTTTGGCCTAAACCTTAACAATTAAATGGATATTCTTTTGGGAATACCATAACCTAAAGGATTTTTAGTGTAATTTTTATATTAAAATTATTCTAGAGATTTTAAAATCTAAATTTTTGATCATATGCGAAGTAGTGAGGGTGAGATAGACCCTTTTTATAAGTAAGGAGAGTACCACTATTGTAAATAACTTAGTCATTAAAAAATAATATAGTCAAATTCATGTACATGTTTCCCCATGGAAAAAAGTGTTTATGAAAAGATAATTTATATGTGAAATCCCCTAAATAAATCAAAATTATAAAATTTTTATATGAATATTATGTCTTTTCGTTAGAATTAACCACCATTTAATCCTTTAACCCTTATCATGGAGTAAATTTTTAATAATGTTAACAATTAATCGTTGCCAAAAAATTGACCATATTACTAAATTTTATAATTCATGTATCAAATATGAAAACTATTTTACCATATTCAATTACTACATATGGAATAAATTCCTTTCCAAAAAAGACCCAAAATACAAATATAATAGTCTTTTAGGAAAATTCATTTTTAAGAATAACATTGGTTGTATTCTTATTCATGTAATGGTAAAAAACTACTAAATGACTGAAAATATATTAAACTAGTTATAATATCTGAAAAATTCATTAAAAACATTTAGTAATGCTGAATAATTAAATTTATTATGATAAAAAACATTAAATCTATAAAAGTATATTCATAAAACACCTATTTTCTACTATAAAATGCTTGTTTCATTTCAAACCAATTTTTAACTAATGAATTCATTGTATAAATTAATAAAATATAATGTTTGATATCATAAATACACTAAATTATTTTTTAAATAAAAAATTTACTGATATATTAATTATAAAAAATAATGATCATAATTTTATATTTTATAATAATTATTCAGATATTTATATGGTTGTGGGGTTCATAAGCTATCTAACATGTCTATTTGTTAAAGAGAAAAATATTCTAAAACCCAATGGTGTTACAATTCGTATAGTGATTGATAATGACACATATAGTATAATTATTCCTTTTAGTCTTTGGATATCCAATGACAAATTTCATAGTATTGTTAACAAAATTCTACATCGATATATCTAGATGTTTTGTGACACCCATAGGATTATTTGTTTCACCATTTAATTATTGGAACACTGATAATCTCGAAATATAGTCTGAAATTTCCTACATCATACCATCCCACCATAATTTTTTCCCTAAATCCAACATCATTGTGTCTCTTTGGTGTATTATGAAATTTTATTTATATATTTGGTTTATTATAGCCTTATCCAGTTCTAGTATATATGGAACAAATAACCTCTCTCAAAGATCGACACTCCAAATTTATTCGAGGAGGACTGTTAATTTCAAATAGTTAAATACATTAATCTTCTACTGTAAACCTTATCACATTTATGGAAATTTATTGTATTTTCTAATAAATAATTACTAGTAATTGATTCATACATGAATGATGGGTCCCATTGACTAAAAATTTCAAAATTTCATATTAATAGAACCTAGAATATAGGATCCTTATTAATCCTCATGATGGATATAACTACATGGAACCCCCTAATCAATACATCATCATCATTTTTCCTTCCTAGGGTTGTTGTATATTGAGAACAAGCATTCCATGATTCGTTCACACCAAATTAATTTCCTCATGTTGAGGTTATACTAATTGAATATATACATAAAAATTTGGTTGTTTGTATATATGTCGCATATTTATTTATCTGTATAGTGAATCTATATACTCCCTGAAAAAATTACTTACACTATATAATTTACATGATATGGATAGTTATTTTCTTGAATCTTTAATTTCCTTGATATATAATCAATCATTCTATCATTATATAAAAGTACACTATTGATTCCCTTATTCAATATATCCTTATATGTTACAAAACATCCTTTATTGATAGAAATATCAATATCGATGTTTTAATAATTCTCTTCTATGGATCTAAAAATGTTCATCACATTACTAGGACCAAGTTGATTTAAACAATTTATGTATTAACTTGGTTAATGGTATGACTAATTTTAATTTTTTGAAAAAACCTATAGTAATAAGTAGCTAAACTAAAAAATATATGTGTCTCAGTTATAATTTTTACTACATTAAACTATTTGAATGCATTTATTAATTAATGATTGTCATATCATCTATCCTTAGATACAATATATCATAGAAATGAAATTACATTGATTAACAAGCCACACTAATAAATTTCTCATATATTTTATTTTCCCTCTGTGTTGAAATAATTATTCATGTATGTTTCTCATTCCATTATTAGATTTTAGAGTATATCAGGATATTATAAATTAATACCACTAAAATATTTTGAATATAATACTTGGATATTATATTCATAAAATCCAAAAAAACATCAATAGTTAATCCAAAGGCCATTTCCAT
Organism: Viscum album; assembly: GCA_963277665.1. Lineage (NCBI taxonomy): Eukaryota > Viridiplantae > Streptophyta > Magnoliopsida > Santalales > Viscaceae > Viscum > Viscum album. Next base: position 1,382,327,504 of record OY728141.1, read on the forward strand.
AAATTAATAGTGTTCATACATCATTTGAACTTTTTTCTTCGGTATATCCTCATTTTTAACCCTTAATTACTAATAACCATATATTTTAAATATATTTATGTATGTTTGAGATCCTTGATGTTAATCAATTAATCCCCAATTTTGTGTAAAATAATTCTTTTTCTTTATGCTAATGGAATTGATCACACAATAATTGATGTACAATCTCATTAAACAATCATACGTTCACAAGTAAACCATAATCTCCATATGGTAAATCATTTTGTAATTTAAATCAATTATCACACAACTCCATTAGATTACATTTCATCTATACTAACTCCCATATTGCCATTCAATGTGGTATTTTAAATATTGTTCTTTCTTTATAGATGATATCTTGGGAATATAATAAATCACACTCCAATGGATGAAAATATAACTCATATGGAAATAAATCAATATATTTTAATAAAAATGGTCCATCCTCTATCCTTATGAAGTCTTTCTCATCCTTATGCAGAATTTTCTCATATTCTCTCATAATTTCATTAGGGTAAGCTACTAGAGGTGGGTCTAGAAAATACACATTAGATGATGTTTCATCCATAAAAACATGAGATTCTATTCTGACATCAAAAATTCTAATCCCTTTATCATGATAATATATTCATTCATTATAAATTGAGATCTATTGAAAAAAAGATTTTAATTGAAAAAAAAGTATAGTTATAAAAAAACATTTTTTTCACCAGTGAATATTGATTAATCTTAATATAAACTTCTCATTAAATATAAATTTTAAAAATATTCACATTAAGAATCTTAACTAATAAATATTTTCATAGAGAATTATTATGTTATTCAGTGTTATCAAAAAACTTTCCCTATATACAGGGTTGAATACATTGAGAATCAAATTAAATGTTATCCAAATCACATTTTATGATTATTTTACCTACAATCGCATTATCAGAACTTGAAACACCACTATAAAGATAGATTTATATTTTCCATATTGTAATTTTGTGAGGTATATTCCCATAAAATTTAGGGCATTGGTTCAAATAATTCCACATCAACTTATATTAAAATCATTTAACATTAGTATCTTCTTCCACTCATTTTCAATCATGAGAATAGTGTAATTTTTATTAACACTTGAAAAAAAACACTCATTACCTTCAATAAATTCCTATATTTTTATTTTCATAATTCTTACATGAGGGAAATTCCACATTTATTTTCTTCTCTATTTGAAAACATTTCTTTCATTTATTTTCAACCAACAACTTATTCACTTACCTCCCATTTATGATATTAGAAATATTAGAAAATATATATATCTAAAGTAACATGAGACTATAGCCTTGTATGATAATTTTTTTTGAGGGAGTAACACTGTTTAGTGAATTTTTTTTATCCCCTGAAATAAATTGAAATCCTTTATTTCAAGATTACATGAATTGTCTAAAAAAATTATTGGTAGCTTTAAAATGTAATCCTATGTCTCATCAACATTTTCCACTTCTTTAATTCAGATATTGCGGAATCCCGTTTCTATTTTATTCCTTTTCTAATGAGGAACGTGTTTTTCATAGAATATGTCTTTAAAAGATCTTAATTATATTTGAAATATATTAACTTCCTGCGTAGTTTTTTTAATTAGTGAATAGAGTTGATAGAAATTTCCCATTACATTATATACTATCAAGACTACATTTTAACTTTCACTAATTTACAATTTCAAAAAAACTATTTTGATAAAAATTTATTGATTTATTAATTAACATGGGATTAGTAATAATATTAAATTATGTAATTTTTTATCTCATTTAGTGGTCCAACGTAAATACAAGACATTGTGTATCAGCAGGTTTCTCTATACGAGTGAGGTTATTTGTCATTACTAGTGTCAAAGACCAAATATGGTTATGATGTGATCAGCTCCATGTCCATCCTCATTTACATTATATGGATAAACATACCTCAAATTGAAAATATTTTGGATACAGTTTCAATTCATTCTGATAGCTTCCATGTAACGCTGCTACACTAAAATCCTGGAGCTAGTGTATTATTTTAATTCATGGGCATGATTATAAAGAATCATTTCCCAATGGACCTATCAATTTAGCAGTCTAGGGAAATATATTACTTACATGAATAATGCATTTATCATTAAATCCTAAAACAGAACATAAATAATACTTTTAGAATGCCATTATTCCACTAGCTTAATCCTACATATAAATTATAATACACTTCATGGAATCCTATGAAAATAATGTCATGACCCGTTCCCTGGGGCTCGTGTCGTAACTACCCCAAGCCCCCCATCCATAGGCCAGGGGATTGCGACTAGAACCAAAGGCATAAATCCCTAAACTAGGAAGGCATTTCCTATATAACTGCAAAAAACATAACCAAAGAACTTGCAGAAGAAAACTCTAAGTAAAAACTGAATATAGAAGAAGGGCTGGAAAGTACAAGGGCCAGAAATACAAGCCCAATAGTAAAGTACCCGGAAAATAAAAACATGTACGACTAAAAAGACAAACAGCTGGAAGGTTCCTAGAAGCTCCTGGATCATCCACCACAGATCCTACCTGAAGGGTTGGTAAAGTTAGCATCATCAGTTCTCCAAGTCGGTCCCTATCCTCTGGATACCGACTTGTCTTGAGGTCCACCACTGGGTACCGTACAGTCCTTGTACACTCCGCCTTGGTCTGTGATGTCTGTCTTCTACATCCAACACAATAAGGTGCGGGAATTGCCCATGCAGGGGTGAGTATAACGATACTCAGTAGGGACCCTAATCCCCTCAAGGTCTCACAAAATCCACAATGTATTAACCACAGTAGGAATATACAATCATGAAGTATCAACCAACCCTACCTATGTATATGCCCATACATATACCTAAGTTACCAATCAATGTCTGGCTCCAACTCTCGCGCCCAAGCACCAACCATTCCACAATGAAAGTAAGTAAATCACCACATTGATAATGGTTGAAAGTCATGACTCAGCTCACATAGGTATAAAACTCATGAAGTGGGGTAGAGATGATTAGATGTAGCCTCTGAATCATCTCCTCTGTCGAACCCACGTAAGATCATGGAACAATATCAGCGTTGTCGATCCCACCAAGTATCCTTGCACAGAAGTCGTCATGTTGAACCCACGTAGGATTCCTGTACTGTAGTCATAGCTGTCGAACCCACGTAGGATCTCAGTACAAAATTCACTGCTGTCGAACCCATGGAGGATCCTGTTACAGAATTCATCACTGTTGAACCCAAGTAGGAATCTGGTACAGTAGTCTTCACTGTTGAACCCATGTAGGATCCTGGTACAGAAGTCACTGTCATCAAACCAATAGAGGATCCTGGTACAGTATTCGTCACTGTCGAACCCACGTAGGATCCTGGTACTGAATTCACTACTGTCGAACCCATGGAGGATCCTGGTATTGAAGTCATCACTTTCGAACCCACGTAGGATTTCGTCATCTCAGTCGCATCCAGCACTAGGGTTCCCACACACAGCACCCTTGATTCTGGGAGAATCCACTCCTCGAGCCAAGTTTCGATATATAAAATATCACGAATTCCTGATTTGGTGTATCCCATAGTTTTATCTCCTCATATGGAACCCAAGGCGACAGATTGTGCGTCAATCAAAAGCCCGGTCTGAGAGTTATTGGCATTTCCGCTCCATGGGGCCGGTTCGATTTCCGGTACAATCCTATCCAGCCATAATCCAACCTCATCCGAATCCTGTGTGTGTATTCCTAAAGGAACATCTCATCAAATGAAATACAATGTAGTTGATGGCACGTCAATCGGACATCTTGTCCTTAAGCTATAAGCATTTCCTCTATGAGGGCTAGGTTGGTTTTGAGTTCTAACCAACCCAGATGTACCCAAACATCGCCAAAAACATGATTGTAATATACAGAAACGACCTTCTCGATCCATGTAATCCTACGAATTTGATAATGCATCAATCGGAGTCATGTAGCTCATGTTAGGGGAGAAATACCAAAAAAGGGTCCGAAGAGGGGGGACTGGGTCTGGTCCGATTCGGCCCAACCCGCCCTGGGTCGGCCCGAACCGGGTTGACCCGACCCAGAACCAAGTCTGGCCTGATGGGGCGCGTCCTGGCCCAGTGTGCGTGGCCCGACCTGACGGCTACGGCCCGGCCCGCACGGCCGGCCTCGGCTCAGCCCGGCTAGCCGATCGTGTTGCGCCAGGCAGAGAGCGGGGAGGGGGGGGGGGGGGGGGGGGGGGTTGGGGTGGGGGGGGGGGGGGGGCAGTGTCCAGAAATGGAAGCACCAGCTAGCGCCGCCCGGCCTTCCCCGGACCCACACACGGGTTCCGCTCCCCTATCACGGTTGGTGTCGTAGTAGCCTTTCAAAGGCGGCATGCGAGGGGCACCACCACCTCTTGGCATCGGCACCGCCACACTCTTCCACATGCCACTAGAGTCGTTCCAGAGGTCGTTTTGCCTCTCAACTGCGACTACGGCATCCTCAGGTCCTTCTCTTCACTGCAACGACCTCAAATTGGAGTTTCCATTGTATTTAACCATCTCCCATGAAATCTTGCATCAAGAACGAATTGGCAGAGTGTCCGGATTTGTTCATTAGCTCGATCCCTCTGTGTTAGAGGATCAAACAGTAATCTAGCATATAATTGAACTAGATTCAAACCCCAGTTTAATCTCTAACCCATCCCAAAATCAACATCAATTTTGCGAATCATCATGTTCAGGGGTCGATCCGTGATTTTTGTTTTTATCCAAAGGAAAAGAAGAACATAAAGAAAGGAATTCAACCTCGAATCCAAAACCCTACCTCAATTGTTATTGACCGTTGACAAAGTCATGGGATGGCGGCTTCGTTCCATTGATGTCATAAGGAGGTGACGTCATCCTTGGCGACATTCTTCGCGGGCGGAGTCTTCTCCTTTGACGCTGAGTAATAGGAAATTATATTTCCATTCTTTGTGGGTGTCTCCTCATTTCTTTCCCCAGTTAAAGATGGGGGAAAATGATCTACTTCCCCGTGTTCTGTGCTGGAGAGGGTAATGTTCTCCCAATTCTCCCAACCAAAGAAAAGATTATGCCCACTGAATAATAATTTACATTCTATTATTATGTTGGGAAAAATTAATTCAATGGAATTCAAAAACACAAAAAAATTAATTAGATAATTAATTAGTTGTGTTGGCACCATGAAGCAGAATCCCAAGAGCTTCCCCTATTAATGGGAGCTAAAGGGTTTCAAAAGGGGATTTTAAGGTGGTTGAGCTCGTGTGGTCCCCACCACATAATATCCTCCCATGGGAGGTTATGTGGGAGTGGGCCCCACCTCCGTATTCCCTTTGGTGAAGATTACCACCATCCAAATAAAAATGTCTCACATACACATTTTTATTTAACTTTTAATTCTAATCACAAAACCCAAAACTAACTACCACTCCCGATAAAACGCAATCGTGGTAAAGGTATCCTTAATCGAATACTGGCATGTCACGTCCCGACCCTACCCGGTATCGAGCCGCAACCACCCCAAGCCCGCCTCCATAGGCCAGGGGCTGGAGACCAGTGCCGAAGGCACAATAACTCTGTGAGGCCTGTGCCTAAGTACCTGTAAACACACACACATCACAATCAATGCAAAAGTGCAGAGTAAAAAGAAAAGCAAAGGGAAACTTCTATATATATACCACAGATGTGCACCGACCTCTAAACAGTACAAAGTACAAGCTAATGATAAACTGAAAAGGAAAGGGGCAAAACACGCACCCAACCAAAAGTGCTACAACCCGGCAACAGGTAATACAATAGTAAACATCTGGAAGGGTTCGACACCTGGAACCCGACAACGACCACCACACGTGGTCCAAGCTCCCGAACTCCGATGCTCCACTAAAGTCACGACCAACATGTCTTCCGTCTACAAGGGAACACAAAGTGCGGGCAAAGACCAAGCCGGAGTGAGTATAAAAATAATCAGTAGGATACCCTGAAGGCTCGATGGAGAAACAATGGAGGTACCGAAGGGTGAGCAGTAGAACGAATAGGAAAAGTGAAGGAGTAAAACCGAGGGTACAGTAAAGAGTACAGTAAAGAGTCCAGCTCAACCCAACAAGAGGAAAGAAGGTGGACTGATCCAGACACAAGGAGCTGGAAATGGTGAGAAGATGAACTTCTCGTCGAGTCTTCGCTACCTATAGCAGGAGAGTAGACTCTTCCAACCATGAGAAGTTAGACACGGAAAGAATGTGGCATACCCCGCGCGTCTTTGCCTCGGCTGGAAGGAGAGTAACCAAACCCAATAATTGGGTACTGTAACAAGGTATATACATATATATATCTCTACAAGAAGCCTGAACCAACTCGTAAGGGTATCTCCATCCCGTAGCTCAGCCCAAGAAAAGAGTAGCCAACAACCCCAGAAGTAAACTCCATCATCGATGCCTAGCATCCTACACGTCTGCCCCGAACCGCAATCCAAGGGGCTCAATCACCACACCTTGAAACTCTCCACTTTGGGCGGCACTGACTCACCCACACGGTTTTAGATCACGTCACAAGAACGCGTCTCGGTGGGGAAAGTGCCCCTCGTACATGAGAGTTCTATGGAAAGTCAAACCACACCTCATCACTGCCCTGTAGGCGAGATGTATCCTCAATGTCAAAGTCGTTCCATCACCGACCCGTACAACCAAGGGTCCCGCTCCGGTGGTCATGGAGGAAAGCCACAGACTAGCCTAGTAGAAAGGACTGAGACTGGAATGCCAACATGTGTCCCACTGCCCAACCCTGTTGGAGGGTAATTAATAACTCTATATCGGGTGACCCACTGCCCAGCCCTGCTGGAGGGTCAACCCTAATACATCATTAGGTGACCCACTGCCCAGCCCCGCTGGAGGGTAAACCATAATAAGATACTGGGTGACCCACTGCCCAGCCCTGCTGGAGGGTAAACCATAATACATCATCCGGCGACCCACTGCTCAGCCTCGCTGGAAAGTAGACCTGGGACTAGATGACAGGTGACCCACTACCCATCCCTACTAGAGGGTAGACCCTAAGAGGTCATCGGGTGACCCACTGCCCAGTCTCTGTTGGAGGGTAGACCCTAAGTGCATCGGGCGACCCACTGCCCAGCCTCTGTTGGAGGGTAGACCATAAGAGCATCGGGTGACCCACTACCCAGTCTCTGCTGGAGGGTAAACTCTGGAAGTCAGTGAGCAACCCACTGCCTAGCCCTGCTGGAGGGTAAACCTGAAGAAGTCAATGAGTAACCCACTTCCGAGCCCCGCTGGAGGGTAAAACTCAGAACTTCTCTGGCCATCTCTACTGGAGGGTACGACATTGGCAAACCGAACATGGGTTGGGTATCGCGCAACCACCCAACTCCATAACAACTCTCCCAAAAGAGGTCCAGTTCCTGTTCCATCATGGGGTGCCACTAGCACCGCTACTGATCGATCCATCGAGAAAGAAACTAGGGGGAGACCACTCAACCCAGCTGGTCAACAAAAGACCACAGATCCAGGGGAAAAACTCCACCCTGCTGGTTAAACAAACACACAGAGGGACCCTCTACATCGCGAGAGGTCAAAGTACACAAAACAGAACATGGCACCCACATGAGGCCCACACGACGTGTGGCCCCAAGTCAACCCCAACCAAGTGCTCGAACATCTCAGGTACAAACCACACATACCTCCAAGCGCTCTCGTATACTCCCAGAGTATACCACGTCTACAGCCCAAGGGCTATCACGCACATGTCACCCAACGTCAACGCGAAGGCGTGACACAACATCTCCAACATGCCGCCTCAACAACTGGGGCACAACCAACCACAACTATTCAAACATTACTTCACTCACACGAGAGTGCACGCAATGACATGCCAAGGGTCCGCTATGAACATAGTAGAAGAACCGCCCCCGGCGTACCTTCACATCTCCACATTAAATAAGATCACGTACAAGGCTCCACACAACCAAACGGACCACACCGTTGTAATCCTCATGGAAAAACACGCGAGATAAACTACTTACTCGCCTCCAACGGATATCTGATGGAAAAGGTCACTAACACCGCCTCACGCCTGAACGGTGTCCCGTGATCCCGAGGCTCGGCCCCGAATACAGTCGGGCGCATCACACCAATGCGATCCCCATGGGAAAACACGTCAAAAGCACTTCCCACATGAGTGAAATAGATATCCGGAGAAAAAAGTGCATTCTGGCGCACCGCACATGAGCGGTGCTTCGTGGGACCCGCATCCCAGTCCCGAAGCTCAACGAACGGATTGCACCATTGCGATCCTCTCAAAAAAACACACAAAATGGACTGTTCTCTTGTCCAAAACGGTCTCCCGGTGATAAAGATAGAAAATTCACCGCTGACGCCCAAACGGCCCTCGTTGGCCCCGCACCATTGTTCCGAATTAGAGCGGGCGGATTTCACCATTGCAATCCCCTCGGAAAAAAATCCAGAAACGACTGCTCACTCGCCCCGAATGGGCGCCCGATGGAAAAGTTGCAAAACGATGTGCGCTGCTCAAAAGACGGGCCGTGGGGCCCACGCATCAACTCCAACCTCAAAATCCGAAACCGCCCTGGAAACCTCCGCCTCAGTGCCAGGATCACAAATCCAATGACAGCGCTCAAAACGGACGTCGGATGCATCTGCTCCGCCTAAAACAAGGACTTCAGGAAAAATGCTCTTCCACTGAAGGACGCGTCGCGCCTCCGAGGCCCCTCTTTTCGGGAATTAAAAATTCCAGAAATTATCTCAAAGCATTACCTTCGTCCCAAGGAACGTGTCGGCACTGACGGCGCGTGCATCTGACACCCTGACTGACTTTTACAGCTGTTTAAAAAAAGAAACGAACTTTAGTGGGCCAGGGCGGTTCGGTCGGCCCACTCTCATGAACCGGCCCGCGGTCGCGGGTCGGCCTTCCACGCCCGGACCGGTAGCGAGCCGTTCCAACTCGCCTTTCTCCCACAAAGACCCACCGAGTTCGGGTCATGCCTGTCGCGGGGTCCCGAGGACCCCGCCCCCGTTGTCGCCGCGTCAACCTGGCCAGGAGGGCAGGCCGCGCTTGTCGCCCGCGAGCCACCCCTCGTTGGCGCCCGCTGGGGTCCCCCAGCCTCATCCGGACACCACCCCCCCCCTCAACCTAGCCAGCCGTTTCCTCACGACGTGACACCCGCAGATGCCCGCGGACACCCCCCCTGCTGCCGCCGTGAGCCCCCGGCCGCCTGAAGCTCGGCCGAACCACCACGCCGCCCTGTTGCTCAACCCAAATTCCCGCAATCTACGGCGAACATCTATGAGCAGCTTAGGAAAAGGAATTGAAATCTGAAAGATGCGTCGAAAAGAGTATAAAATATACTACAGTATTATTGTATTTTTTCGATGATCAAACAACAAATTTATGCATATAATCGAACTCAAAGAGAGGTTTGGAAATAAAAAACGCAACGAAACCCTCCTACCTCACTGGGCTTCGCCCGGAGCTTTGCGTTGATCCGCCGGCATCACCACACCTCGCCGGAGTCGCCTAATCGGAGATGGAGGAGGAGAGGAGAGTGGTTTTTCTAGGGAGTTCAATGGGGAGGAGGGGGGAGGAGTGGAGAGTTTAAATAAATAAACTCTAAAATTAAAGTCCCGACCCCTAAAACACCCGCATCCAAACCCTCTAGCGCGGTCAAGATTAAGCTCCCCCTAGGGTAAACACCACCTAACGAGCACAATGGAGGTCTCTGAATTATAATCAGAGACCCCGTTCGAATGTTATAAAATTTAACGTCTGAAGCCGCTAAATTACGAAAACGCCCCTGGGGCCATTTTTCACAAACAGCCCGCGCCCGCGAAACTTATACCCGTCCTAGGTTAAACGGTATGCTCCAAACTCAATGATTCCCATGGTTTTCGAATCCGAGCCACCGTTTAAGAGATAATAGAGTTTCTCCATTAAATGAATAAATTAATTTATTTATTTATTCATTTAACATTTTGAAAGCGAGCGAGGGGTCCAAACATCCCGCGTAGACATATTTTATGTCATTCCTAATGTAAAAACCCCATTATGGACCCATATGTACACTCGGATCTCTGATCTGGGTCATCGTTTAGGAGTTATAGCATTTATTTTTCATTTCCATTGTGAACGTACTGAAAATTTAATTATGGCCACTCCGGGGCTCAGAATCGCACGCCGTCTGAAGGCGCTGCTCTGGAATATCATCAAAAATATTCCAAAGTCTTTCACAGCAAAAACCAGGTTCTTAAATCATTCCCTCCTTCAAGATTTTCATCCTTGAAAAGAAAAACTAGGAAGCAACATAGGGTACTAAGACCACACCTGACTTTCCCATACCCAGAAGAACCCACGCACAGCTCTACGTCACCGCACACAGACTAAAGGATTGATCCGTTCACGCGAGGTCGGCCCTTGCCGATGTCATGCACACACTCTAGACTTTAGGGTTATGGATAGGCGGTAGGGTACCTCTCCATCCCTTTGCATGATCTTAAACGGAACGAAGGCCCTCGGGGGTAGCTCACCTCCCCGGTCGAACCTCTGCATCACACGTCGCGACTGCAATCATCGCCCACACCTGAAACAAGGCCCAATGATTCCCTCCTTCAGAATATCCATATGGTGGAACACCTAATGATATCTGGTCACGCAAGATTCCACAACAGATGTCTCTCAACCAAGACTCTCTTCCACATTGGGGGAGCGATGGAGTCGAAGCCATCGACTAAAGAAAAAGGTCCCCACACCTTTTATCATACCAACATTGGGTTACATCGATGCCCCGCGTCACCCCGGTATCAACTCAAGCAAGGAGCGGGGAGAAGAAGCACTTCACACACAAAGTATAACAATTCTACTGCAAGAATTAGAAGAGTTGTAGAGCATACCTCTTATCACCTCATGCTCTACCGGATAGTAGACATCCAAATCTCGCGGCTGTCAGTGGTCCCAACTGTCAACTCCTGGAGCCTGACGTGGACCGCCTAGTGGTGGTGGGAAGATCTTGTAAAGTCGTCCCCCACTACCAGATCCTCATGCCCGTCTGCTAGTACCACCTCTCTGTGTACTACTCCGATCACGGCGCTGCCTCTGTCGTGGTGGTGCACCTACCGCTTGCCCAAAGTTTTCAGCATCTCTGGTCGGGCAGTCCCGTACCAAGTGATCTCGCCCATCACAAACATAACACCACCACTCCCGGAGCTGTCCTAGTGCCCTACAACGCCACTGTGGTGTACGACCATGGCCCGGAGCCCACTCATAGAAGGAAAACCTTGGCTAAGGCCCTGAACTTTTCCGCCACAGTGGTATACGACCACGTCTTCGAAACTGACAGTGGGGAGGCCACCTGCCTTGAGGTCCTGTCCTCCTACTCCTGCTAGCTATGGAAGACGTATCGGCATTGACGTGCATGCTACCACCACAAACTATAGAACGTGGTAGGAAGCACTCTTTCACCGGCGCCTTCTCTAGAACCCCGACATATGCAGAAATTCCCAAGGGTACTACGACAACACGAATCTCTCGGCGGAGACCCTGCTCAAACTTCCGCGCTCGGTTGTTGTCGTCACGGACCAAGTCTGGGTAAAGGCGTGCACGGTCTGCAAAACTAGCCACGTACTCGGCCACCGTCATCCCTCCCTACTAAAATTGCAGGGTCTCCTGAATCCGAAAGGAGTGCAAGCAGGAGGGGAAAAACTCCTCACGGAACAAAAACTGAAAGTCGCCCCACGAAATCAAAGACTCGTCAAGAAACTGAGTCACCAGACTCCACCAACACCAAGCTAGTCTTAAAAAAAGTTTGGTTGCCAAAGCCACTCTCTGATCTGTCGGCATCTTCACAAGCCTGAAAAGGCTAACCACTACCTCGAGCCAAGCCTCTGCTGCCTGAGGTCCTGACTCACTACTGAACCTCAGAGGTCTCTGCCACTGGAACTCCCAGAGCGCGCTCAACCTGTACTCATGCTCAACCTACTCTGCTGAAACTGTCTGCTGCTCAATAGGTGGGGGTGATGCTACTGGGCCACCTGGAGAAAAGGGATCGTATGATGGGTCCTGGACTGTGGCCTAATAGCTCACAGGGTCATCGTCACGCACCAAAACTGATATCCTGGCTGGCTGTCTTCACGGAGTCATCCTGAATATTATTAAGGAGTGCCGTGGTCAGATGTGCATATATGTATATACCAATAGCAATGATGGGGAGCTGACTCAATAAGGACAATCGAAGACTCAATCCAATGTGATGAACATACCTATTTTTCCTTGCAACAAGTGTCTCAGCATGCCGAGTCAACAAGCGGGTTATCAAGGTCCTGGTGAATGGATACGTCGGCTGCCGCACCATCATTGGACTCCCTGGCCTAAGAGCCGCTCTTGAGACACATTAACATTGTTGCCCTAAATCCCAACAAATTCCTCTTTTAGGGAAGTCCGCACAATTTCCCAAGGAATGAACCACCTCTGATACAACTTTGTCACGACCTGACCCTACCCGGGCTGGAGCCGCAACTACCCCAAGTCCGCCTCCAAATGCCTGGGGCTGGTGACCAGCACCAAAGTCACAATTACTCAGGGAGTCCTTTGCATAAGTACATATATAGACACACGTAGCACACTCAATGCAAAATTGTAGAGAAAAAAAAGAAAAGAAATGGGCAACTGCTCTATATATACCACAAATGTGCATAGACCTCTAAACATTACAATGTACAAGTTGAAGATAAAAAGAAAAGGAAAGGGGAAAAACACGAGCCCAAACAAATGTGCCACAACCCGGCAATAGGTAAAACAACAGTAAATAGCTAGAAGGGTTCCCCACCTGGAACCTGACAACGAAAACCGCACGCGGTCCAAGATCCTGAACTCCGATGCCCCACTGAAGTCACAACCAACCAGCCCTCCATCTTTAAGTGAACACCAAGTGCGGGAAAAGCCCAAGCAAGGGTGAGTATAAAAATACTCAGTAGGATACACCAAATGCTTGAGGGAGCAACAAAGGAGGTACCGAAGGGTGAGCAGAAGAGAGAACATGAAAAGTAATGGAGTACAACTGAGAATGTAGTAAAGAGTACAATAAAGAGTCCAGCTCAACCCAACAAGAGGCAAGAAGGTACACTCATCCAGACACAAGGAGCTGGAAACGGTGAGAAGATGAACTTCTCATCGTGTCTTCGCTACCTATAGAAGGAGAGTAGACTCATCCAACCATGAGAAGTTGGACATGGAATGCACGTGGCATACCCCGTTCATCTTTGCCACACCTGGAATGATAGTAACCAAACCCAAGAAGTGGGTACTGGAACAAGGTATATACATATATATATATGCTCTACAAGAAGACCGAACAAACTCATAAGGGGATCTACATCCCGTAGCTCAGCCCAAGAAAAGAGTAGCCAACTGTCCCAAAAGTAAACTCCATCATTAATCCCCAGCATCCCGCATGGCTGCCCCGAACCGCAAGCCAAGGGGCTCAATCACCGCACCTTGACACTATCCGCTTTGGGCGGCACTGACTCGCCTTCACGGTTTTAGATCGCTTCACAAGAACGCGTCTCGGTGGGGAATGTGGCCCTCGTACTTGAGAGTTCTAGGGAAATTCAAACCACACCTCGTCACTGCCCTGTAGTCGAGAGGTCTCCTCAAAGTCAAAGCAGTTCCATCACCGACCCGTACAACCAAGGGTCCCGCTCCGGTGGTCACGGAGAAAAGCCACAGACTAGCCTAGTATGAAGGACTGAGTCTGGAATGCCAACATGTGTCCCACTGCCCTGCCCTGCTGGAGGGTAATTAATAACCAGATATCGGGTGACCCACTGCCCAGCCCTACTGAAGGGTAAACCCTAATACATCATCAGGCGACCCACTGCCCAGCCCCGCTGGAGGGTAAACCATACTAAGATACTGAGTGACCCACTACCCAGCCCTGCTAGAGGGTAAACCATAATACATCATCCGGAGACCCACTGCCCAGCCCCGCTAGAGGGTAGACCTGAAATAAGTTGACAGGCGACCCACTGCCCAGCCATGTTGGACGGTAGACCTGGGACTAGATGATGGGTGACCCACTGCCTAGCCCTGCTAGAGGGTAGACCCTAAGAGGTCGTCGGGTCACCCACTGCCCAGTCTCTGCTGGAGGGTAGACCCTAAGTGCGTCGGGTGACCCCCTGCCCAGCCTCTGCTGGAGGGTAGACCGTAAGAGCATCGGGTGACCCACTGCCCAGTATCTTCTGGATGGTAAACCATAGAAGTCAGTGATAAACCCACTACCCAGCCCTGTTGGAGGGTAAACCCGAAGAAGTTGATGAGTAACCCACTGCCCAGCCCCGTTGGAGGGTAAAACTTAGAACTGCTCTAGCCATCTCTACTGTAGGGTACAACACTGGCCAAATGAACACGGAGTGGGTATTGCGCAACCACACAACTATAGAACAACTCTCCCAAAAGAGTTTCAGCGCCTGTTCCATCACGGGGTGCCACTAGCACCGCTACTGACCGATCCATCGAGAACGAAACTAGGGGAGACCAATCAACCCTGATGGTCAACAAACGAGCACAGATCCAGGGGAAGAACTCCACCCTACTAGTCAATCAAACACACAAAGGTACCCTCTATGTCGCGAGAGGTCAAATTACGCGAAACAGAAGATGGCACGCACATGGGGCCCACATGACGTGTGGCCCCAATTCAATCCCCACCAAGCACTCGAATGTCTCAGGTACAAACCACACGTACCTCCAAGTGGTCTTGTATACTCCCAGAGTATACCACGTCTCCATCCCAAGGGCTATCATGCACATGGCACCCAACGTCAACACGAAGGCATGACACAACATCTCCAACTTTCTGTCTCAACGATTGGGGCATGACCAACCACAACTATTCAAGCATTACTTCACTCACACGGGAGTGCACGGGATCACATTCCAAGGGTCCACTACGAACACAGTAGAAGAACCACCCCCATGGTACCTTCACATCTCCACATTAAATAAGATCGCGTACAAGGATCCTCACAACCAAACGGACCGCATGGTTGTAATCCTTGCGAAAAAACACGGGAGATTAACTACTTACTCGCCTCCAATGGATATCCAATGGAAAAGGTCACCAACACTACCTCACGCCCGAACGACGTCCCATGATCCTGAGCCTCGGCCCCAAATACAGTCGGGCACATTGCACCAATGTGATCCCCTCAGGAAAACCCGTCAAAAGCACTACCCACTTGAGTGCAACTGATATCCAGAGAAAAAGGTGCATTCCGGTGCACCGCACACGAGCGTTTCTTCATGGGACCCGCATCCTGGTCCCGAAACTCAATGAACGAATCACACCATTGTGATCCTCTCGAAAAAAACAAAAGATAGACTGTTCTCTTGTCCAAAACGCTTGCCCGGTGATAAAGATGGAAAATTCATCGCCGACGCCCAAACAGACCTCGTGGGCCCCGTACCATCGTGTCGAATTAGATCGGGCGTATTGCACCTTTGCAGTCCCCTCAGAAAAACACCCAGAAACGACTACTCACTCGCCCTGAATGGGCGCCCGATGGAAAAGTTGCTAAACGCTGCGCGCAGCTCAAAAGACGGGTCGTGGGTCCCACGCCTCAACTCCAACCTCAAAATCCGAAACTGCCCTGGAAACCTCCACCTCAGCTCCAGGGTCACAATGCCACTGACGGTGCTCAAAACAGATGTTAGATGCGTTCGCGCCGCCCAAAACAAGGATCTAGGGAAAAATATTCGTCCACGTAAGGATGCGTCGTGCCTCCGAGGCCCCTCGTTTCGGGAATTAAAAATTCCCGAAACCATCTCAAAATATTCTCTTCCTCCCAAGGAATGTGTCGCCGCTAACGGCATATGAATCTGACACCTGGACTGACTTTTACAACCATTTAAAAAAAAGAAATGAACTTTAGTGGGCCAGGCCGGTTCGGCCGGCCCACTCTCCGGAACCGGCCCGCGGTCGCGGGCTGACCTTCCACGCCTGGACCAGCAGCAAGTCAGTCTGGCTCGCCTTTCTCCCACAAAGACCCACCGAGTGCGGGTCTTTCCTGCCGTGGGGTTCTGAAGACCCTGCCCCCGTTGTCGCCACGTCAACCTGGCCTGGAGGGCCGGCAGCGCTTGTCGCTCGCGTGTCGCGTCTCACCGGTGCCCGCTGAAGACCCCCGGCCTCATCCGGATGCTGCCCCCCCCTCACCCGGGCCAGCTGCTGCCTCGTGCCGCGACACCCGCAGACGCCCACAGACACCTCCCCTGCTGCCGCTGTGAGCCCCAGGCCGCCTGAAGCTCGTCCGAAGCACCGCGCCGCCCTGCTGCTCAACCCAGATTCCCGTAAACGTCGACAAACATCTGTGAGCAGCTCGGGACTCAGATTTGAAATCAGAAAGATGTGCCAAAAATAGTATAAAATATAAAAAAATATTATGGGATTTTTTTGATGATCAAACAACAAATTGCTGAATATAATCTAACTCAAAGAGAGGTTCTGAAATAAAAAACACAACAAAACCCTCCGACCTCGTTGGGCTTCGCCCGGAGCTTCGTGTCGATCCTACGGCATCACCGCACCTTGCCGGATTCACCTCACTAGAGATGGAGGAGGATATGGGAGGGGTTTCTACAGGGAGTTCAATTGGGAGGATGGGGAGGAGGGGAGAGTTTAAATAAATAAACTCTAAAATTAAAGTCCCGACCCCTAAAACACCAGCGTCCAAACCCTCTGGCACGGTCAAGATTAAGCTCCCCATAGGGTAAACACCACATCGCGAGCGTAATGGCGGTCTTAGAATTTTAATCTGAGACCCCATTCGAATGTTATAAAATTTAACGTCTGAAGCTACTAAATTCCAAAAACACCCCTAGGGCCATTTTTCACAAATGGCCCGCGCCCTCGAAACTTATACCCCTCCTAAGGTAAACGACATGCTCCGAAATCAACGGTGCCCTTGGTTTTCCAATCCTAGACACCGTTTAAGAGATAATATCATTTCACCATTAAACAAATTAATTAATTAATTAATTTATCCATTTAACCTTCTGAAAGTGAGCGAGGGGTCTAAACATCCTGCGCCGACATGTTTTATGTCGTTCCTAGGGTAAACACCCCATTCTGGACACATCCGTACACTCAGATCTCTGATCTGGGTCACCGTTAAGGATTTATGGCATTTATTTCTCATTTCTAGTGTGAACGCACTCAAAATTTAATTCCGGCCACTACGGGGCTCGGAATCGCACGCCGTCTGAATGCGCTGCTCTGGAATATCATCAAAAATATTCCAAAGTCTTTCACAGTAAAAACCGGGTTCTTACACAGCACTAAGAGTTCATCAGTAACCTCAGATTTCAATTCTGAGCGCTGGATCAAAAGATAAGAACCCCCATATGTATGTATACTGAACGTACCCGAACAAAACATCAGAAATTGAATCCGGGCACACTAGGCCTCAGAATCAAGTGCTATTAAAAACTGCGGACTCGTAAAGTTCACATGTATTTAAGAAAAAAATTCACAGGATTTCCGGGACATTACATTCTCCCCACCTCCGTGATTTACATCCCTGTAAGCTACATCACACACTAAGGTAACAAATGTGGGAACTGAGCACGCATCTGAGCCTCCTGCTTCCATGTGCTCACCTAAAGGTTCACGTGCTGCTAACGAATGCGCACTATAGGAATCGACCATCCACATAGAACCCACTCATTTCGATCCTCAATCTCTACTGGAACCTTCATGAAAGTCTCCCCGTCATAGATATCTAGCTCCTCGTGGTCGATGGTGTGGGATGTATTGTGCATGTATCCTCTAAGTTGAGATAAATGGAAGACGTCGTACACCTGGTGCAACTGAAGAGGAAGGGCCAAGCGGTAAGCCACGTCACCTACCCTACTGAGGACATGGAAAGGTCCGATGAATCGTGGAGATAACTTTCTGCCTCAGCCAAATCTCCCTAGACCTCATCGTTGTGAGACCCGTAGGAAGAAACAGTTTCCATCCTCGAACTCCATTGGTCTCTGTCTCCTATCAACATAGGACTTCTGTTAGCCATGTGCAGTCATTATCTGCTCCTGGAAGATCTTCACCTTCTCCATGGTAGCTCGTACCATCTCTAGTCCGTAGGAAGTTGGTTGACATGGTAAGTCGGTCAACAATCACCCAAATCGAGTCGTGTCCCATGGACGTACGTGGAAGACCCGTCACGAAGTCCACGGATATCTCATCCCACTTCAACCTTGGGACCTCTAGAGGCTTAACCAAGCTTGCTGGTACCTGATTATCTATTTTCACTTGATGAAAAGTAAGGCATCAAGAGACAAACTCTACTACTGCCTTTTTCATACCTGGACACCAGTGCTGTCATTGATGGTCTTAGTATATCATTACCACTCTCGGATGTACCGCTAAAGGGAAAGTGTGGAACTCCCAGGATACTTCCTCCTGAAGTGCATCTGGTACCATGGTACATCCTCTGAAAGGAATGATATTCTTCCCAACATCAGAAAATCATTCAGGTACCTGACCTGAGGATATCTTAGCACGTCGAGTCTCGGAGTCCACATCTCCATGCTGCGCCTCCCTGACTCGCTGAAAAAGTGGGGAAGAGACTGTGAGAAACTATAGAGAGGCTGCTCTATCCCGATCCACAAAGGAAATCTGCAACGTGGACAGCTACTCCATCGCCTATCCTAGTAGCGGAATTCATGTTATCCTACTAAGATCATCGGCTACAACATTCCAATTTCAAGGAGTATAGATTATCTCCAGGTCATAGTCTTGGAGGAATTCAATTCATCGCCACTATCTGATGTTTAGGTCCTTGAGAGAGAATATATAGCTAAGACTCTGGTGGTCAGATTAGACTGAAAATCATTCACCCAACCAAATATGGGTGGGACTATGAAATTTAAAAGAACTTGTCTACAACCTTCTTCTCCTACGTCCTACAAGAGCTGCTAAGATTTCTCCTTTGCCGAAAAGAGAAATCTGGTCTCATCCCATGGATGAACCACTCCCATTGCATAATATAGTCCATCCTGACATGAATGGTACTAATTCATGCCATGGACGACGTCGTAAGGACTCGACCCTACTGCCAAGATATCCAACTAATACTCTCAACTACAAGGGTTGAGTCACACTATCGACATCATTGTGTGTTCACTGGGTCTCCTCTAGTAGGAATCTCGAATGTGAGGGTCAAGTCAATAGTTTTATCCGGAACCTCTTAGTATTATACACACAAAATGAAGGAAATAAATTGTCACAAGGAAAAGTTTCTTTTTTTACTGCAGCTCAATATACATAGACACAAAGCAACCACAAACAACGACATCAACTTAGCTAGAAGCTTCATGAACAAAGGAATCCATGCCTAGAACTAGTCCCGCTCTTGTCCACCATCTCCTGGAGCACAATGGTCATAGTCCTCAACAACCTAAAGCCGAGTTCTCCCATGTCCACTCATTCCCTGCAGTTGGGGTGTTCCTCCTAGTGGTGGTGGTGGTAGGGCCTCAAAACGTCGTACACCACCTATTACTCGGTCAGCTCATATGCCACGTCCACCTGCTCCCAGCGGACCACCATGGTAAAACCTTTGTCTCTTCGTGGGAGCTCCCTCAACAGCCTGCTGCTCATCTTCATGGCGGGACGGGCTATCTCGAGCCATGTGACCCTGCCCGCCGCACGCATAGCACTGCCTGCTCCTCATATAGATAGCTCGGTCTCGTGTGCCTTACACAACCGAACCTGAGTCATGCATTCGACCACCTAAGGGTCTAGTCCTCTTGGACCCCTATGTCATCTGTCTACTTCCTGCTGTAGAAGACTCTAGTGCGTGTCGATTAGTGGTGGGTCTCGCTGCTGAAGACTACTCAGTAAGGAAACTCTCCACTAGGAGGGCTCACTCCAATACCCCCTTCTGCATCAGGATGTTGAGGGAGATCATGGAAGCCCTGATCTCATGCCTGATTCCCTGCTCAAAGGTCCAATCCCTAAAGAATGGATCCTGTACCATATTTGTAGAGTAGAGCAATAGGTCGGTGAACCTCACTGAGTACTGAGCTATTGTCATGCTGCCATGTTATAGATGAAGTAGCTCAGGAATCCGCACCGCATGAGTGGTGGCTGGTACAAACTCTGCTCGGAATAGGCTCTCAAAGTCTTTCTAGAGTAGAGATGCCTCATCATGCACCTGGAGCATCATGCTCCACCATATGCATGCTACTGCATATAGGAGACTCGTGGAAAGGATCACCATGAGGTCGGCTGGTGTCCCTACCAATAAGAAAACTCTCAAAACAGCCTCCATCCAATCGTTAGCTGCCTGTGGGTCTGTCTCTCCCCAGAACATGGGTAGCCTCTGTCGTTGGAACTCGTGAAACGCACTCAGGAAGCGTGCACACTCTGCTGCTGGAGCGGGTGGTATCGGTGGCCCAGAAGGTAGTTGTACCACTGGTACCACCACAATGATGGGGCCCTGTACCGAAGCCTCGTTTTTCGGTGGGATACCATCTTGTACATAACTCAGATACCTAGCTAGATGCCTTCGTGGGTCCATCCAGAAAAGAAATAGGTGAGCCATGGTTAAAACAGTTTACCTTCTGAGCTGACACAAAGTAATCACAACGAAAAATTTTTCAATGAAAACACACATGCAATCACTGTTTTATTGTATTGAGTCAGAATTCAGAAGATAGAGTCCAAGTGTATGGATACACCGGTTGTCGTACCAACACCAGTTTCTCTATATGGATAACCACACCCAAAACACTTAACACTTTTGCCGTTAAAATAACTAGAGTCTAGGTTCTGCGGTAGAACCAACTCCAATGATACCGATTTACCCAGACCCATTCCCCTAGTCCTGTGTCCTAACTACCCCAAGCCTGCCTTCCATAGGCCAGGGGCTGGTGACTGGCACCAAAGGCGTAAATTCCAAAACTGGGAAGGCATTGCCTCTATAACTACAAACAAACAAAACCAGAGAACAAGGGGAATCAAAATCTAAGTAAATACTAAATATAGAAGAAGTAATGGAAAGTAAAATGGATAGAAATACAATACCAATAGTAAAGTACAAGGAAAGGACAAATAGTTATGACTAAAAAGACAAACAGATGGAAGGTTCTTATCCTAGATCGTCCACCACAGATCCTACCTGAAGGGTAGGTACAGATATCCTCCTTAGTGCTCAACGTATGTCCATCTCCTCCAGGTACCAACTTGTCGTGAGGTCCACCTCCAGGTACCGTCCAGTCTCATACACTCTACCTCGGGCAGCGTTGTCTATTGTCTATATCCAACACAATGAGGTGCGGGCATAGAACGTGTAGGGGTGAGTATAACGATACTCAGTATGGACCCCAAGACCCTCAAGGTCTCACAAAATCCACAATGGAAAAACCATAGTAGAAAGATACAATCCCAATGTATCAACCAACCCTTCCTAGGTATATTCCCATAAATATACCTAAGTTACCAATCACAGTCCTGATCCAACACTCGATCCCAAGCACAAACCATACCACAATGGAAGTAAGTCAATCACCATATTGATAAAGGTTGAAAGACATGACTCAGCTCACACAGGTATAAAACACATAGAGAGGGCTAGAGATTATTAGATGTAGCATCTGAATCATCTCCTCTATGGAACCCACATAGGATATCAGAACAATATCAGCGCTGTCGAACCCACATAGGATCCTGGAACAGAAGTCGTCACGGTCGAACCCGCGTAGGATTTCGGTATAGTAGTCATTGATGTCGAACCCACGTAGGATCCTGGTACAGAAGTCACTTATTTCAAACCCATAGAGGATCCTGGTATAAAATTCATCAATGTCGAACCCATGTAGGATTCTGGTACAGTATTAGTCATTGTTGAACCCACGTAGGATCCAGGTACAGAAGTCATTATCGTCAAACCCACGGAGGGTCCCGGTAAATAAAACATCACTGTCGAACCCACGTAGAATTCCTGTATAATAGTCGTCACTGTCGAACTCACATAGGATCCTGGTACATGAGTCACTGCTATCGAACCCACAAGAGATCACGACACTGAAGTCATCACTGTCGAACCCACATAGGATTCAGTCATCTCAGTCGCAACCAGCCCTAGGGTTCCCACACACAGCACGCTCGATTCTGGGAGGGTATGCTCCTTGAGCCAAGTATCAATACAAAAAATAATCACTAAGTCATCATATGATGTATCCCAAAGTTCTTTCTCATCATAAGGTACCCAAAACGATAGACGGTGTGTCAATAAGACGCCCGGTCTGAGAGTTATTGGCATTTCTGTTCCATGGGGCCGGTGGGATTTCAGGTACAATCCAACCTGGCCATACTCAAAACTCATATGAATCCTCTGTGTGTATGCCAAAAGGACCATCTTACCAAATGTAATCTGATATAGTTGACAGAATGTAAATCGGACGTCTGGTCCTTATTTTATAAGCATTTTCGCTCTGAGGGCCCGATTGGTTTTGAGTTTGAACCAACCCGGTCGAACCCAAAATTCACCAAAACCTTGAGTGTAATATACTGAAACGAATGGAATCCTACGAAACTGATGGTGCGTCAATCGGAGGTCCTTAGAATATGTAATGGTTGTAAAACCCAAAATGGGTCCAAATAGGTGGTTCGGGGTACTGTCCAACCCAGCCCAACCCGCCCTGGGTCGCCACAAATCAGGTCGACCCGACCCGGATCCTAGTCTGGACCAGCGGGCCGCGGCCTGGCCCGACTGGCCAATCACGTTTTCTGCTAGGCGCGGAGTGGTGTGGGGGCGGCCCCCCAGTGTCATGTAACGGCGGCGCCAGCTGGTGCTGCCAGGCCTTCCCGGAACCCACACGCAGGTTCCTCTCCACCGCCATGGCCGGTGCCGTGGGGGCCTTCCGCCGGTGGTGCGCAAGGGGCGTTGCCACCTACAGGAAACCAACTGGTGTTAGCCTCTGCCTCCAGTCACCGGCACCATCGCGCTCTTCCGCTGGCCTCCGGATTCGTTCCAGTGGTCCGTTTTGTCTCCTATCTGCACCTACGCCCTCCTCGAGTCCTGCTCTTCACTACGACGGCCTCAAAACGGGGTTTCCATTCTGTTCACCAGTCTCCCATCAAACCGTGCATCAAGAACGAATTTTCAGAGCATTCATAATTGTTCTTTAGCCCGTTCCCTCTACATTAGAGGCTCAAATAGTAATCCAGTATATAATTGAACCAGAATCAACACCCAGTTTAATCTCTAACCAATCCCTTAATCAAAATTTGTTCTAAATATCAACATGTTCAAGGGTCAATCCACGATTTTTGTTTTTATCCAAAGGAAAAGAATAACTTAAAGAAAGGAATTCATCCTTGAATCCAAAACCCTACCATGATTTTTGTTCACCGTTGACAAAGTCACGGGATGGCGGTGTCGTTCCATTGACGTCAGACGGAGGTGACGTCGTCGTTGGCGATGTTCTTTGCAGTCAGCATCTTCTCTTTTGACATGGAGGAAGAGGAAAGAATATGGGCATTCTTCGTGGGCATCTCCTCACTTTATTGCCCCGGTTGAAGAAGGGAGAAGATGATCGAGTTCCTCATGTTCTTCGCTGAAGACGCTGATGTCCTTCCAATTCTCCCAAACAAAGAAAAGAATATTCCCACCCAATAATAATATCCCTCCGATTATAATGTTGGAAAAAATGAATTAAAAGGAATTAAAAAACACAAATCAATTAATTCGATCATTAATTATTTGTGTTGTCACCATAAAGAAGAATCCGAAGAGTTTCCCCTATTAATAGGGAGCTCAAGGGATTCAAAAGTGGAGTTTAAGGGGGTTGAGCTCATGTGGGCCCCACCACATAATATCCTCCCATGGGGGGTTATGTTTGAGTGGGACCCTCCTCCAACTTCCATGTGGAGAAGATAACCTCCTTTCAAATAAAACTGTGTTACACACACATTTTTATTTAACTTTTAATTTTAATTAGAAGTCCCAAAACTAAGTACCACTCTCTATAAAACGCAACTGCAGTAACAGTATCCTTAAGCGAATACTGGCACTGTGAGTTCATCAGTGTCCTTGGATGTCAATTCTGTGCACTGGTTCAAAAGATAGAAAAACTCGTACGTATGTTTACTAAACGTACCTGAACAAAACATCAGATATTGATTCCTGGCACACCGGGACTCGGAGTCAAGTTCCATCAGAAACTACAGACTTATAAAATTCCCCTGTATTTTTGAAAAAAAATCCATAGGATTTACAGGTCTTTACAAAAAAACATAAGGAATAGATGAGATCAGATGCTCAGTAAGGTTAAAAAATTTAGCAAAAGCTATAAATGTTTAAGTCAATATGTGTATTAAAACATTATCCTTTTTAAACATAATTTTGAACATAATTTGGAAGAAATAAATCAAAAGTTCCCATATAAACATGCACATGGATATTTTAATAGTAGAATAATCACAGGTAATAACTAATTTTTATAATGAGGGAATGCATAATGTCGGATATCATAACAACATAATCAAGGCCTCGTGCCCAGACTACAAATAAAAATATTGTAAAGTACTAGTGCCAAGACAATAATTTGTCTCATGAAACCTACCAATGCATCGAGGAGCTATAACAGGCTGCACACATCACTTTATAAGTCCAATTCATTCCTCATATGAAAATGTTGGAACATAACATTAACATTCAAATTCAAACTAGAATACATAATGTTAATACTTTAACCATACATCATGAATGATATAAAAATAACACATTCATAGTCAAACATATCATAAACAATTCAATACAATATTTAAGATTGTGTTTATAATAAATCAACCTCAATAAAGAATAAAATCCAAAAATGATGGGGACATAATTGAAATGACTAGTAAAACTCATTAATAGAAATACACATTTTTCATGAAAACATTTAAAAGTCGCACAATTTATAAAGGAAGACATTTAAAAGTCATTTTTTGAATCAAACTGTCTAATACCCCTTTGATACTTTTTAAAAGAATTAACATTTTAAAACAATCATTACCATATAAATAAATCCTTTAAAATCCATTTTGAAGACATGAACATTAATGAGAATGATTTAGAAGAATAAATATTTAAACCATTAAAATGATGTTTTAGTTAAAGAATCCCTTAAAAAGAATAATTTTGAAAACATATTAATGAAATATGGATATCGATAATAAATTTGTCCTAGTAAATACATACACATAATCAATCTCATATAATAATGAGATTGATGAATTATCCATTACATAGTTCTTTACTTTAGTCAAGGGTACGTTTAACCACCTATATAATGACCATAGTATGTAATTAAATAATACCCTAACCATATTAATATTTATGATATCATATATGAATAATTTATGGCTTTATACTACCTATTTAATAATAATTAACATGTCAAAGTAACATTTCATGAAATAATAGCTTTCGTTATCATATGTGTTTTAACTTGTTATTCATGATTGTCTAACATAGAACCCGATTTTCATAATTAATGAATATAAAACATTGTTTATATATCATATATATTCCAAATATAAAAATGTATAATAGATAGATATATGAAATGGAAACACCGTTCATTGAGACGGTACTCCGTACGTACACATTAACATTTTTTCTGTTCTGTTATCGTATTCTATAGAAGTAAGTAGACGACATATATTTGTATACATGATTATATATTATTCATGTAACACCCTGAGCTTCCACGATACGCTTCTCTTTCAATAATGCAATAACTTGCATTGTACGCAAGTTTGAGGTTCTAACACACCGCGACTAATCAAAGTAGCAGTTATGAATAGTAATACCCACTTTTTAAAATTATAGAAATTTTATATTTCAAAATGGACTTAATTTTTGTATCCGTAATATCGAAATTATCCAAAGTTGAATTTTTTGTAATTTTCTGAGAACTTCCAATTTTTTATGAATAGTGAAAAATACATAAAACAACTTTTTTAATCAAAATAATTTATAGTAATAAATTATACTATTTAGTGGTTTTAAAGTATAATTAGAATATATTTTTACCATTTTATCCAATGGTGGTCATTAGAAATAATTTAACATTGAAATTGGACATGAACAATTGTCTATCTTTTGATATATATTGTTTTTTAGAAACACGCTATTTGTTATGACATCGGGAATTAATTATAAAATTAATTAATGCAACATATATGTTTGTAATTTTTTAAAAAATAAATCATTTTTTAATTCGGAATATCAATTATAGCATAGGGTGAAATTTTGGCATTGTTCTAAAAAACATCAATTTTTTATGAATAGGGAAACCACTAAGTGGTAGTTTAAAACTTGATTTTTCATTTAAATGAAACATTACCACTTCTGTGATTAGATTTTCAAAAATCAGACATACATGGTTGTCATTATAATGTAAAATGTGGTTCAATGGGATTAAAATATTTTTTTGGTGAATAGTAACTTTTAAGTTTAATTAATCACGATTAAAGGCAATTAGTGAAATTTAAGGTAAAAATGATATTATAAGAATATGAAAATACCTTTACACCTGTCCTAACCCTATTGGATGAGTAATGACCCACCAAGACAATCCATGGGAAAACTTGGGGACCCCATGGAGCCACATTGGTAGGAAAAGGACATTAAAAACATTTTATTTAATGTTAAAATAAAAATGTCACAAACATGTGTTTTTTTACTAAAACTATTTTTAAATGGGGTTATAAAAGTAATATTTTTTTACTATAAATATTAATTATAAATATAAAAATATTTCCTACATCATGATAATTTTTTTATAATTTTTAGAAATTAAATAAATTAAATTATTTATGACACCATGATGATGCAGCGATTACCTCATTAATTAAATATTTAAATAAAATGAAAAGATAATGTAAAATTTATGCCCTAAACTTTTAAAAAACCTATTGGATGAGTATATTTCGAACCCTTATCACCTTATCCTCTAAATATATAAGTTTTGGACCTTTAAAACCGGAAACGTATTATATAATAAAGTAACATTTCATGACTTTCCAATAGTGCCCTCCTCTCCTCTTATAAAAGGCCCCCACCACTACCACCTTATTCACACCATCAAAGCCTTTTGGCTCGGCCAACCTCTGCCCAAATGCTCTCTAAAATTCCCTCTCTTACTCTAAGAAGCCTCACTTTGGGCATAATTCTTCCCAAGGAATCATTTGGCTCAAATCAAATAAGAGTTTCCCGATTTTAAGGTTATGTCTTCTCTTATATTATTTTGTTTTTTCTTGCTTCTCCAACCCCCAAAACTATTTTTATTCATTTATTTTGTAACAACACCAGTATCCTCATTATACTAGGATGTTTTTATAATAAGTATTCAAGCTACACATACACACACCTACGTCTAATGGTTAAAGAACATACTGTTTCTGTGGATGGAGAATTTCTGCCTCACGAAACGATGATTGTTCAACACTCATATAAAACCTTCAAAGGTGGACATTAAGATGTAACTATATTTATATATGATATATAATATGTTTATGTTTTACTTAATCTTATGTATTTTTCATTTATGGAATACCTTTATGATTTCCATTATGGGTAAACGCGATGATTTCATTTTAGGAAGTGCGGACTACCGCCCCCTCAAAGTGATTTGAATCGTTAATGCCATATGTGGGATGTATAAAGGATGAAGTAAATGGTATTATACATTATATTATACTGTAATTATAGTATACATTTATATAATTATAATTTCATTCCATTAAATACGAAATAGAAATGAAAGTAGCGTTCATGCGTACGTACGGCTTACCGTCTCCATGAACAGTGCATTTCATTTATTACCTATAAATGTTATGTAATGTTATAAATTAATGTATATACTGGATATATATGATATATATGATATCTACATCATGAATATAATTCTGAATATAATTGATATTTCACCACATGAACAACTTGTAATTATAAGAAGTTTATTTTAGACTCAAGTTCAAAGATCGACAAAATGACCGTTATTAACTTAAATAATTACATAATTTTCATAACATGATAATAAGTGATATAAAAGGAATAATTAACATGAAAAAGGTTCTTACTCAAATATAAATTAACTCTTGTCTATTATTCAAAAGATTAAAGAACGATCGAGTCAAGTCGAACACGAGGTAAGGGAACTTCTTAACCCAATTTCTATTATTTGGGTTAATCTCCTATTTTCAAATTATGTCATGATATTATTATGTCTTTTATTGTATTTATACTTTATTTATGTGTACATATAGTGAATACACATAATAGATCTAATTTATTTAAAAATGTTCTTTGTAAGGGACTTCGTCTCAATCTCCATTCATTGAGGCATATTTTGTTTCATACACAAATTTCTTTTATACAGTGTATAAACCCCTTTGACTTTTACGTTTATTAAAAAGAAATATTTTTTATACGAAGTGTTTTAATAAACGACAAAAAACGATTTTTTTTCTTGTCGTACGTATCTGGCGACAACGACTTCTCCACCACCGTGACCATTATTTGAGCTTCGGCTTCCTCTAAAAGCCATAACATTTTTCAAAATGAAAAATAAATACCAAGTATTACTTTTATTTTATTTTGTTATTGAAATTGGTTTTATTATATCAATTTCTTGTATTGATATCTTGTTATTGAAATGTGGAAATTTTATGTTTCCTTTATGCATGGTTTATGTGATACGATTATGTTATGGTTTATGGTATGTTTAAACCTGTTCATAGGAGGAATGCATTGGACATAATAAGTGACAGGTGGATCCTACTATAGCTCCTTGATGCATCGGAAGGTCTCATGAGACAAACTAGTGTCTTGGAATGAGCCCTTGACAAAATCTTATTTGTAGTCTTGGCACGAGGCCTTGGCTATGTGGTTATGATAGTATAGCATTAAGCATTCCATCATTATGAAAGTGGTTATTGATATTGCATGTGATTATTCGACTAGTAGAATATCCATGTGAATAAGTAAATGGCATTATTTCATTCTACTTTTTCCATATTATGCTCCAGTTCATGTTTAAAAGGCTTTTGTTTTAGTTATAAATTACCTTAAATGTTTATGTTTATTTATGAAAGATTCCGCTATATTTTTATCCTTACTGAGCATCTGAGCTCACCCCTTTCAGTGTTTTAATTTTTCCAGGATGTAAAGAAATATTTTATGAATGACCGGAAGGGATAATATGATTATATAAAGACAATATGTTGTTTTTGATTTGTATTACTTTATGATGTAATGTAAAACTTATGAATGTATCTAGTGTTTCAAGGCTACTAAACTAATCAGTCTTTCGAGACTTGATCTTTGTGATCATCCCAATGTTATGCAATAACGCACCGACTCTAGGTAGCTGGGGTCGGGGCGTTACAGTTGGAATCAAAGGCAGTTTAGTAATAACCATGGAAGATATATTTAAAAAAACTCTTATTAGAGCACATATCCCAAATATATATTTTGAGGATTAGTATAGAAGAACTTCCTAGAATTTCAGTATTATAGAGATTATGTGTTTTTTCCGAGCAATACATCCCTGTCTGGATACGAGCAGGTAGAGGCGGCTCTGGCACAGATGTACCTAGGTGTAAAACATGAAAACACCGCTTTGAGCTAGACTCAAATGGGAACTAGTGCATGACAACGGGCCTTGCTGCACTCTTGGTTACGACACTCCCAGGGGATATACTTAGGATAATTCTTATTTTCTTTACAAACCATTATGAAGGGTTTATGAGTATATACATCCTCAAAGAAAAAATTTCTTTTTATGATTATGGATTATATCCATAAATCAATGAATATATGTTAAGTGTTTTACAAGTATGTAATTATGTATTTTGATTCATAAACTAACCAAGTTTATGCCATTGTATAGAAATGGCACCCAATAGAAGGAATGCGGACTCCATCAATACGTATGATCCAAAGAGTAATAAGTATCATATCTTTCACGGTATTAATACAACATTTAGAAGGGAAATAGTCTCCCATGTGTTCTCAACATATGAAGAAATAATATCATGTGTTAATAAGATATGTAAAGAATTCACTGAGTCTTATGGATTTGAACAGAAGAAAGAGAAGAAAATAATCGAAGAGATAATGATGGATAATGGGATGATGGAAAAGAAGAATTTTCCAATATGTGATAATTGTGGGAAGAAACACCTTGGAACTTTCCTGAAGGGAATGAGAGTTTGTTATAAGTGTGGAGAAAAAGGACACCAAGTTCATGACTAAAAGGGTATAAAAAGGTTTCAAATGTAAAATGCTCCATCTACAAGGAGTGGGGACACTAAACAAACCAATGTCCAAATCATCAGAGTATGCCCCAAATGATGTTATTGGATAATAATCATGTTATGATACTACCATAGATGAGGAGGAATGATTAGAGTTCTTATGTTGTTATTAATGAATTTTGTCATTTGAGTGTTGTATCAATGATGCACTGGTTATAATAATTATGGAGTATATAAGGATTGTACTACATTACTATTTCATCAAGGAATTGAGATTGTTTGGAACCAAGAAAAGTTACTCCACAACAGGTTAAATTTTTGGAAAATATATAGTTGAGAGAAAGATAAACCATAATATGGTTCTGATACCGAGATAATGATTATGGAATAATACATGATTTATTTGGATAAATTATATTGGATATTCTTAACTTCCTTGAAACTGATTAATGATTTGTATAAATTTTTGGATAGAAGGAGTATATGTAGTATTCTATAAGGAATAAGGGATCATGAATGTAATCAATACGGATTTATGGTAATTCAGGATGTTGTAGTATTTTAAAAGAATACAAGATGAATGTGTTCACATGTTGTTACACAGAAAAAAAGGATCTTCATTTTATTTACCTTCCTTATAAAATTTGGACTGTGAGTTGGACAGAAGTATTTTGGATAACTATAAATGTTGGAATAGATTAAGTTGAACCTTTGATATTATTGTTTAAGGTTAAAACATTTCTCAATATTATATTTAGAATATTATAAAAATATATTTTAGGAAAAGGACAACCTGTAGGTCGAGGGATAACCCGTCATGTCGGACAAAGCTGTAGTAATCGAACCCACAACCATAGTACGACAGGCCTTTATTACCCACCACTAGCCTACATGAAGTACCTGGTTATTTAAAAAAAAGTTTTCCTAATCTAAATGGTATGTGGTAATATTTGTAACCTTATAAAATTAGGATAAATAGAATATTTTTGAGTTCTGTTACCATTTAGAGTGAAAGATGGGTTTGTGGTAAAAATTTATTAAAGAATGAATGTCTACATGACAAGAAAGTATATTTTCTTACATTCTTAGTAAATCTCTTAAATAAATTCCTCAACTTTATGAAAGGTAACTTAAAACAAAAACATTTTTTGTTATCTTTTCCAATTGGGGATTCAATGACCATTTAACCAATCACAAGTTTGTGATTTTCTTATGGATAACTTTCTCATAATCCTGTTTTCTACAACTCTCTATCATACCTTGATGGTATGTTTTTCCTCCATATCTATCTTTTCAAAGAATCTCAGTATGGGCTATCTCGGGTGACTTTTGTACTTCCCTTTCTTTCTTTTAATGTTATATTTTTATTAACCATATTTCCGATGTTGGTTTTCCACAAAGGTATTTTCTATTTTCAACCTTTTATTTTCAATGAAAATTTTCAAATTGCGAGGACGCAATTTATTGAAGGAGGGGATAATGTAGCACCCCGAGCTTCCGCGAGACGCTTCTCTTTCAATAATGCAATAGCTTGCATTGTACACAAGTTCGTGGTTCTAACACACCGCGACTAATCAAAGTAGTCGTTATGAATAGTATTACCCACTTTTTAAAATTATAGAAAATTTATATTTCAAAATGGACTTCATTTTTGTATTCTTAATATCGAAATTTTCCTATGTTGAATTTTTTGTAATTTTCTAAGAACATCCAATTTTTTATGAATAGTGAAAAATACATAAAACATCTTTTTTAATCAAAATAATTTATAGTGATAAATTATATTATTTCGTGGTTTTAAAGTATAATTATAATATATTTTTACCATTTTATCCAATGGTGTTAATTAGAATTAATTTCACATTGAAATTGGACATGAACAATTGTCAATCTTTTGATATATATTGTTTTTTAGAAACACGCTATATGTTGTGACAGCGGGAATTAATTATAAAATTAATTAATGCAACTAATATGTTTGTAATTTAGTAAAATAACATAATTTTAGAATTTGGAATATCAATTATAGCTTAGGGTGAAGTTTTGGCATTGTTCTAAAAAACATCAATTTTTGATGAATAGTGAAACCACTAAGTGGATGTTAAAAAACTAATTTTTCGTTTAAATGAAACATTACCACTTCTGTGATTATATTTTCAAAAATCCGACATACATGGTTGTCATTAGAAAGTAAAATGTGGTTCAATGGGATTAAAATAATTTTTTTTTGGTGAATAGTAACTTTTAAGTTTAATTATTCTCGATTGAAGGTAATTAGTGAAATTTAAGGAAAAATGATATTATAAAAATATGAAAATACCCTGACACTCATCCTACCCCTATTGTATGAGTCATGTTCGACCAATAGAATCCATTAGTCAACTTGCGGACCCCATGGAGCCACTTTGGTAGGAAAATTACATTAAAAACATTTTATTTAATGTTAAAATAAAAATGTCACAAACATGAGTTGTTTTACTAAAACAATTTTTAAATAGGGATATACAAGTAATATTTTTTTACTATAAATATTCATTAGAAATATAAGAAGATTTCCTAAATCATTATATTTTTTTATAATTTTTAGACATTAAATAAATTAAATTATTTATGACATCATAATGATGCAGTGATTACCTCATTAATTAACTATTTAAAGAAAATGAAAAGATAATGTAACATTTAAGACGTACACTTGTCCAAAAACTATTGGATGAGTATATTTAGAACACTTATCACCTTATACTATAAATATATAAGTTTGGGACCTTTAAAATCTGAAACTCGTTATATAATAAAGTAACATTTCATGACTTTCCAAGAGTGCCCCTCCTCTCCTCTTATAAAAGGCCCCCACCACTACCACCTTATTCACACCTTCAAAGCCTTTTGGCACGGCCAAACTCTGCCCAAATACTCTCTCAAATTCCCTATATTACTCTTATAAGGCTCACTTTGGGCATAATTCTTCCCAAGGAAGCCTTTGGATAAAATCAAAAAAGAGTTACCCGATTTTAAGGTAATGTCTTCTCTTATGTAATTTTGTTTTGTTTTGCTTCTCCAACCCCCTAAACAGTTTTTATTCATTTATTCTGTAACAACACCAATATCCTCAATATAATATAATTTTGTTATAATAATTATTCGAGCTACAATTACACACACTTACATATAATGGTTAAAGAACATACTGTTTCTGTGTTTGGCGAATTTCTACCTCACGAAACGATGATTGTTCAACACTCATATAACACCTTAAAAGGTGGCCATAAAGATGTCACTATATTTATATATGATATATAATATTTTTATGTTTTACTTAAGCTTATGTATTTTTCATTTATGGCACACCATTATGATTTCTATTATGGGTAAACACGATGATTTCATTTTAGGAAGTGCGGACTACAGCCCCCTCAAAGTGATTTGAATCGTTAATGCCATATGAGGGATGTATAAAGGATAGAGTAAATGTTATTATACATTATATTATACTGGAATTATATTATACCATTATATAATTATAATTTCATTCCATTAAATACGAAATAGAAATGAAAGTAGCGTTCATGCGTACGTACGACTTACCGTCTCCATGAACAATGCATTTCATTTCCTACCTCTAAATGTAATGTAATGTTATAAATGCATGTATATACCGGATATATATGATATATATGATATCTAAATCATGAATATTATTCTGAATATAATGGATATTTCACCACATGATCAACTTGTAATTATAAGAAGTTTATTTTTGACTCAAGTACCAAAGATCGACAAAATGACCATTATTAACTTAAATAATTACATAATGTTCATAACATGGTAATAAGTGATATAAAAGGAATAATGAACATGAAAAAGGATCTTACGCAAATATAAATTAACTATAGTTTATTGTCCAGGATATTAAAGAACGATCGAGTCAAGTTGGACACGAGGTAAGGGAACTTTTTAACCAAATTTCTATTCTTTGGGTTAATCAACTATTTTCAAATTATGTCATGATATTATTATGTCATGTCTTGTATTTATACTTTCTTTATGTGTACATATAGTGAATACACATAATATATCTATTTTATTTAAAAATTTTCTTTATAAGGTACTTCATCTCAATCTCTATTCATTGAAGCATATTTTGTTTTATACACAAATTTCTTTTATACGGTGTATAAACCCCTTTGACGTTTACATTTATTGAAAAAGAATATTTTTATATGAAGCGTTTTAATAAACGACAAAAAGGAATGTTTTTATTGTCGTAAATATCTGGTGACAACGACTTCTCCACCTCCATGACCATTATTTGAGTTTCATCTTCCTTTACAAGCCATAGCTTTTTTCAAAATGAAAAATAAATAGAAAGTTTTACTTTTATTTTATTTTAGTATTGAAAATGGTTTTATTATATCAATTTTTTGTATTGATATCTTTTGATTGAAATGTGGAAATTTTATGTTTCCTTTATGCATGTTTTATGTGATACAATTATGTTATGGTTTATGATATGATTAAATCTGTTCATATGATGAATGCATTTGACTTAATAAGTGACTGGTGGAGCCCACTATAGCTCCTCGATGCATCGACAGGTCTCATGAGACAAACTTGTGTCTTGGCATGAGGCCTTGACAAAATCTTATTTTTAGTCTTGGCATGAGACCTTGGCTGCGTGGTTATGATAGTCTGGCATTATGCATTCCATCATTATGAAAGTGGTTATTGATATTGCATGTGATTATTCGACTAGTAGAATATCCATTTTAATAAGTAAATGGAATTATTTCATTTTAATTTTTCCATATTATGCTCATGTTCATGTTTAAAAGGATTTTTTTATTTATACATTGCCTTAAATGTTTATGTTAATTTATGAATGCATCCTCTATGTTTTTTTCCTTATTGAGCATCTGAGATCACCCCTTTCAATGTTTTATTTGTTCCAGGATGTGAAGAAGTATTTTATGAATGACCTGAAGGGATAATATGAGCGGATATGAAGACAGTATGTTTTTTTAGTTTTGTATTACTTTATTATGTAATGTAAAACTTATGAATGTATCTATTGTTTCAAGGATACTAAACTAATTGGTCTTTCAAGACTTGATCTTTGTGATCATGCCAATGTTACGCAATAACGTACCGACTCTGGGTAGCTAGGGTCAGGGTGTTACAATTCAAGTAGAAATATTTTTTCATATATCTCATAATTAATCAAAATATATAAATTTATATATAAATTCTTGAATGATGATCGTTGAATATCCATCTCATCACGTCGTGGAGACGGTAAGCCGTACGTACGCACGAGTGACAATATCATTCTATTTATGGTGAAATTGTTTGTAATAGAAATTTATGTTACATATAAAGAATCATTAAAATGTTATATGTATTAGTTATATCAATTATAATAATTATTATACAAATCCAAATAATGAAGTGTTGAATAAAAAACTTCGCCATGACGTGGAGATGGTAAGACGTACGTACGCACGTATAGTCACATTATCATTCATAGGATGGATAAAATAATGAAACTAGTTGTACCGTATTTATAATAACATAAAATTATGAAGAAGGTACATGATTTATTATTTTGGTATGAAAATAATAATGAAGGTGGAAGTGGAAGAAGAAAAGAACTTTGATAGAGGTGATGAAATAATTACATTTTTCAGGTTCTTCCTTTTTATTTGATAAAAGGTATCTTTATGTTGGATTTTGGATAAAAGTAAGGCCTATAAGATGATGTTAGGGTTCCTGGGAGGATATTTGAGTTGGGGATGGCTGAACCAAATGGCTTTGGTGGTGTAAAATTATGATAAGGTAAAGTACCCTTTTATAAGAGAGATGAGGGTCACTTTAGGAAAAAGTTTTAAATAATATTTTATTATAAAAAAATTAGTTTTTAATGGCTCAAAATGGATTTATTTCGTGGATAAGGAGGGGATTGGTCATAAAATTCAAAAAAAATAGGTTTTAGACAGGTTTAGGTCACCATATTAACCTTATCTTATAGTTTTAACTCATAGTTAAATAGTTTAACATTTACCATGACTTCTTGTATTAATTAAATAAATGGTAAATAATCATACTAAAAAAAGTCATTTGAACCCCAAGTGGTTCCTTAATAAAATATATATCCTTATCTAGGTAATTTTTTCAATCCATAGATTTTTAGGAATATTATATCATTTAATAATATACTATTTGTTTTAAAAACTCAATTATGTAAATTTTGATAGTATTTAGAATTTGGTTATTGTGAATGTCATAAAAACGTTATAATATCAAAAATATTAATTTAATCAACCCAAAAATGTCAAATAAAACTATAAATTTATTGTAATGCATCAAAAGTATCAATTTACATTTATTCTAATATTTATAATACAAATTATTTTAATCTTCCACTAGTAAGGTAATTACAACGACTTCATTATGTCATAAATAAATTTAATTATTTAATATCTGAAAATCATAAATAAAATTCCATGAAGTAGGAAATATTTTTATCTTTCTAATTAATATTTATAGTTGAAATTATCTTATGAAAAACTCTATATTAAAAATGGATTGGTTATTAAAATATGAATTTAACATTTTTAACTATTTATTAAATAAAAGAATATTAAATGTCCTAATCAATTCCAATTGGTTTGAAAAAGATAATAATTTTTTTCCTAAGGTTTATTTATATCAAAATACACTAATACAATAGAATTAATTCTTGTGTTATGGTAATTATATAATCATTTTTACCTTTAATTACCATATTTACTTTTAACCGTGGTAAATAAATATCAAAATTTACTATTTACCAAAAATTATTTTCATCCAATTGAACAAAATTTTACTTTATAATGTCAATTGTGTCTCTTATAATTTTTAAATTCAATTCACAGAAGTGGTAAAATTATGTTTTATAAAACGTTGCAAAGGTTTCTAGATGTTTGGTAAAAGACGTTAAAACGTTCAATAAATCTTTGTATGTCTAATCATATTATAAAAAATTTCCAATTATTTTAATTAGACTAATATATGTAATATGTATCTATTTTTACCTTTAAATAAATTTTAATTCAAATAATTATAAAAATAAAAATACGGTTTTAAACAATCACACAGTGTTTTTCACCATTCATAAAAAATTGAATGATTTCAAAAAAATACACCAAATTCATCCTAAGATAATATTTATATTCTCTATTGAAAAATTAAATCTATATTACCAAATTCAAAACATAAAAGAAACATTAATTAATTTAAAAATATTTCTCGTTATGAAAACAAAAAATCGGGTATTTAAGAAATAAACTATCAAAAGATTGAAATGTGTTTATATCCAATTTAAATATAAAATAACATCAAACAACCATAATTGGATTGAATGATATAATTATAATTGAAAAATACTTGAAAAACATTCAAATGTATAATTTAACATTATAAATTATTTTGATCAAAAAATTTGTTTTCATTTTAAATTTTGTATTTTTCACAATTCATCAGAATATTAAAGTTATCAGAAAGAAAAAAAATTATCCAAACTAAATTTTTATGTCCTGATTCTAAATAAAGAGTTTATTTTGTCAAATTGAATACATAAAAGTGTCAAATATTGTATTTAAAATGGGTTCTCTATTAAAACGTGGAAAAACTACAATTTTTTGAAAATAATTCATTTATCTGAAAAAGATAATTTATCCTTATATTATGTCTATGAAACCAAAAATTTGAATGTCAATATTATATAGCATATATTTATAATTCAAAATTTTGTTAATACTATTCATAATTGCTTTTTAACTGCTAGTTTGGAAAGTCGTGGTGCGCTCAAACTCGGTGTTGTGTGTAGTGCAAGCTATAGAATTATATTAATGAGAAAACGTACTATGAATTCTTGGGGTGTTACATTTTTCACTCCTTCAATAAATTGTATCCTCTCAATATGAAATTGTTTTTTGAAAGTAAAATGTTAAAAATAAAAAATATTGTTATGGATAAACCGTCATCAGAAATAGGGATAATAAAATTTAGTCTTAATAAGAGGGAAAGGGAAATGAAAAGGTCACGACAAAATTATGATCTCGACTAAGAGAACATTGGTGAAAAATTTGAGACATATAATTGGAAAAAACGTAAATACATATAGGGATTTATTGAGGCCATCAATCATAATCATGTGTAAAATTGAGGGCCCCAAAGCCATCAATCTATGATGATTTAAAATATCATCGGTTCAACAAAACATAACGTATTTGGATAACACATTTTTTGTTATATGATCCCTTACCTAAAAAGTAAGAATTAATTTATTCATAGAATAAGAGGAAAAAATATATACATGGCATGTAGAGTTTCATCCTTCAACTAATTCCCACATTAAACTCATCTTTCACTACAAATGATAATAGTATTCAAAAATATTTTATTTATCCTAATCGTATAGGATCCCAAAAGTAATTAATTTATAATTCATTTTTCAAGATATTTATAAAAATTCATTATACAAACTAGGAATTCACATAGGCCCGTGGTAGGTGATGCACCCTTGTCACCCTTATGTTGTGGGTTCAAGTCGCGTGACCTTACCTAACGCGAAGGGTTGTCACCCTACCTCAAGGTTGTCCTTTTTATAACAATCCAAAAAGTAATATTAAGAAATGTTTTAACCATAAAAAATAGTATCTAATGTCCAACATAACTCGTTCCAACTTTCTGACTTATCTAAAATACTTCTGTCCAAACTCACGGTCCCAATTTTATGTGGAAGGTAAACATAATGAAGATATCTTTTTCCACGTAATAACATGTGAATACCTTCATCATGTATTTTTCTAAAATATGGTTTCACCCTGAATTACCATAAAACATTATTTATTACCTTCATGCCCCCTTATTTATTATAGAATAATGGGTATACTTCTAATATACAAAAATGTTGTAAAATAAAACCATGATGGAACAAACAAACAATTAATTAGTTTTAAGGTTGTCAAGAATATCGAATATAATTTATCCAAATCAATTATATCTTATTCAAAAATCACTACCACAATATCAGGACCATATTAAGGGTTATATTTTCTTCAACAATGTGTTATCAAAAAAATTACTTACTGTTGAGTCACTTTTCATAGTACCATATAATCTCAAATCCTCAATGAAATAGTACAGAAGTACAATCCTTGTTTATTTACATAATTAATATAACTAGTACTTCATTGATACAACACTCAAATGTCATAATTCATTAATAAAAATTTAAGAACACTAATTATTCATCTTCATAAGTAGTAGTATCATAACATGATTATTATCTAATAGCATCATTTGAGGTATGCTTTGATGATTGGGACAATGATTGACGTAGTGTACAAACTCCTTGCAGATTAAACATTGTACATTTGAAATTGTTTTCTTACCCTTGCAATCACATAATTGGTGTCCTTTTTCTACTCACTTATATCAAACTCCCATTCTCTTCATGAATTTACCAAGTTTATTCTTTCAACAGTTATAACATATGGGAAAATCCTTCTTTCCCTTCTTCCATTTATCTGTCTTTCTCTCTACCATTATTTTCATCATTGGATTCCCTTCAAAGCCACAAGAATCTGAGAATTTTTTCCTTATCTTATTTACACATGATACTGTTACTTCAGATGATTAAAATACAAGGGAGTCTATTTCCCTTATAAATGTTCTCTTAATACCATGAAAGATATAATCCTTCCAACTCTTTAGATCATGCGTATTACTGGAGTTCTCATTCATTCCACTTGTCACCATTTCTAAACAATATAATACACTAGGTTAGTTTATGAATAATAATGAATAAATCCAAACATGTAAAATACATAACATAAATTGAAAAGATTTTATATATAATCCATAATCATAAAAAAATGTTTTTATTGAGGATGTATTTACTCATAAATCCTTTATAATGGCTTGTAAATAAAATGTGAATTTTCTTCAGCATATCCCCCAGGATTGTTGTAACCAAGAGTGTGGAAAGGTCCGTTGTCACGTACCAGGATACCATGGGTTAAGAATGAAACTCCTTTTTAGATTTTTCACTCCTAGGTACATCGGTTCTAGTGCTGCCTCTACCTACATTCTTATAGATTCTTCTATTCTCATCCCCAACGTTTATCTTATGGTATTGTTCTCTAATCAGAGTTTTTATTAATATAGTTTCCTAGGTTTATACTAAAATTCATTTGATAAAAACTGTAACACCCTAACCCAAAAGTCGAGATCCAATGCATTATTCCAATACATTGGCATGATTATAAGGAATCAAGTCCCGAAAGACCGATCTGTTTTACAGTCTAGGAAAATAGATTACATACATGAATGTTACATTAGACATTAAAACATAAAACAAAACATAAATAATCCTTTGAGGATACCATTATTCCCCAAGAATGACCCTATATATCAGTCATAATACAATTATTGGAATCTTATGAAAATTAAACATAAGGAAGGGGTGAGATCCAATGCTTAGTAAGGGAAAATAATATAGCTAAATCTATGAAATTTTAAAGCATGATGTGTAATAAAAACAATATCATTTTTAAACATAAAATTTAACAGAAAATGGAAAAACTAAATCAAATATTACTATATAACAAGAACATGGATATTCTACTAGTCGAATGATCAAATATAATAACTAATTTCATAAGTAGGTAATGCATAATGTCAGATATCATAACCACTAAGTCAAGGACTCGTAACTAGACTACAAATAAAACTTTTTTCAAAGCCTTGTGACAAGACACCAATATGTCCAATGAGGCCTACCGATGTATCGAGGAGCTATAGTGGGATCCACCCGTCACGTACTAAGTCCAATGGATTCTTCATATGAAAATGTTGAAACATAACATACACATTGGTATTAAAACTAACATACTAAATATCAATACTTCAACCATAAATCATGAATGGTCTAAAAATAACACACTCACATTAAAAAAAATCATAACTCATTCAATAAAATATTGAAGATTGTTTTTATAAAAAATCAACATCTATTAAGAATAATATCCCAAAAGGATGTTGAAATAGTTGAAATTGATTGCTAAAACTCTTTTGATAAAAATATATCATTCTCACGAAAACAATTAAAAGTCACAAAAATTATAAAGGAATTCATTTAAAATACATTTTTTAATAAAAGTATCCCATATCACTTTGAAACTTTTGAAAGGAATTGATATTTAAAAACATTCATCTCCATATAAATAAATCATATAAAACCCATTTTGAGGATATGGACATTAATGAAAATGATTTAGAAGAATACATATTTAAACCATTAAAATGATTTTTTAGTTAAATATTCCCTTAAAAATAATCAATTTTGAAACTCCTTTATGAATCATGTATATTTATTATAAAATTTTCTCAGTAAATACTTACACAAAAAGAATCTCAGATAATAATGAGATTGAGGAATTAACACATACCTTGTTCTTTCCTTTAGTCGAGGGTACGTTTAGACTCATATATAATGACCATATTATGTAATTATATTACTCCATAACAATATTAATATTTATGATATCATTATTTATTCATTTATGATTTTATAAAAGAATTAATAATAATATCTATGTTAATGTAACATTTCGGGTAATAATTTATTTCATTATCGTATGTGTTTTAACTTATTATTCTTGATTGTATCACTTGGATCATGATTTACATACTTCTATAATATAAAAAATTGTTTTTATATCATTTATATTCAGAATATAAATATTTATGATAGATAGATATATCAAATAGAAACACCATTCATGGATATGGTCGTCCGTCCGTAAGCATAAACGTTGTTTCTATTTACTTATCATATAGTATTGAAGTATGTAAAAGACATATATTTATACACATAAATATAAATTAATATATTAGAAATATTATTACATATATCTCATAATTAATCAATATATATATATATATATATATATATTTCTTTTATGATGATCTTTGAAGATGAATCTCATCGTGTCGTGGAGACAGTAGGCTGTACGTATGCACGAGGGACAATACCAATCTATTTGTGGTAAAATAGTATGTAATTGGATGGTATATTATATATATAGAATTATTAACATGTTATATTTATTATTTACATCAATTATACTTATTATTATACCCAACTAAATAATTAAGTGTTAAATAACAAACTTCACCACGACGTTGAGACGGTAAGCCATACGTATGCACTTAGGGTCACATTTTCATTCATAGGATGGATAGAAGAATGAATTTTGTTATACCATACTTATATTAACATAAATTTATATATAAGGTACTGGATTTATTATTTTGGTAAAGAAATAATAAAGAAATATTAATTGGAAGAAGAAAATCACTTTGAAAGAGGTGGAAAAATAATTACCTCTTTTTCAGGTGCTTCATATTGATTTTATCAAAAGGGCACCTTTGGTTGGATTTATGATCAAATTAATGCCTCTAGGGTCAATTTATTGTAGTTGGGAGGATATTGGAGTAGGTTTTTGCCGAGCCAAATTGCTTTGGGCATGTGAAATTAAGATAAGGGGATGTACCCTTTTATAAGAGAGGTGAGGGTTACTTTAGAAAAGGTTTGAAATATTATTATATTATAAAATAATTTTAGGTTTATAATGTATCGAAATGGATTTATTTAGATTAGAAGGTGGATATAGGTCTAAAAACTATAAACCATTTTGTTTTATTAAAGTTTATGTCAACATATTAACCTTGTATTTTAGTCTTAACTCTTAGTTAAATAGTTTAACTATTACATTGTATTCTTGTATTATTATAATAAATGGTCAATAAAATTACTATAAAAATCTTAGATAACCCCAAGTGGTTCATTATTCACATATATAACCTTATATATGTCCTTTGGACAAACCTTAGATTTTTAGGAATATTATATCATTTAATAAAATAATATTTGTTTTAAATACTCATTTATGACAATTTTGACTCTATTTAGTATTTCATTTTGGTAAAAGTCATAACCACATTAACACATCGAAAAAATTTATTTAATAAACCCTAACATGTCATATTAATCTATAAAATTCGTGTAATTCATCAAAAGTACCAATTTACATTTATTTTTATATTTATAATATCAATTATTTTAATCGTTCACCAATACAGTAATTAATGCGTCATCATTGTGTCATAAATAAATTTATTTATATTATATCTAAAAATTATAAATAAATTAACATGATTTAGGAAGTATTTTTATCTTTATAATTAATATTTATAGTTGATTTTATATTATGCATACCTTATATTAATGATGGTTTAGATATAAAAAGCTGAATTTAACACTATTAACTGTTCTTTAAATAAAATAATATTAAATGTCAAAATCTAATCCAAGTAGATTGAAAGGGATAATATTTTATTAATAAGGTTAATTTATTTAGAAATAAACTTATCCAATATAATTAGGACATGTCTTAGGGTAATTATAATATCATTTTTACCATTAATTACAATATTTTATTTATCTGTGGTAAATAAAATTCAAAAGTTACAATTCAACAAAAAATATTTTCATCGTATTGATCCAAATTTTACATACTAATGTTAACCTTGTTTCAAATATTTTTTAAATTCAATTCATAGATGTGGTAGAATTAGTTTTTATTCAAATATATAAATGTTCCTAGAAGTTAGGTAAAAGACGTTAAAAGGTTCAATAAAACATTTTATGTCTAATCTAATTATAAAATGAACCCAATGAATAATTGGACTAATATAGGTATTATATATCTATTATGAATATATAATTAATTTTAAATAAAAAAAATTATTTGAATAGAAAGTCGGTTTTAAATAATATGGTAGTGGTTTTCATTATTCATCCAAAATTGAAAGTTTTCAAAAAATACCAATAATTTTTCCTATGGTAATTTTAAAATTATGAATTAAAAAATAAAACTATTTTAACAAATTAAAAAAAATAAAAGTTACATAAATTAGTTTAAAATTAATTCCCGTTGTCAAAACCAAAAAAGCGGGTTTTTAAAAAGTAAATACTATCAAAATATTTATATGCATTTATGTCCGATTTAAATGTTAAATTACATCCAATGTCCATCATAGGATTAAATGATAAAAATAGTATATAATTATACTTAAAAACCATTCAAATTTATAAATTAAAACTATAAATAATTTTGATTAAAAAAGTTTTTTTCCGTTAAAATTTATTAATTTTCCCTATTCATCTAAATATTAATCTTATGAGGAAAACACAAAAATTTTATCCAAAATTAACTATTATACATTTATTTTAAAGAACGAGTTTATATTGTCAAAATGAATATATAAAGGAGTCAAATATTTTATTTATAAATCGTTCTCCATTAAAATGGAAAAAAACTACAATTTTTTTAAAATACTTCATTTATCTCAAAACTAAATTTTTTCCTTATATTATGTCTATAAAACACAAAGGATGAATGTTAAGATTTTATAGGATATATATAAAAATAAAA
Source organism: Viscum album (assembly GCA_963277665.1). Taxonomy (NCBI): domain Eukaryota; kingdom Viridiplantae; phylum Streptophyta; class Magnoliopsida; order Santalales; family Viscaceae; genus Viscum; species Viscum album. The sequence continues at coordinate 1,382,372,411 of OY728141.1, forward strand.
ATGTGGTTTATAATATTTATAAATGATTTTTAAACGACTATTTTGGTAAGTCATGGTGTGTTCAACCTCAGTGTTGCGTGTAGAGCAAGCTATTGAATTACATTAAAGAGATAACATACTAGGAAATATTGGGGTCTTACATTATATCACTAAATAATAGAATACATATAATTAGTGAATTATATTGAATTATAAAATAATGTAACTATTTGGGTTTTCTAGAAAATTTATTTTTATTACAAAGAGTGTTTTTCATAATATTAGATCTATCTACAAAAGATCCTATAAATATAGTGCCAAAATTTATATAATGCATTCTATGGTACCAACTAGTAACAACCTAAACACCAGGATTTGAACGTAAATTGTAATATTATATTATTGGTATAGAACATAAGTGTTACCACCGGATCAAGCAACATTGCAGTCTTTGAAGATTAGAGGCGTGTATTTTTCCAACATTAGACTTGAAAATATAAAATGTCGAATACAAATATGAAAATTATGTTATCATATCTTCATGTATATCCTAGAAAATTAAACATTGCTAACTTCTAGTTTTCTTAGAGATATAATAATAATATAAGGAAGTTCTCAGGTGCATAGTGTAGAAATAATAAATAAAATGCTACTATAACAAAATTATTGAAAAAATAAAATGAAAAAAAATGATCAAGCTTATTTAATAATCATATGAAACATAGGGAATCATATAAACCTGAAAATAAATGAAAACATGTTTAGTGAAAACTGATCTCATACTTATTGAATAGATAATTATAGACATCATAAACGTAATTTCAAGGCCTTATTACAGGATTTCATATACAAATGGGTATGGAATATGCCAATACCTTAGTTATTTTTCTTCATGGGAACTTCCAATTAATTTAGTATATATCAAAAACGGGCCCCACTCAATCCTTATTAACTCCTTTTAATTCATTATTTGAGTTAACAATTAATTTCATAACATTCTCTATGGAACCTATTACTTAATCGGGGATAAATATTACAATAGTAATTCATATAATGGAAATATTAAGAGATGTACTACCATATTATATGTATTAATGTGGATACCATGAAAAATATATTATATTCAATAGTGAATCTATGATTTAATCTTCATGCAATTTAAAGTACCCTTACTAAATGAATATAGATACTGTAATAAATATGGTTAGTTTCTATGTGTTTTGTTATCAAAGGAATATAGTAGTTGAGTTATATATTTACAAATTGTAGTAGAACAAATAAATGGTACAAAAATCACTCAATATGGTTTTCCAAGAGCATGCAAATTATTAAAATCATAACGTCAGGGAGTTTCTATCCTGGTTTATTTTCAAGGGCCCAATCACTATGCATTGAGTGACCACCAAATTGATACTCAATTGAAAATTTTTGGGTCCATTACCCCTAAGATCACTTTTTAAATTAATTTTTCTAATTTATATTTTCTAGTTTGAAATGTAAATTCTAGGAAAAAGGCACACCATTTATAATAAATTATATTTCTTTGGGAATTATGATATTTTGGAAAAAGGATATATTGAGAGGATATAAGTAATTTATTATTGAAAAATTATTAAAAAGGATATGTTTCTATAGAAATTTTATCAATGAAATATGTGAAAATTGAACCATAATAATATAATTTCAATTTAGAAGGAAATTAGAGGATTATAATCATAGGAAACATTTCAATAAAACCCTTAATTAAATTTAATAGATCATTATTGAAAATTATATTCCATTGGTAAATAAATTATATATATAATAAATCAATATATAATTTAAAAACTATATAATTGAAATATGGTTCATAATACAAATCTAGTCTCAGGGAGAACGAATTTGATATAAAAATCCCTTTGCCTTTAACCCTATTTACTCAATCCCACTCTAACCTCCTATATAAAAAAAATTAATTATCTTAATAACCTATTTTAGAACATTATTCACACCTATATAATTTTATAAAAATCATTTATTATCACTTATTATAAATAATATATATATATATGTTATAAAATATTCAAAATTTATTTTATCAACTACATTTTACCAAAATAATATATAACAAAAATTAAATAATTAAAAAATTTATTTCAATGTATTAGTTCAGTCCTGTAAATGTAAATCACATGTTTTATTAAATAAAAATAGTTTTTTAAATGAATAGATTTAATTATTAAATATAGAATTTAACAATTAAATGATTATATAAATATACAAACATTTCTTATATGATTATATATTCAAACAAATACACATTTTGGTAAAAAACTTATTTTTCACTATTCAAAAATAAATAAATTTTTTTAGAAAAGTCCCAAAACAAACCATAGTATAATTTTTACATGATTAATATAAATATGGAATAATTTTATATAATATAAATTATACAATTTGAAATATTTTATATTATTTTCTCTAAAATCTAGTCTGTAATAAACAATCCTTAGAGTTGTCTTTATAAAATAGTATTGGGATTTATTGTTCACATGTTATAGTGGGGTAATTGGGATTACATGTTATTCTTAATTTTTGACTAGGATTGATTTTTTTATGTTTATTGTGTGATATTATCCTTCAAAATGGTTTTGGAAGGTGAAGTGATTCAATTCGTTCATGGAATGTGGGTTGGTTGTGCCTTGTAGACCATAAAACCCCTTATTAGGGATTGGATTCTTGTAATATGGATTCCATAATTTGGGATTTAGGTTTTGAAGGTTATTTTTTTATTGTGTAAGGGATTATCCCTTAATTGTATTATTTTTTATTGTTAAGGTGGGGGAATATTAATGTCTTCCCTTTTGGGAGTGATGCATGGTTGGTGGATAGTTCAGATATATTATGAGTGACTTATTGTTAGAAAATGGTGGTATCTAGGGTTGAATTGGATAGATTTGTGGATGTAATTCCATCATGTATAAGTGTGACAACCCATAATACCACTTCTAGGAATATTGAATCACAAATTATGGAAATGGAATTGGGAATTAATATATCTAATGATGATCTCATGTATTCTAGTGATTTGTGTGGGGTTGAATATGTGGATTCTATAAATTCGTTCGATATGGGTGATACACCTGTGGGAATTCATGCTTGGGTTTTATTCACTATGATTAGAGATATTCACTATAGATAAGTTATTGTAATTGGGCCTTGATAGACACTTGGGGTGTCAGATATCAATGGAATTTTGTGAGATGGGTCAAGGAAGACAATGATTAGCCATTTTTCATGATAATAAATCATTGAAAAATATATTTTGATTATTAATTAATCATGATCTAGGACTGGGATAGGTAATCATCTCCTTCCTTGTATTTGTATTCTTATTTATGATCATATATTTGGTCACTATACATGGTTTGATGCCTCACTCAAATAGGGAGCATGTTTTCATGAACCAACTTGATTGAGGGCTGACTGAAATAAGTAATATTTTCAATGCCTCACCTTTATTGATAGGATAAAAAATGGTGCACCCTCAATGAGATTTAACGATTCCATGTATAATTTCCGATGACTCCCCCAATGATAGATATAGAATTTGTCAAATATTATATCGTAATGCCTCAACTAGGGTGAGATGGTGATGGAATTCACAACACCAATTGATAATTAATTAGTCAAGATGTGATTCCTCAAAAAACTAAAGTACTAACTTTGTATTCGATAACTTTTTTCACACATGATAGTAACCAAGTAATGTAATATAATATCTGTATACTTTATAAAATATTTAAAATTTAAAATATCTTCAATAAATTTCAACACATGAAACACCATTTTAGAATCCAATGAAAACAACATTTGGTAATTGTACATCATATGAAATGAAGACCTTCTTTTATATCTTGTTTTACATGAAAAAGTGACCTTCTTCGATGGCTTGTGCTATACACTATACTGAGTCTTACCGAGAATCAATCATTAATTAAAACATTATTTTTTTAATATAATAAGATATAAACTAGTCAATATGACTATTATTAACCAATGTATTAAAATATATTATTTAGAAAACTAAATAACTGGTTACAAATAAATTAAAAATGAATAGAATATTCTATTGAATATTAAAAGCATGGTTTTATAGAAAATAATTTTCTTATGTTTATCAAGCAGTTTTACCATTATAAATAAAATAATTACAATTAGATAATTATATTAATGGAATATATATATATCATATTCAATAAATTATTTTTTATATTTATCCAATATTTTTTTTGTATAAGATAAGAGTAAACAGAATATTTCCTACAAAATCAAAATTTTCTATAAAGGCAATTTTAGCACCTTTTAATGTATAAAACATTTTAAATCATAATTTCGACAAAATTTTCATATTAATTTGATAAAATTAACAATATTTTATAATTTATAATTTCAAAATTGTCCTTGGAAATTTTTTTGGGATTTCCCCAAGAAACATCATTTTTTAGTGAATAGTGAAAAATACTTTGTTTTAGTTAAAAACATGCTTTTTGTTTAAATATCTATTAATGTTAAATTATATTATAAATTTTTTTAAATTGAATTTAGATAAATAATTAATCTATTATTATATTTTATTTCATTATAACCAATATAAGTTATATATTTAATATAAATACATAACAATCTTTTTGAATATTTTTCTACTAAAACCAGTTAATTCAGTTGTCTTTTACATTAAAATTAATCTTAATTTTTATGCTTCTATAATTTAAATTTTCAAAATATTAAATAAAATTTATTAATAAAGATAATTTTTTTTCTATTAATTTCAATTTTTTTTATAAAATTATTATTGAAAGCGATAAAAATTCAATATAGTGATTAAGGGTTAATTATGTAGAATGGACTAAAATCATTTGTTTAAGGGCCTAAATGACCTGTCCACATGACCAAAACTAATTGGATGTAAATATTTTGGCCATGAACCTTCCATTAATTAGTTGGGGTGGTTTTTTATGAATTTTATTAAGAAAGAACATGTACACACCATACATCGTTTAAAAAATACCAACTGAGTCGTTTTCATTCCCTATAAAAGGCCACCACCTCAACACATTATCCACACCTATCCAACCTATTAAGATAGGTAAATACCTACCCAAATAGTCTCACATAATTCCTATCATAGACCGAGAATCATACCTTTGGGAGTAAACCCTTCCAAACAAAGTCTTTTGGTTCAAAAAAAATGATGTTACAGGGTTAAAAGGTGATGTCTTTTCTCAATCTCCCTATTTTAATTTACATTATAAAGTCTATAAATTCTCCTCCTTATGTAATTTTAAGACAAAAAAATATTTCCAAAAAACACTAGTATTTTTTTATTCTGCTATTTTATACTATAGTTAGACACACCACCATCTACTGGGTAACGAACATAATGTTTTTGTGGATGACGACTACTGACTCACGAAACGATGATTTTCATTCTTCCATTACCGCCTCTTATGATGGAAATTATGATGTAAAAATTGATTATATATGGAATTTATGAAACTTATTATGTATTTAAACTTTTATTAACATTTAATAATGTATAAATTTTGTAATTTTCATCTTATGTAAACATGATGACATCATTTGAGAAAGTTCAGGCTATCGCCCCCTTAAAGTGAAGTGATTCATTCACACAGTACATGGAATGTCTAAATGATGGTTATAATTAAAAAAATGAGTCATAAAAACATCTATATGATAATATTTAAATAATTAACTTATGAGAAATATATATATATATATATATATATATATATATATATATATATATATATATATATATAATTTTCATTATTACCCATTCAGACACATTAAAATAGACAACTTCGTTCATGGAAGTGTGGACTACCGTCTCCTCAACATGATGTGATTCATTTTACATTAATAAATTTTATATATAAGTATATATGTTTACATAATATTATATTTATTATATATTGATTAATATGGATATATTTGAGTTATATTACATCTTTCTTTAATGATCATTTAGTAGTTGGAATGTTACTCATGTGTATGTACGACCCACCTTCCCCATGATTATAATATATTTTAATTTTGATAACCATATTTAATAAATTATTATAAAAGTATAAATGTAAAAATAAGATAACTATGTCATTTTTATCATTCTGGAGATGTTATCTAATGACCCCTTTGACCATCGTTGACCAACAATAGTAGTTTGGACACATAAACTGAATTTGGTAAAAAAACACCCGATGTAAACATAACTGATAAAGTAGTTCTATTCAACATGGTAATATAGAAAACAAAATAATTTATAAATTAGGAAATGTTTCTGAATCATTTATGAAATTAAAATATTTTTATTATACTAGAATTTAATGGATGGTCACCAGAAAGTAAACCCCGAGTAAGGGATTCTTGTCTCATTTTCAATACATGAGGTGTCATTAATTGTTGTACACATAAATTATTATATATTGTCTACATAATTCCACATTGACATATAATATCAGAAATTCATTTATATTAATAATTTTTAAATTTTTTATTGAAGGTTTATTTCCTTTGGGTTTTACAATCCATTTATCACCACATTAGTAATGAATTTCATCTCACCTTTTTTCCATTCCTTTGATAAATGTAATATTCACCAGTTGCTTATTTTATACAGTGTAACTATTGTAAATTTTGATATATTATATTATGAATTCATTATTATTTATGGTATTTATTTCTTTCATTAAATTTTATTATTTCATCAGTTTTTTTATAAAAAACGTTTTTTAAGTTGTATGGGACACTTTGGAATGTTTAGATATTATTTTCTTCAAGTCTAATCATAAAGATCTTTGAATGGAATTTCCATTACCGAAAATTATATAAAAAATTTACAAAAAATGCATTCATCTTTCTATGGTTACTCATGGTCATTTCATCTTTTAGTACCATGTTTCCACTCTGTGGTACCAATATGGTTTTAGAAAATGTTTTCAGAAAACACTACATTATATCTCTTTTCTTTAGGAGAACCTATATTATTCTAAAAATCATGTTTTATTAAATTCTTATCAATAATGTTTAAAAAGTAAATTTTAAATAAATTTTTACCCATTTTGTATTTTTTTTTTCTATATATCTTCTTGTCTTTTTCCTAACGATGCATTTACTCAACATTTTCTAAAAAAAGAATAAACTTATTACCTCGTACGACTTATAGAGATTCATATTCCATCAATTTTTTGATTCCTCTTTTTCATGTTTAAAAGGATTATTTTTAATGAAAAATATTATCAAACATTTTTCTTAAAAGAAAAGGATATTTTCTTCTCGAATATTTTTAATATTAATTTATTATTTCATTAAAAACAACAACCCTCTATTTTACTCCACTATGGTTAGTTGTATTGTTACCATGCTTGTTCTTCATCTGTATGGTTTATTATTGGTTTGTATACGAATATTATTCGAATTATCTTCCTTGATTTTTTTTATCCCCAATGAAGTATTTAATTTCATAAAATCTATCAACTTTTAATTTACAATTATTATCCATTTTATTTTTCAAGGATATTACAGTTGCTTAAACAATATACCATTTTACGAATGGTTATCAAATTGATAGTTATTTTATTATTTGGGTGCTTATTTATAGATCTTTATTTCTATTCAAATATTTTTATTTGATAAGGAATATTATTAATATTTATTATTTAATAGGAGAAATTATTTGGACTGACAATGATGGGTGGATCCCAAACATTATAATGTTCTTTGATTCATCGATAGATTCTCATGAGACGAATAATTTGGAAAATGTGTTTATACCCAAAATTTTAAACCATCTTATGAAAGGGCATGATGGTAATGGTTTTTCATATGCCTGAGACATGACTTCCATTATGAAATCAATTTCCCTCAGAGTAGTTTCAGTTTTTATTCATCCATGAGATTATGTGTTGACATATCTATGGATATATTCAATTCATTTTATTGATTAATATGATGTGTTTTAGTTTGAAACCTAGCCATAATTTTTTTGTAATCTTGTTATTTGAATGGAATGTGTTTCCAGTTATTACCTTTCTATATTTTTTTATGTACTTTCATTCAGTTTTTTGATTACATTTCTTGTGTATTCAGTTATTAACTATTCCATAATGACTATTCTCATTGATTAATTATTTGTTTTTCTATATATCTCCCTAAATAAGAATTTAATATCGACCATATTATGCTTCTTTCCCCTATATTACAAGAACCATAATATGATTGAAATGCATGAATATACTAGATTGATTAAAGTTTTCCTCATGTGGTTTATTTGTTTAGAATAAAAATATATGATGTAATTATTTTATCAATTTTAAATTAAATTCCCATTTATATATCTTGTTTATCAATTATAATAAACTGATAAATCCTTTGGGTATCGATTCTTTATAATCATTCCAATGTATTTAGTATCAGACACCGAGTTTGGGATATCTAGGACTGGGTCACCAGAGTTGGTATTAGAGGTAGGATTAGTAGAAATCTTTAGAACTAGATTTAGGAAAAATTTGTATAGATAACATAACCCTAATGTAGAATTTGGGGATTACAATTGAATAAAACCCTTGAATTTTAGAAAAGTATAGAATATTTGGGTCTTCCTAACGATAAAACCTTGTCTCGATACAAAAAGTGGACATTGTTCTTGCATATATATACCTATAAGTAAAAACTCAAACAAGGTGTTTTGGGCTTGACTCGGAGTAACCCGATACATGAAAATTGTCTTTATTATGCACTTAGTTTGACACTCCTGGAAGATACACATAAGGCAATTGTTTTTTTATTAAAAAATAATTAAGAAATATTTGAAAGGGTTTTGACAATGAATCATCTATGTTAAATTTATATTATTTTAGATTTAAAACTAAGGTGTCAGGATTTGGATATCTTATATATAATTATACACATTTGTCACAATGGAAATTGTTTCTCTCACTATTCTTTCTAGTTTTAGTCAATGGATGAAACCTAAAGGATTCAAGTTAACATCAAATATGAAGGAGATAATGGTGAAAATAAGAAACCAAATTATGTGTTGACTGGATTAAAGGATATCAGGTTTATGACAAATCAGAGTTTAGGAAATATGATTAACAATATATAACATTCACAACTTCTGAGCACACCAACGAAGAATAGGATATAAGATTATAAGAGTTCAGGTGGTGGAGACCGTGTAGAATACAAGTCTTGAAATTGAACATATGAGAACTGTGGAAGTAGAACCCTAGGAATGTCTCTCAATAGAACAGGTAAATTCTTTATGAGTAGGAAATGTGGAAATAAAAAATTGTGTTTTTAGGAAAAAGGTAGTGTATGATGGAAGGAAATAATTCTCTTCCTATGAAATCTTTTATAGTTCATTATCATAAATGTGGGGAACCTATATGTTACCCAAGTCAATGCCCTCCCCTAGAGGATAAAATCTATACCATGGAAAGATCTGAATAGAAATAAGTGGATGATGTATTTATGTGTTTATTTTTTTACTGAAAATCATATTTAAAATGATATTTAGTGGTTAACCTAATTTTAAGGATTTCTATCCTAAATATTTAGGAAATTTTATTAATAAGGTTTTAGAAATAAACATCCTATACGCCGAGTGACATCCAATCATGTTCAGAAAGGCCACATGTCCGGAACCCATCACCAACATATTATAAGGGTTTCATTCCAATCACTAACTTATGCAACGTCCTTATTTATTTTTATGGGTTTTAGTTAATCAATTTTACAATGAAATATTAATGAAGGAACATTTGTAAAACTTTTTAGGATTATAAATTTATCTATTAACAAAATTGATTTTGGTAGATACATAAAGACATATATTAATACATAACACTCTTATAGGCCTTACTATCCTTTGAAATTTTCTTTTTTGGGTTGCAGACATAAAAAGAATCATTTTTGGTAATTAATTTTTTGCAGTTAAGAGATGAATTAGAATTTCATCGATGGACCCAAATAAAAGTTAGAAATTTTCATATGAGATTGAAAGCTATCATGTAAGAATATTTAATTATATTATTGGTCAGTCAAAGAAATAAGAAACATTAATAAAATTAAGTAGAAATAAACTGTTTTCTTGATGAATAAATTTCTATTATACTAATGGCCTTCTAAGTCATCAAATATTTTTTTATTTGAGGCACTCAAAATTCCATTGGTCATTAACTTATTTTTTATTGATGACCTCATTCAATCTTTATAAATTTTTTATTTTTCCTCTCAGTATTTATCTCTACATTCCACTAATATTCATCTATTTAGAGTCCTTATTACATGGTATTCCTTGTGACCTTTTTTAATTTCAATTCTCTTTTCTATAGAATATTTCTTGTGAATAGTTCTTATGATGTGAGATTTGAAACATTGAAAGTATCAAACAATCTATCACCCTGATCAATTTTACAAGGTGAGTATGCAATTGAAATAAAGTGGGGAGAATTTGACACCTTGAAAAATAATATAATAACTTTGTATTTGATAGTGTGTGTGACACCTGATAGCAAGCACGTAATGTAATAAAATATCTATAATCTATATAATATATTTAGTATTTAAAATATATTTGATATATTTAAATATAGAGAACATTGATTTATCTTTTAATGTACAAAACAGTAGTTTAGTGTAAATGATACTCAATAATTACCTTCCTCTATATCTTCTATTACATGAAAAATCAACGTTCCATGATGGCTTGTGCTATACGCAATACAACATCTTACCGAGAAACAATATATAATTAAAAAAATTTGTATTTAATATAATAAGATATAAAATACTTATTTGGAATTGAATTAACTAAAATTCAAAATATGGGGTTTAGAAAAATAATTCATTGGTTAGAAATAAATTATAAATTAATATAACCACAAACTGAATATTAAAAGCATATTTTTATCGAAAGCTATTTTTATAATCATGAAGCTGTTTTACAGTAACAAATAAAAGTAATTACAATTATTAAATTATTTTAGCTGAATATATAAGTTATATTTTAAATCATTTATTTTTTATATTCATACATTAAATTGTTTAAGCACAAGACTAGAGCAACCCCAATATTTCTCATAAAAACAAATATTTTTTAAAGGAGATTTTACAGCTATTTAATGGAGAACCCATTTTAAATAATATTTATTATAGTGTTATCTATTTAATTTGATCAAATAAAAATCATATTTAAATTCATAATTTCAAAATTATGTTAGGATAAATTTTTGGGATTTTTCCGAGAAAAATCGTTTTTTTTGCGAATAGTGAAGAATATTGTGTTCTAGTTAAAAACAACATTTTTATTTAAATTATTATTAATGTTAAATTATATTATAATTTTTTTTAAAGACACATTTGAACAATTATACATCTATTTATATTATTTAACTAACTATAATAAATATAAATTTTAAATTTAATATTAAAGCATAAAAATCCTTTGAATATTTTAGTACAAAAAACTAGTTAATCTGTCTATCTATGAGATTAGCATTAATCTTAGTTTTTAGGGATCTATGATTTGAATTTTTAAAGTCTGACCTAAAAAATTATAATAAAAATAATTTTTTTTCCTAATAAGATCAAATTAATTGTTGAAAAAATTATTATTGAATGTTAATTTAATTAATTACATTGATTAAGGTGTAATTAGGCTTAAAATGTACTACAAACCTATGTTTAAGGTCCCATATGTGATAGAAACATTTCCAACAATCATTTTATGGAAATATTATTTAAATTCACCTTCAATTATTTAGTTTGGGTGGTTAGTTATGGATTTTATTAGATAATAACATATGGCCACCAAACTTATTTTCAAAAATAACAAGTGAGCCATTTTCCCTCCCTCCAAAATGAAACAAACTCTAACCATTTGTCACAGCTCTCCAACCTATTAAATTATTCCAAGACCTGCACAAATAGTCTCTAATAATTTCTATATTTTACCTAGAAGCAAAAATTTGTGATGAAACCCTTCCAACAAATCGTTTTGGTTCAAACAAAAAGAAGATACCGGATTAAAAGATAATATCTATTCTCAAAATATTTAGGTTTATTTTCATTCTTAGACACATAAAACTCTCCATATTATGTTCATGTATACAACCAATAGTATAATAAATCTAAAATTATGTGTTTGTAATAATATCATAACCTACAATTACACACACCACAATTACATGGGTAACAAACATAATGTTTATGGGGACAACGAACCACTACCTCACGAAACAATGATTGTTCATTCTTCCATTACCGCCTATCGTGGTGGAGATTATGATGTAAAAAATGATTATACATGTTATTTATGATATTTATTGTGTATTTATACAACTTTAATCCTTTTATAATACAAAAATTTAGAATATTCCATTTTACATTAATATAAAAACATTGTTTGGGGAAGTGTGGACTTTTTCCCCCTCAAAGCGATGTGATTCATTCACACGATACATGGAATGTATTAATAATGATCAAAATTAAAAATATGAGACATAAAAAACATATATATGATATTCATTACATAATTACAATTCTGGATATATATATATATAGATTATTTTCTTTATTACCCCTTCACACATTTTAAAAGAGATAACGTCGTTGGTGGACATTTGTACTACCGCCTCCTAAACATGATATGATTCCATTTACATTAAAAAATTAAATATATATATATATGATTAAATAATATGATATTTATTATATAATGATCATTATGTAAATTTCATAGTAACTTTCCTTCTTTTGCAATGGTAATTTAAAAATGGGAATGTTACTCAAGTGTATGTATGGCCTACCGTCTCCATGATTGTAACATACTCTCATTTTCATAACCATATTTAATAATTTATTTTAAAAGTATAATTTACGAAAAAATATGATATTTATGTCATTTTTATCATTCTAGAGATGTTATATAATTAACTTTTTTGACTATAGTTGACCAACAATGGTTGTTTTTTACCCAAAAACCGAATTTTGTTGAAAACAACAAACGTAAATTTAGTTCTTTATGTAGTTTTCAAAAATATGGAATTAAGTGAAATAAAAGTAATTATATACAAGAAAAAGGTTAAAAATAATTTATAATATTTTCATATGATTATTTTACAAGAAATTTAAAGGATGATCACGCGAATGTAAAAACAAGGTAATGGATTATTGTCACATTTTCATTACGTGAGGAATAAATAGTTGTTGTAAACAAAATTTCATATATATGGTGTAATTACTTCCACATTGATATATAATATCATGAATTATATTATTTTCATGGTATATAAATGTTTCATTTAATGATTATTAACTATTGTTTTTTCAATCCATTTGTTTGTACATTATTAAGGATTTCCATATCAATTTTTACATCCATAAGATAAATATCATACTCACTACTTACTTGTTTTCTGTTGCGTAACTACTTAAATTTTTTATATATTATTTCATGAATTAGTTTTCATTCATGGTATTTTATACTTTCATTTAATATAATTATCTTATGTGTTTTATGATTTCAAAATGATTCAAAGTGGTATGAGACCCTTTTGAATGTTTAAATATTATTTTCTTCAAGACAAATCTTATGGATATTTCAATGGAATTTCCATTCTAGGAAATTATAAAACATTCTAAAAAAATCAATATTATGTTGTAATTTATGATCATTTCAATTATTAGTAACATTTTTCTACTCTCTGGTACAAGTATGTTTTAAGAAAATGTTTTTTCAGAAAACATGAATTTATATGTCTCTTTAGTCGAAGAACCTATTTTATTCAAAAAACCATGTATTATTATAAGGTTTTCAAAAAAATTATAAATGATTTGGTAAAGACATTTTATCTTCTTTTTTTCAAATTTTTCATATGTGACTTCTTATCTCCTTCCGAATGAGTCATTTTCAGACCATTTACTGTATAAAAAGAATATTCTATTCACCTCATACGACATGTACGAATTAATATTTTGTCATTTATTTCAAGCCTCTCATTTATGTTTGAAAGTCTAATTTTTAATGAAAATTATTTTCAAAATGTTTTTCAAAAGAAAGGTATATTTTCTTCATTAATATTTTTAAATGTTAATCTTTAATTTCATCGACAACAACAACTCTTTATATTACTCCACTTGTGTCTATTTTATTATTACCATCCATAATTTTCATATGATGGTTTATTATTTATATTGATAAGGATAGTTTTCACATTCACTTCCTTGATTTATTTGTTAGTCTCCTTGAATTATTAAATTTACCATGATCCATGAACTTTGAATTTACACTTATTATCCATTTCATGTTTCATAGATATTACTTTTTCCTAAATTGTAAACCATTTTACATATGGTGCCTATATTGATAGTTATTTTATTAATTGGGGAATTATTGATGGATATTCATTTCACATCCAATTAAGTTATTTGATATGGCCAATTATTTATTTTGTTTATTCAATTTGAAAAATTATTTATTTGGGAAATAAAGGACGAAGCCTAGACTTTATATTGATCCTTAATGTATCGACAGGTTCTCAAGGGATGAATTATTGCACAAATGGGTTTATACCATTAATTATAAACTATCCAATGACTTTAATTGACAGTAATTGGTCTTCATGTACTTGAGATAAGACATCAATAATGAAATCAATTTCCATCATAGTAGTTTCAATTATTATTCATATATGATATTGTGCATCAACATATCTGTTAAAATATTTCATGTTATTTCATTAATTAATGGAATGTGTTTTAGTTTCATACCGTGCCATTTTTATTTTCAATTATCTAGTTATTTGAATGGAATGTGATTCTTATTATTACCTTTGCATATTTCTTATATACTTGTGTTCAGTTTATTGACCGCATTGATAGTGTGTTCATTTTTTTACCTTTACATAATGACTATTCTCATTGATTCATTATTTATTCCCCTATATTTTTTCCTCACTGATAATTTCTGCATGTATTTACTATTTTTTCCCTAGGAAACCAAGAAACATACTATGAAATAAATATAGAAGTATACTAGATGAATTTGAGTTATCCTAAATCATTTTTTTGTATATAAGGAAAAAAATATATTGTAATTAGTTTATCAATTTTTAATGAAATACTCTGTTATGTATTGGGTTAACCAAGAATACAAAACATATAATTCTTTTATGGATTTATTCATTCTAATCAGCAAATGTATTAAGTTTCAGAATCCGGATCAAGTCTATTTGTGATGGGTCAATACACATGAATGTTGTTATGAGGCCTCTTCTTGAGTGATCTGTTGACAACATGGACCACCCTAACTGAGAGGGTATCATTCATAGAAATTATTATGAGACTACTCCTTGATTGAGAGGGTGTTGGTATGTGATGTTGAAAAATATGTGGTATAATAAATGAAATGATGCATCACCCTATGTGAGAGGGTGATAATAATAGTTGACATATGAGACCAAAATAAGGAATGAGACCCTACTCTAAATAAGAGGGTTTCGATCGAGAATTTATTAATGGTCTAGGACCTATACAGTGGGACCAAGGCCATGGTATATTATGAGAGACTTTTTTACATCAGTATTGGATAAGAATTTAGGTCATGAATCCTAGTTTCTGAGTAACCACATGATGGATTAACACTCATACTTAGGTTATGATGGATTATTTTTTGTGCATAATCACACTATATATTAGATTTTATTAAAGTAATAACTCCATATCTGGTTTCCCAGATCAGGTGGTTACATAATTTTATAGGAAGATGATATTGGTAATCAAATTCCAAAATAAAAAATTCCCTATTTGTATTGAAGAACTAAATATATACATGATTCCATTTTTTTACATTGGAAGTAGAAAATAAATCATTGGAATAGTAATATTCCACATCATTGAATTTATTCAAATATTCCTTCATCAAATCATGGGTAAATGAAATAAAAAAAGTTGATCTCAAATTATTATTATGGGTTATGTATAGAGGAATTTATAGTTAGTAATTAACTAATAATAATAATGCAATGGTATGTAATTGAAAACACAGGTTGTTTCATCAGTAACATGATCCTGAAATGCATCCTTTGATAAAATCACTACAATAATAAAATGGATAATAATAACTATAAAACCTTCATTTTTTCAATGTAATGATTCATAATATATCTAGAAATATCTTTATATCCATGGATGTAATGGTGTGAGAATATGTGCCACGGTGGAACCAATATCAATATTATAAAAACATATAATATATTAATATCATCTATTAGATTATTTCCTGATATAATGGAATAAATCACGAACAAGGCATCGTATTGGGAATATGAGACCGTCATTGAGTCGATAATGATGAGTTTACCCTAGTCACAACATTATATTTTCTATCATCTTGAATTAATTAAACAGTTTTCATGGTGAAAATAATAAAATAATAAAATATATTTATTTTTTCCATTTTTGACCCAATGACCTAGACTCTATTTATCGACTATTATTCCAAATCTATAGGGTTATATATATAATCTTATGATTTGATAGGATAGCTTGAGGATCATTGGTGCATTTGGGTATTATAGATCTAGTGTACGAATACCGCAAGGATCACTAATAGTATTGATGTTTAGGAATCTCACTAATGAATACTACACATATTCATTATTCCTTAGTGAGTGATCCAATCACATTGCTTGATTTTTTATATGGATTTATCCCGATTAGTTTTTCCCATGATGAATGAAAATAAATTTATCTAATAGTGTGAATCATTGTTTGATCATTTATTTATATTCAGGATTATTTATAGCTGTATTTGGTGAATTATTTCTCATTCGATTATTTCCCTTCATTTATCATTTTTGCATAAATTATTTTAGGCCTCTATAAAAGTAACGGTTCATTTCCTCATCTTGTGTTTTGTGTATTATTTCTCCCTATTCTTCTTTCATTTATCGTTATTATTTTTTAAGGATGATTTGATAAGTGACTTTTAATCTATCATTATTCACCTGTTCCACGACACAACGAACCTATATCTTGGACCGAGTTCATATTTTGGTAATAGAATCATGTTACGACGGTAATAACCATCGATATGGACAATATAATAAATAATTGTGTGTAGTTTCCTGGTTGGCAGTGTCATTGTGGTTATAAGTGGTGATTTTCAGAAGATAAGAACCCACAATCCGGTCATTGGTGATGATTGGAGACAAAAAATTGGATTCCATTCTTACCGATGGTATTGGTAGCATAAATAGTTACCAGATGTGGTAGAAGAGGTAGAAGTGTGAAGACCCACATTATCTATAAAATCTTGGATTACATGTCTTGTAATCCTGAAATACATGCAGTGTAAAGCCTTGAATGTGGCACAAGGTTTCCATAGGAAATAAAAAATCACACGGCTTATGATACCCATTACATGCCATATAACCTGGTCAGCATAATTGTTGTATACACTTTTGTACATGTCAATAGACAAAGTAGACAACTAATATATACACTAGGACAAGGAAAAATACAAGGGTTGAGTTGTGTGATTAGACATGTACTAGAACATTGTCATATTTAGGTGTACATGGTTAGGACACAAAGTACATGGGCATGTACAGGTGTACACAATTATGAGCTGGTGGACCTCTATTATCTATGCAATCAATGTTACATGTTATGTACTTCCTCCAGGGAGATTGGGTCACCTTTCACCTTTAGGGTATAACAGTATCCATAGGATTTGTTCTGTTATTCAATCCTAAAGGGGTTATATTATGTCATTACATACTAAACATAGGATTCATATACCCTTTTGTGGTATAGTCCCGTATAGAGTTTCCAGAATCCATTATACATGGTCATTTGTGAGATCCTATATCAACTTGTTTTCTATGTGGGAATCCATGAATTGGAATGACCTACATCCATGTTCGTTGGTCCCCTAAATTGAAATTTATTGATGATTGGGTAGTGGGAATACCCAACATACTTGAGTGTGATCCCTCATCTATATATCAATCTCTAATATATTACATTTTTAACGTCCAAATAAAGAGACCCAATGATAATGACATTTCATATGGTCTCCATCAATCCTATCAGACACATAAAGTAATTTATCCCAAGTGAGTGTTACCTTGTCCTCATAAATAGAATCCTTAGATTGGATTGTTGTAGTGACCTTACCCAAAAATTGGTGTTTATTATTAGTATATATATATATTTTTATTATATTAATCACATAATGGTGACATGATCATATGATGTCCTAAATTCTATATCTTTAATCTTATGTTTGGTTATTTCAGGTTGACCAACATGATATTATTATTCTCACCCCTACATTGCTTCTTCCCACTAATTTCATGTTTCATACAGATGAAAAGTAATTCGATGCATTTCTTGGTGGACCAAGAGTAGATGAAGAATTAATTATGATAGAAATATTATGGCTCATATCAGGTGCCACAATTTACTATAGTCTGATCATTCTAGAAAGTTGGAATTCTTTACACAATTGTTGGACTTGTATTTGGATATATTTAATTTCTAGTATTAATTTAACAATCTTATTGTGGGATTTAGATGTATACATGTAGGTATCAATTGTTTATAATTTTCACCATTGTATGTGATTTCAGAAGACGAGTGTTTATGTATAGTACTATAGGATAATTCCTCCCATGTGAGTTTCAATACATACTCAACACTAGTAACTAGGTCTATGATTTATAGAGTTCTTCTAGGTGTTGTCACACCCATCGTACCTTTGACCAGGGGGTCATGGTCCGTCTGGTTAGGATAAGGTTGTATCATAGTGGTGTCCATCCTTGGACAAGATTTTGGATTTTTTTTATTTCTATAAGATTTCATTCAGTTTTATAGAGACATTATTAACTATTTTGATAATCGATTTCTGGCTATGTTCTCATGTTTTTATGATTTATCCAACATATCCCTTTACCATGAATTTAACCGCGTTCTTATCCACTTAACGCATGAAGGCTCTAAATGTTGGGAAAACATTGGTACGTGCATTATTTTGGTATGGGTTCCAGTTTCAAGGTTCTTCTTCAGTTTGCTCTGATGACATACTCATTGACCAATGTACATTTTTTCTATGTTAGGTTTCATCCAAGATTATTTCTATAGTTATACATGCCTTTTAAAAATATTATTATATGATTTATGATAAAAAATTTCATTTGTTACTACCTAAAGATCTCAAGGTCTATATTCCTTAGAAAACAAGGATGCTAATACATTAGAATAAAACTGAAACCTAGCATCCTTATTTCATACCTTAGTTAGAAAATAAATCCATTTAATCTCATTAAACTTCATTGAATAACTATGGGAATACATAAAAAAGAGTGAGATGAAATGAATAGTATGATAACAATCATGGTACAGAAACACAACATGTGGGTCAAAGATAATACATGGTTTCATAAAGATAAGGAACACGAGTAATAACATGGAATAATTACGTTGAAGCATATTATAATAAGATAATTGAATCATAATATCATGGAATTATATGATCATATAATCTCAGGGTGATGCAACAAAAATATTACATGAAAAAAACATGATTCAAGTCTAACTACCTTCATAATTTCACATAGAGGAAAAAGTTCTATAATGGACTGGGTTTACTCCCTAATATCATACATGAAACCTAATAGTACTAAAATATTTCCAAAGGCATTTAAGGGTTATCAAGTCACATCAATCATATAAGCTATTTCAGGATCACACAACTCTCTTTAAACACGCGCTTCAGAACATGTTCATGGTTTATTTGATCCAAAAAAATGAAATAAATCAAATGTCACAATATAATAAATACCATTTAAAATAAAAAGGGTTTCAAAATATTTCTTTATAACATAATCAATGAATAAATTTTAATAGTGTTAATTTTTAAATGAACATATGTGATTTTTGTCCCCTTTAATTTAATGGAATGTGAGAAAGTTATGTATTTAAGAGACATTTATGTAGTATTTATAATCATTTATTAAAATTAATGTTTATTTTTTTCATGAATAGAAATGCATTTTAAATTATAAAAAACATTATTGAGGGAAATAACCTCTACACTTTGAAAATAAACATTGAAAAACTAAATATTATAAAATATTATAGAAATACTTTTCTAAAATATACATGGAAACATATAAAGAAATTTTCATGGAAAATAATGGTATTGATGGTGGAAAATAATGTCCTTATAGTACAAGTTAAAAAAAATTATTTCACACTATACTAAAATGTCAAATATTACCTCATTGAAAATGAATAAAATGTTCTATTAAATGTTACTTTAAACTGTTCAAAATGGGTAAAAATGACATAAAAATACATTGAATAATATTAATTAATTTTTTAAAATATTTGTAAGGAAACAATAACATGAAAGAAAAAGGGGCTTCATCTAAAGATTGAAATAATGTCGGTTTTCCTAAAAATATTTTTGTGAAATTTATTAAGTACATAAGAGAATATAATCAATCTATTAATAGATAATTTCATGTATAAACCAATAACAATTAAATGGAATGAATTAATTAGGATATGGTCAAATCCTTTTCAAAAATTAAAAATCAATCATAACCAATTCTGCTTCAAATGGGATTGAAACATGAACCCATACCATTGCAGTAACATTTAAATCATATTTCCAATGAATAATGAAAATGAATTATAACTAGAAATATCCTTATTTTCAATGAATTCATTATATCGTATAAAAATTTTAATGATATAAAACATTTCAAATAAATTTGTTGCATAAATGAAAACGTGGATAAAATTACTTATATTCGATACAAAACATAGAATCTTTGGTAACCTTTAAATCATAAGTCACATTAAAGAATAAAACAAAATGAAATATTAAATATAATTAATATTATCATATTCAGGTTATAACATATCAATTCAAAGTATATATACCATATAAAATAAAATAGTTAAAAATAAGGAATTTTTCTCCCCGAAATAATAGGAATACTAAAAATCCCTTAACTAAAGTCTCGAATTATATTATACATTTTTGTTAATCCATTTATAATTAACATATATTTATTATATATATTACCAATCCATAATCCTCTACACTATATCATATAATATCTACTTATACTTTTGTGATTAGTTTATTAATAATTCTTTGATAAAATCATATTTTTGGTAATCAGAGCATTATTTTTCATGTATATTTTGATTTAGTATTATTGATAATTTTACATTAATAGACATTTATAATATCTTGGTTGTAATAAATGCTATAAATTTCATCTATATAAATTAAATTTCTTTTTAGTATAATCCATAAATTTTATATATAGAATATTTAATACATTGTTCATGGAGGTGGTATGTTGTACATATGTGTAACAACAAAATTATTTAAGAAAGGGACAAAATATTAAACATCATATACGAAAAAAAACAATTTTTAAAAGGAACATAAATCAGTAATTCTATATAATACATTTATTTTTAATTAAATTAAATCCCCTTCGTAGCTTTCAACGCACACAACACCTTGATTGAATGAAACATGAAGCTCAAATAAATTTTTATTATTTAAACATAAACATTTATACATAGTTGTTAGTTTGAAGGATTTAATATTAATAAATAAATTATGAAAATTGTATTTTTAAAACATTTATATGATAAATTAAATTACAATTTATTGGTTATAAATTAAATAAGTATTATATGAATGAAAGTCAATGTTTTTGAAAAAATTGTATTTATTTTAAAATATGATATAGTTTTGATTTGGGAACTTAATTTATAATTTATTTTTAAGAAATATATAAAACAAAATTTTAAAAACTGTATTTATTTTCAAAATATGCATATAAAGTTATATTTTGGAGAATTTAGGGGATTTTCATAAAAATATTCAATTTACTATGAATGTTGAAAGATACTGATTTATATTGGAAATGGCATTTTCATTTAAATTATTTACAAAATTTAAAATAATATTTAAATTGTTTTTAATGAAAAAAAGACAATTATATTTAAATTTAACTAATTACAATCATTGGTAAATATTTTATTTTCAATTTTAATATAAAAACATTCCATACTTAAGAGAATCTTCTCTCTAGAAACCGGATTTTTCATTGTGTTGGTACGTGTAATTTTAACTTTGATTCCTCAACATATATGAATTGAATTGGGAAGATTGGAAAAAAAATATTTTAAATAATAATAATATATATTATATAATATTTTCACATTAATTATTTACCATTATGAATACAAATGTAGTAAAAATGAATTATTATGATTAAGGTAAAAACTACTTCACATGGGGTTTAGACTAAGAAGATAAGTGTTTAAATGAACTAAAAAACTACAAAACATAAATTTTATGGCCATGTAGATACATTATCATCTCTAAGTGTTGATTATGACCAATTATAGAGGCCTTTTTCATGATAAAAATGGCTTTTAATAATAATGTTTAAAAAATATTTATGTTTCCTCTCCCCCACATATAAAAGGAAACCACCTCTCCTTTAATCCCTTCTATCCATATCTAAATAGATTTAAATTAGATAAAAATTACTTAAATAACATTATTAATCACCCTCCCAAAATCCTAATTCTATTGGTTTGATCAAAAATACATCTTATGATGGATTTTGAAGCAATTCAAAAGAGGTCATTCGAAGAAGATGTAATGTTATGAAACTGTTTTTTTATTTTATTTCTTCTTCCACCACATTCAATTATTATACTACCATGGTGGTATAATAAAATTACATCATAAATGAAAATATTATTATTATTATTATTATTATTATTTCATTACATATATCCATCACTGCTTCAATATGATTGGATATTAGTTCATCGATTGTGTGTACGATGGACAACAATTAAAAAAAATAATGTAGCTCATATTCCATATACAACTCTCAATGTATGACATAAATGTATTATAAGTGAAATTATAACCCTTATTTAATTACCATATCACATTTACCTTCTTACTTTCCATTCATTGGAGTTATGATAACATCGATTATGGTTGCAAGAAACTACCACCTCACAAGGTGATGTGAATCATTTTTCACATAAACACTACATGAATGGTATTAAAGATAACATTAATGGATATATATGATATTTATGAAATAAATAATGCATCATAAAAAATAATATTAAAAATAACTTCTTACCTTCCAATCTATTGGATAAAAATGACATTTCTCATGTGTTTGTGTGAACTACTGTATCCATGTAACGATGTGAAATGTTTCTCAATTCATTTTTACATTTATAGTAATAAGGATATATTTTATTAATATAAATTTTATAAATTAAATATTAATTATTAATTTAATATTTATTTAAATTATTTTTCTTTCATTCCATCTATTTAGAAAAATGGATGCAATATTCATGTGTACAAAATTCCAACCATCTCCATGAATAGTGTAAACCATTTTTAGTCTATAAATTTTATATTTTATGATAAATAAATATATAAATAATATATTTTATATTTCTATTATATATTAAACTCTGAATATTATATACAAGTGATCATATTAAATGTACCAAATTTATCAAACTAAAACATTCATGAAAAACAACACAATTATAACTCAAAATATGGATTTTAAAAAATAATTCATAATAAATGAGTCACAAATGACTATATGTAAACCATATAAGTTATAAGATATATTAGTATGTTTATATAATACAATTATAACAAAAATATATTATAATAAAAATATATGGACACATACGATGGTAGTCGAGCATTAGTTAATAGTTCACATCTCAATTTTACATATGTGAGATGTATGGTATAATCACGAATTTTTCCATTGTGGAGTGTATATATTTCCACTTTTTATTTCTTAAATCCTTAATATATTTCTCTTCATGATATTTAATGTTTTATTTAATTTAATTTTTCACTTGGAATTTATTATTCAGCAATAATCAATGTTTTAAGGATTTCTTTTACTATATTTTCATTATTTAGGATTGTTTTTATTTAATTATCCTTTTGGTAATTAATATGTATTTATATCAATAAAAAAATTGTTCCTTATAATTTTTTTATTATTGAAATTTTAATGTAATTGTAAAATTTTCACTATCAATGGAAAATAAATTTTCATATGATTTTTTCTAATATTTTAATTTTTTTCTGTCTTATGTTTAAAATACGTTTTCTTCAAAATCCAGGTTTCTAATAATTTTTATACAAAAATAATAATATTTTTCAAATAATTTATAATAATATCTTTTTACAATTTTTTAAAATTTAAAAAAATTTTAAAATAATCATTATATTGTTTCAAAATAAAGAATGTTAAGATCTTACACAAAGAGGTAGACGAATCATTATTTTAAAATGTATAGAATCAATGAAATTTCTTAACCTGATGAAAAATAAAATTTTGAAATATATTTTTATAATTTTCAATATTTAATTTCAATGAAAATTAATTTAAAAATATTTTTGATCTTTTATTTAAGAAAATATATATTCCAATTGAAAAATATATCTTCCTCAAAAATATTTTCATTGATATTCTTATAGACTTTCTATTAATCAGTGATATAAAAGATTTATTTTACTTTTTCTATGATGAGGATATGTTTTATCGATATCATCATTATTTTTATATTAATGTTTTATGATCACATTGACTAAGGGTGTATAATTTAATTACCATTCATGATATTTCTCTTGATGGTTTATGGTTATGTTTATTTGACTATGGTAGGTCATAAATTTTTTTTGGTTAAATTTCTAATATGAATATCTATATTTATTATGTTTCAACCCTTTCACATGAGGAATGCATCAAACATAGTAAGTGATGGGTGGGGTCTAGTAATAAATATCCCCTCAATGTATCAATAGTCTTCAAGAGTCCAACTATGTTTTTTTGGATAAGGCCTTACAAATTTATTAAGTTGACTTGGAATAGGTCATCAAAGAAACGTTACATATATTCTTTATTATGGATTCCGTAATTATGAATTTATTTATTTATATTAAAAGTGATTATTCAATTAGTTGTAATATACAATGTTATGCTTTAAGAGAACATGATTTGTCATATGAAATTTTTTTTACTAGAATATTATGCTCATGTTATTGATTAAATGGAATTTTTTTTGTAATTTTGATTTCCACATTTATTATGACTTATTTTTTAGTTATATGTTCTATTTTATGCTTACTCTAACAGATAATATGATATCAATACTTTCTTGATTATTATTATACCCAATATTATAGGATGTGTATTATGACTGATATGTTGGGATATGATAATGGAAATAGTGGTGTAATAAAAAATATGCTATATTTAATGATTTTAGTTGTAATATAAGATTGGAATATGTATCTTTTTTACCAAGAATACTAAATTTTTCATTCTTCTAGGATATGATACTTTATTACTAGGGATAATGTAATAAAGTAACCAGTGACTATGAACTATTGGGAATTTTTTCATTACTATTTGTATAAACGAATGTTTAGTATAATCCTCGGGAACTATATTTAGAAAATCAATGGTTAGAAAACATAATACTATGTCAGAAATTGAGGATTAGTATATAAAAAATCCTAAAATTTTTTAATGTAGAGATAATTTAGTTTTCCATGCACTAAATCCATACACTGTATTACAATCCAAATTGGTTCTCACACAAATGTACATAAGGGTAATACCATTGAAAATGGAATGTTAGGGATTACTCATGAATTGCATTGTTCAAGAAAAGGGTACTTACTAAACACTATTATTGAAGCCCCCATGTTATATTGTTGGTTAATTTAGATATTATTTACAATATATTATAATATATTTTATTAAATTTTATGATTTTAAATCATTCCCAATAAAACCATTTTTATGATTATAATACAAAATATGAATAAATATTTCAATTTATCTCAAAGTTTTCACTAGTTTTGGAATTATACATTATGTTTCATAATTTTTTGATCTAATATAGTGGATAAATTGATTAATAAATGGGTATTAGTAAATAGATTCTTAATTATATTAGTGAATGAATTATATGTAGGTATTTCCCACCTATGAAATACAATGAATCTAAATAAATAGATGCAACTAGAAATGATAAAATTATAACAACATTAAGGAAACTCACTCATGCTATGATAAATAACCTTTCCCATAGAATGCATTCTGTTAATCCATCACACGATGTAAAAAAATTAGATAGTTTTAGGCATCAACAACCCCCATCATTAAATAGGATTGCAAATCCAATTGTAGAAAAAAATGGAAATGTTTATTATATAATATATTTCTCACTCTAGGATGTAATGAAAGGTATATTTTATCCTGAAAATATATTTTCCCTCAGGGTATATATATATAATGTGTTCATTAATTCAAAAATAGTAACGATAAGGAAAAAATAAAAAGTATGTAGTATAATATAAAAAAGAATCTGAAAATTACAATAAGAATAAAACCAACATTATAAGGTTATCAAGGCATGTTTCATACTATGTATGGAATTTAAAGATAAATATGGTGCATTTATTTAATGGTATTAAGAAAGTAATCTAAAAGTAATACTCTAATAAACATTCTCATCATACAATGATATAAATTAATTTGGTATTAGGATATAGAAAAAGAATTATCCAAAAATTATTCCCTCAAAGGGAAGTAAGATAAATAGAGAATTACATAGAAATATTTGGATAAATGGAATATGGTAATGAATGATTTTCTAATATGTGATACTTTTGAAACTAAAAACTGTGGAAAATTCTTCAAAAGAAAACTAATTTTTCTTTATTTGTAAAAATAAATCCACCGCACTCATAATTTAGAGGGAAATAAAAATTTTTCCAATATGAAATTTCTCCACTATAAAAATATGGGGACCTACATACATGAATTCCCCATTAGTCAAGGGAATATACCTCAAAAGTTCATAAGGGTCCAAGTGCATACATATGAAATTAATATATACAATGTGAGATGATTAATCTTCTTTTGTTTGGATTCATGAACTATTTTATAGGATTATTTTAAACAATTATAATCAAGTTGTAATAATTAAGAAATTTATAATCCTCTTCATATGAAAATATTTCATTAATTATATTAGAAAAAAATTTAATGGCGCCAATGACCAAGAAACATGATTCAGTTGAAAGTAAAACATCTTAGATAATAAATGATTATTAAAGGATAACCCCCAATATGTGATTAGTGTCTAGATAATAATGATAATGATTTTTTATGTATGTATTGTAAAACATAAATTTTAATCAAATATTAGATTTTTTTTATCATTTACTATAATATGGAATAATTATAAGAATTAATTTAATGTGGTTTTGGAAAAAGGATAACTCATATGTCAGGTGACAAGCCATCGCATCTGAGAATGCCACATGCCCTGAACTAACAACAGAATGGTGATAAGGGTGATGTGCCTACCAGTAGCCTATGTGATGTTTGAATTAATAAGTCATTTTTCTGAATAAATACTTTTTTATAAGTACATATGGAATAAATTATGTTAATCATTGTTTTTGGAAATTTTGGTTTTTATATTAATGTATATAAATAGATTTTTACTCTTTTATGGAACATATGATCCATTAAAAGATAATTTTAGTCATTTGAGAATAAAAATAATCTTGTATATTATTTCATGCTCAAATAAATTAATATAAAAATGACTAATGTATATAAAATATATGAAATTATTCTTGTGAAAAATAAATATATCAATTTGTTATATTTCTCTACGTTCTTTGTCAATATCATATAAGAATCCCTTAACATTAGTTAAATTGTATTTAAAAAACTAGTATCCAATTACCTTCATATCCATTAAGGATTTATATATTTTTTTATAGTATCTTTCTCTTATCCATTCACATTATTTTGAAAAATGTTATATAACACAATCCATTAATCCTTGGGTAGTAAAATTTTCATTCAATTACATATCTTGTCTTCACACCTATATCATTTTACTTTGAAACTATACTATGTGACTTTTCCAGATGACCTTCAGAATAACATATCTCTCTTATCAATATGATGTTTGATAATCCCTTCTTGTTATATGTGATTCAGTGAAAGGTATTTCCAAATTTAAAACCCTCGATTAATGATATCAATATAAAATTTCAGAAAATTAATTTATTTCAGGGGTAAAATATATCACCCAAATATTTTAAAATAGGAACAAAGTATTCAATTTTGAATATGAAAAAAACAATATTTTAATAGAATATAACTCAATGATATTTTTTGATACAATTTATTTAAAAAAATTAAATCACTTTAATATCTTGAAATTCACTTCACATTGGGATTTAACGAAACATGGCACTCTATAAAAAGATTATTATTTTAATAGGACTATTATAACCGAACCAGTATGTTATATGGTAAGAATATTACTAATGTAAATTATAAAAAATATTTTATTTACAGATTTTTAAAATAAATGTATTGGTAATATATTAATTAAAAATAAAATAAGAATCATTTCAAGGAAAAACAATTGTTTTTGTAAATTTTTATTTTTCTAGAAGACTATTTTATAATGCTCTGAACACATAATTTCATATTAATTTTTACACAATATATAAAATTTAAAAAAAACATTTTTGGAAGTAGAATTTAAATATTATATTTCTTTTAATTTTTATTATATTTTAGAAAATATTCTTTTATTTCTTCTTAATAAAAAAAATAATTATTTTAATTGAATAAAACCTTTCATTTAAATTATTTAAAATGATAAATTATATTTTAAATTTTTTTAAAATTTTTTTTAGAGAAATTATTTTATTTTATAACAAATATAGTTAATTAGTATCAATTTTATATTCAATTTCAATATAATAATTTTCCATACTTCTATGTATTTTATTTTTGGAAAACTACTTTTTAGTCCCATCATTAAGTATAATTTTAAGTTGTATTTTTCAAATTATACGAATTGAATTGGGTTAATTGGATTAAACATTTGGAATCATAATCATTTAAATTATCTAATACCTTTATATTATTTTTTAGCATAATTAATAATAAATTATATAAAAATTAATTCTCAGGGTTAAGTTGAATGCTT
Organism: Viscum album; assembly: GCA_963277665.1. Taxonomy (NCBI): domain Eukaryota; kingdom Viridiplantae; phylum Streptophyta; class Magnoliopsida; order Santalales; family Viscaceae; genus Viscum; species Viscum album. The sequence goes on from OY728141.1 coordinate 1,382,401,607, forward strand.
ATTTAAGGGGTGTAAAACCTAGAATATAATCATTAAAATGACCTAGTATCCTATCAAGAACCCATTGGATGTACATATTTCAACCTAATATCATAATAGGGTCAATATTAAACCAATATATATGTTTTTTATGATAATAATGTGAATCAAATTGACTATTTTCAAAAATTCTATTTGTGTCCTCTCCCTCACGTATAAAAGTTCACCCCCTCTCATACACTTTTCACACTACCAAAGATATTTTATTTGGCCAATTAATTCTTAAATAACTTCCTTACTCCACATCCCAAAACCATAGATACATTGGTTTTATAATAAATATTACACCCTAAAATTTTAAAAGATTAATTTTGTATCATATAGGGTATGTGACAGACAACATCGAGTATAAGTAACCATCAAAATATATTTCTTTAAATTTAATCTCTATTATATCATGAAAAATATTGATCTTCAAGGCTAAATGGAACATAATATTGAATATAATTTTATATAGAATTTATATTCATGGGAATGATTAGTTCTAAAATAATTATGAAAATTATTTTTGTTCATTTACTATAAATAAATTAACAATAATTTAAAAAAAATGTTTTTAGAAAAAAAAATTATTTTTCTAAAAAATATTTTTGCAACACATTGCACAAAAAATTTAAAATATGTTTTTACCACTTTTATAAAAACTATTTTGAAAAATAAAGTATACTTTTTATATTATCATATAAAAATCATCTGAAGGAGAATTTAATGTGATATTTCTGAAAAGACTCATTTTATAAGAATTGTTAAAATAATGATTTTTTTGAAAAGTCCCTTATCAATTAAATATTTTATATGGTTTCATAATTTTAAAATAATTTGAAGTAAAATTAATTTAATTATACTAAAATATACCTAATTTGGTCATTTTAATCAATTTCATATTGAATATTGATATTAAGAAATTATATACTTATTATAATTTTACCTTTGGACGCCCACCATCTCATCATGTCTATGTGGATAATTTTAATATGGATTAATCACATTTTATTAATTATGTTTTGAAAAATTTATTTCATATTTCTGATCAGAATAATATATTTTTTAAAATTCGTTCAACATAAATTATTAACATTATACATAGTAAAATCGGTAAAATTGAATTATCACGGTTAAGATAAAAAGTAATTTATGAGGTTTGAAATAAAAAGATAATTTTTTAAATGACATCAAACCCATTTAAAATCAAATTTTATGTCCATATTTCAGTCTTGAAACTACTAATGATTCTTAATAACTCATTTTGGGGGGTCATGGAATGATAAAAATTATGTTTTAAATGATTCTTTTAAACAATTCCTTGTGTGTCCCCTCCCCCACATATAAAAGACAACCCCATATTCTCCTCAACTAACACATCCAAATCAATATGGTTTATGCATTACTGACCCAAATAACTTCCCAAATTTAATCCCAACATCATCTATCTATTTTTTTAAACATAAATCCAACCTAAGGTGGAATTGAAATAAAACGTAATGAATTTATCTAAAGAGGAGGTAACATTCTTAATCAAGAGATTATATAATATTTATTTTTCCACCCCCATAAAATATTATCATTCATATATAATATAATATAAAAACTATTTTTCATATATTAAATTTTTATTTTTTCAGGGGAATGACCTATTTCCATATCATCATCGATTTTTTCTCTATCGTATGTATGGCAGACCATCTCCACAAAGCGATGTTACCCATTATGCATGTTAACATTTAAATAATGATTCCAAGAAATGTATAAAATTTAAAAAATGATATTTATACCATTATTATAATTCTAGTGATTATGGATCTATACTGTATATAGATAAACTGAAACAATCATTGAAAATCATACATTAGAAAACAAGGAAATCAACACTTGTAATAAAAAAATAATGAAATATCATTAACAAAGGGGTGAAAATATGTTATAATAGGTTTATATATGATATTATAAGTATATATTTGAATCTATTATAATTCTCTAACATTCTAAAAACCATAATATAATAGGTTAAATTATGATTAAACAAAAATATGTCTGGGATAAGTTACATCGCCTAAATTTTACTTTATTGAGGTATTTTTTAATGTTATGCATGGAATTTTATTAAATGATAAATATAATTCCATATTAACATGTAATATCAGGATTATTTATTATTCATAGTGTTTTGTGATTTACATTGAATTATATTACCCACGGATAGTAGAATTGAATGTTACCATGTTATATTGAACTTTAAAACTCAATTTCTTTTCACTAAGATACATTAATTCTTCATTATCTTTGACATTTTATACTAATTTGTGTAACTAATTTTGACTATGTTATACTGTATTTTTCACTTTTTATGTCAATTCAAATTTTATACACATAATGTTTTCATTAATTAATTCTCACATCAATCTTATGATGATTTTAATGGTTTATATCACACTCTCATTTTAATCCGGATTGTTTATACATGAATTTAAATAGTATAAATTTATTTGACACTTTAATAATAAAACAATTAAATTTAATTCCACTATATTTATTCTTGATTTTATCAAGTAATATTATTATTTGACCACTCTTTGGTACATGAAATGAATGAGGATTTTTTTTTATTAAAATATGACTTCATCGATCTCTAGAGGTTATTTTTATTTATCAAAATCCATATTTTCCCCTAATATTTTAAAAAATGTCTTGATCTAATTAAATATGATTTATCAAATAAATTTTTACCCATTCTAACTTTTTCAATAATTTTAAATTGGAATATTCATGTCATTTTCGAAACAATCTCCATATAGATTTTATAATAAAATGGTTGTAATAATATTTTTAACATGTACATCATGAATGAAATTTTCATTCATCATATCCAATTATTGTTTTAAATATTATTTAAAAATTTATACACATTATTTTTTAAAATATTTATATTCAAAATCACTTTTAAACATTATTTTATACCGTAATTTTCAATTTCCAAATGTTATATTATTGAATAATTTTTAACTTGATATTTTTATGGAATTAATATTCATCAATGACCATAAATGTAATTCTACTAATGATCCATCGGGGATATGTTGTATTGATACCTTATTTATTCTTTATATGGAACCCTTATGACCAATTTTATGAATGAAAGTTTTGAAATTCAATTTCATGATTCGTTTTTTGTATTCTATAACATTCCCTTGAGATATTCAACTTTCTATGATTAATGGACATCAAATTTATTTTAAAAAACAATATTATTAATCATGTATATATTTATTACATAAACTATATATCATTACTAGATATGGTTTTAAAATATTAAATTCATTTGATTATCATGGGAAATATTTATAAATCATTATTCTTTACTCAATAAATGTATTTGATTATATAGAACATTGATCGTGAATTAAAATTATTACGTAATAAATGAAAAAATATTTCAACATGTAGTTATTGGTGGCGAAAAGAATTGTCTAATCCATTGATGAATTTGTAGTCTCATGAGGAGAATCAGTAATCTATAATTAAACACGTTTCAACCTATTGTTTTAAACTGACGAGTAAATGGTCATAATAGAATATGAATTATGATTATTGAGATTATGAAAACAAATAATTAAGAATTTCTATCATTTAGAAAATGTTATTTCTATCCATGAGATTTTATCAGTCATAATTTCAATAGATTCATTTAATTCTCAGTTTATTGATTAAATGAAGTGTTTTTTAGTTATTTATCTTGTTATTTTGATTGAACCTTATCTTATCAAGTGTAAAAAATTATTTAAATAGAATGTATGTTCACTTATTTAACTTCCCATATTTATTATTCCGTGATAATCAGGTTAGTAAAGTTATTGATTAAATGTCTCGTGTTTTTAGATATTACCATTACATATTAATTAATAAATTTTCAATAATCACAGTAAATTTATTTAAATAATAATGTGATTTTATTTATTTAAATTTATGTGTTTATTACACATTATTAAATTAGTATAGTATGATTATTTGTTAAATTTTATGTTTTTCTAGATATTTACCTTCTTATATTTATTAAGACATATATATTTATGATAGTTAAGTAATTTTAATGGAATTTGGGTGGTTCTATTAACCTTTGAATATATATTATTCATTATATAATCCAGGTTGTCAATTCATTAATTAAATTTAATGTTTTTGTAGATATTTACCTTTACATACAGATTAATACATATCTATTTCTAATAGTCATCTTTTTAAATGGAATGTGTTTTTATTTATTTACCTTGAAATGTTTATTATGCTTATTTATCCTAGATAGCTTCCAATTTACCTATATATTATTTAGAATCTAATCCCACCCATTTTTTCCTTTCATAGGAATCCATTATGTGTACTATGAATTATATGAAAGCATTTGAATGAAATAATAATTAAATTATTGAAAAAATTTGTGGTAATTTTTATTCAAATGTAATAAAAGTCTAATAGATGTATCTAGTTTATAAATAATTCTGAGCGATAATTTACATTTGGATGTGATTCCATGTATATTTTTCTAATGTAATAGTGCAGATACAAACTCCAGGTTACTAGGTTCAGGGTCATTAGTTTTGGTATCCAATGATGTTTTGAAGAAAAAATGTGGACTGTATTTATGAAAACATTGATTACGGATCATAACCCTATAATATGTGTTGGAGGCATGTATTGAGGAACATACTAGAGTTTTGGTTAGGAAAATATTATTTAGTTAATATTATAAAAATATATGTTTCTTGATAATATTTATTTACATGGTTTTGGAATAGATATACCTTGGTGTAAAAACTAAAATAAAATGTATTTTGGACAAGACTTGAGCCTTACCAGGTACATGAAAATGGGCTTTCCTAGACACCTGGTTTGTCCCTCCATAGGGAATTTATTTGGATAAAACATAATTTCTTCCCAAACCATTATAGAATATTTTAATAGATGGTGATAATGAATAATCTATTTTAAACCTAAGGTGAGAGAAAATAAAATTATGGTGTTATGATATTGACATCCTATGAATAATTATATTGTTTTTCTTGTATCATTATTATTGATCATATTATACATTGGTTTTTTAATGTTTATAACTCAAAGGAATCATGATAACATTGAATATGAATGAAAATTAAGTAACATTGAGATACCATATGGGATAATGATAAGGGTGAAATATATCATGAAAATTCCAAATTGATTATCCAAAAATATGTCTAACAACATATAGATTTATAATCTCTTACACTCACAAATGAATATAATAATGGAGTTTTTAATAGATCAAGGGATGAAGACCATGGAGGAAGGAGGTTGGATTTACATTATGTCATAAATGTTTAAGGAGACACACAATAAAGTTACAACCAATTGATAAATGTTTTTAATGTGGAAAATAAAGAAATAATCTAATGAACTGGTGATGAAAAATGAAGAGTATGACGGAAGGAAACAATTCTCATCCAAGGTATCCTTTCATATTTTATTGACATAAATAATGAAAAATTGGTCTTTATCTGAGTCAATTTCCTATTTTAAAGGATTACTCCAAGGCCAAGGAATAAATAATGTTGAAATAAAATTAATGATGTATTTATATATTGGGATTCAAGAAATAAATTTTAGTATTTTAAAAAAATTATTATTGTTATAAGAATAATGTAAAACTAATCTTTTAATAAAATTTTATAATTACATAAGGAATCATTAAGCTAATAGTTATAGACCAAAAAATTGGTTTATAAGTCTCGGTTTTATCATATTTTCAAACTCTTAAACCCCAATTCTTTTAAAAAAAATATAGATGTAATATAAGTAGATTAATGATATTTTTGAAAAACAAAACTGGTAATAAAAACCAATGGTTTGGTATTTGATTTTTGAAAATTCTATTTTTGTAATAATGTTGTTTCTATTTTGGGAGTAAGATTAAGGGTATTGGTATCCTCTTTGGTTAATGATATCGTTGATATTGTAGTAATTATGGGTTTTTACCCTTTGGGAATGTTATTGAAATTATATATATATATATAAAATTATAAAAATAACAAAACCACACTAGTTGAAAACTTATGGCTTCTAGGTAGGTCATATGGCCTGAACCCATAACTGATGGGAGATAAGTGTTTCATGAAAACTATTTTTATATGGGATTTTATGGTTAATATGTAATTTTTTTATTTAATTACATAATGAATGAATGTTAACGATGAGATATTGGGGTTAATGTTTATTTTTAGAGGTAAATTTATTATATGAGAAAACATGTTCAAACAAAATTGTTTTTGGAAACTAGTTAGAGATGGTTGGAGAGTATTTTTACTACATTATAGATCATGTGATCATTTTAAAGTGAATTTTAGAGAATCAATAAATTATAATTCATTTTTGGACATTAATTTCATATATTAATATATGAATTTGAAATTTATCAAGGAACAACCAGTCGAAGATATTATTCTTATAAAATAAAAAAGATATCAAGTATGTATATTTCTTCATTTCTTATATAATACCATAATTCATAAAATATAGGAAAATGATCTTGAAACAAAAAATTTATAACATTACCTCATATCTAATGAATTAAATTGTATTTTAAATCATTATATACTTATGGTTTAGAGTTCCTTATATTTTTATTGATCATTCAATTTCCCATAATCAATGGCCTCTATCACTCTCTATTATTATTTTCTCTTTCTATTCATTTTGATAACATCACTGGAAAACAAATCTCAAAAATGGAAACCATGTTATGTGATATTCAATATGACCATCATATTTCCCTTTCTCTCTTATCAAGAGGTGATTTTATTAACTCTTTTATAAAGTGGATTTTTTAGCTATCATTTTTCAAAATTTCAAACCCTTCATTTCTATGATAATGATTAAATTGTGAAGATTCAATCTATTAAAGGTATGGAGAGTGTAACACCCTTATATTTTAAAATAATTAAATTTTATATGATATCATATTTAAAAACCAACACCGAGCTTAAACAACCAATGACATATATTTTATCGAAATTTAATCTCTTGAATACCTTATAGTACCTGAAACATTGAGCCTGAATGAACTATAATATAGTTCACAATTATAAACTAGCCATTAAATTTTTGGAAATTAATATTTATAATTAAATTATAAAAAATTATGGATGTATGTAGATTAGAAAAAAAATATTTGTCATTTAATAGAAAAAGAAATGCTTTTTAAAAAAATCTGCATTTTTCAAAACAATTGGGTTTGTGACGCTTTTTAATAATAATTTAAAAATAATCAATAATAATATTAAAAAAATTATTTAGAAAATTAAATTCATTTTTTAAACAATCATATCAAAATTTCCTTAAGGTAAAATTATGGGATTTTTATGATAAGTTTATTTTTTGATGAATAGTAACAAAATATTGATTTTTATTAAAAACTACATTTTCATTTATATAATTTAAAAGGATATGTTTTATAAAAAAATTTAATGAATAGTGAAAAATATTTATTTTTGTTGAAAACAACATTTTCATTTAAATAAATTAAAAAGATATATTGTATTTAATTTTTTTTTAATGTATAATTTGTAAAATTATATTAATATTTGAATAATTTATTCTATTTTCATCCATTTCATGTTTAATTTGGATATTAAAACCTTCTATACTTATGATAGTTCTCTCTTTGGAAACCCACTTTTTCATCGTGTTTGTGGGTATAATTTAAACTTATATTTAGCCACTTATATGAAATTAAAATGAACAAATGGGTTATATATTTTGAATCAACCAAATATATATTATTTAATTAGTTTTTCATAAATTTTTACCACTTTTTTAGTAATATCAATAAAAATTAATGAATACGTTCATGGAAAAAAATTATCGATGGTTAAACTAAACCATAATGGATAAAATGTCATTAAGAAATATGTCCCAAACATATTTTAGGTAAATTTTTCTTCCTTAAAATCATCAAAGTTTTATATGGAAATAATTAGGAGGATTCTTTCATGATAAAATGTCTGTGTAATTTAGTCTGTCCAAAAATTCCACGTGTGTCCTCACAACTTATGAAAGGCCACCCATCTTATAGTATATTCACACCTAAAAAGCCATTTTTTCCTACAATAAAGACCCAAACCACATCCCAAAAAACAAAAAAAGTATAATAGACCTTATTTTTATCATAAATCACCCCTAGTAAAAATTTTGGTGCAAACAAAAAGAAGTTGGGTTGAAATATAAAGCATTCTTTAATGGGAATTTTTTTTAAAAATGTCTACTCCCACCTGAATATAATCATTTTAATCCGTGATCATATATTATCTATTTTATATTAAATATAAATATATTTTATAGTGTAATGGTAATAACCTATTTCAGTATCCTCTTCTCTTAAATAGTAAATTAAGACATTTCGTGTGTACAATAATCTATCTCCACATGAACCGATGTAATTCATTTTCCATAAATAGCATTCAAGGATGGATATAATGATCAATTTACCATATATATATATATGTATATGATATTAATGAAATTATTATTATTTATCAATTTTGATATCACATATACCTTCTTACATATAATTACATATACAAATCGATAATGTTACTTCAACGTGCAAAGGAATGCCACCTCACGAAGCAATGAGATTCATTTTTCATTTACACATTACATGGAAGATAATATAGATTAATTAAGTGAATATATGTGATTTAATATTGTATCATTAAAATTAATATGACACGAAATTATTTACCCTTTCACCAATTATCTACATGATAACGTCAATTGTGCATACGTACAACCTTCCATCTCAACGAAGTGATGTGAACTGTTACACATGTAAAACTTTAAATAATGATTCGAAAAATATATATATATTACAAAAATAATATTAATAACATAAATATTATTCTAAATTTGACGTATCTATATCTTATACACATAATGGTAACTTTAATGAAAAAACAAGCATGAGAAAACAAGGTAATTAACACCCAAAATAGTTAAAGTAATGGAAATAATAAAAATGCTTAGAAGATTTTATAATAGGATAATATTTGTAATTATAAATATGAATATTAATATTTTATAAGTTAAAAATATTTATAAAACCCAAATACATAATTTTGAATCCAGTTAATCCAAAATAACCCCTGAGGAATGGTACTTCGTCTCAAAATTACTTTTATTGAGATATATTTTAATGTTATTCACTTTAATTTTTTTAATATGGTCTATATAATACACCGTAGAAAATTATTTTTAGGAATCACTAATCATTAATCTATTTCATTTTTAAATTTGAAGTATTTAGACCAACCAGAAATGACTTGAAAATTACCATGTGGGAATGAATTTCATAACTCAATTTCATTTCAATGGGTTATATTACTTATTTGTTGTATTTGAAAACATAAGATTATGTTTATAACAACTTTGGAGTATATTATGTAGTTTTTATACATTTATTAAGTGGATTTAAATTTAAAAACATGATTTCTCATTGATAAAATCTCATATCAATGTTCTGGTGTATGTAAGGGTCCATTTCAGAATCAAATTTTAATTATGATTTTTTATAGTGGAATTTTCATTGAAGAAAATTATTTTATAATCACCTAACAAGACCCTTCATTTTTATTCTCCACTATTTATTCATGATTTTTTTCAAACAATAGAACCATTTTTATACATTTTGATTAATGAAATGAAAGATAAAATTTTGTAAACATAATCCATATTCATTTCTCTCTTTGGTTGAAAATATTTTTTCAACAAAATACATGTTTTATAAAAGTGTTATCTAATATATTTTTTTCACTTATAAAATTATTTATCAAATAATATCTTTACACATTTCATATTAATTAAAAATATTTAAAGGAATCTACAACTCTTTTCCAAAAAATCATCATTATAATTTATCAAAAAAATTTGAAATGAATCGTTTTTTTAACATGTACCAATTGAACATATCCTTCATCCATCATTACCATTCAATGTTTAAAAAAATTAATTGTTTCAAAAAAATTAAATAAAATTATTTTCAACATTTTTTGTAAAATTTTAATTTTAATATGTTATTTTCAATGAAAAGGGGTTGTTTTCCTCAAGAATGTTTTTGTGGGTATTTTCATGGAATTTATTTTCATCAACGACACCAAAATATATTCTAATTATGATCCACTTATAACATATTGTGTTGATAAAGTACTTATTCATCCAATGGATGCTTAATAATAATTTTTGACCAAGTATCATATAGGAATTCACATTCTAAACTAATTTTTTTAGTCATTAACATTATATATAAATATTTAATTTCCTATTATTATTGGTCCATTAATTTCTATTATGTATCCATATTATTTTTCATGGGTTGATTTTTTTCTAAAACCAGTTTCATTTCTATATGTGGTGTTCTACATTGAAATTTATTTGATTATTTGTGGAAATATTTATAAATCAGTATTTTTACTCTCTACGGATATTCAAAGATGAGAAACATTTTTCTTTATTCAAATCAATTAATTCATAAATGATGAATTATTTGGGCAAAAATTGATGGATGTTATAGTAAAATATATTTTCCCTCGACGAATTGGTAGTCTCATTAACAGAATCCTTAATATAGAATTAAATAGGTTTCTACATGTTGTTTTAAATAGTCTTATGAATGGTATGAAGGGTAGGGGTATCTTGATTCGTGACATCATGACATTTAATAATTATGAAATTCCATAATTGGGAATTAAGGTATTATTATCCATGTAATGTTTTCATGGGTATTATCAATAGATGTATTTCATTCTCATTTAATTGATTAAATAGAATGTACATTAAGTTTTTTACATTCAAAAATTCACAAATCCATATATATTCATGGAATTAATGTAATTAAAATGGAATATGTGTTTAGGTATTTATCTTAATATATTTATTAATCCTTAGCAAATCATGACATTTGTGTTATTGATTAAAAGGAATTTTTGTTCGAATGTTTACCTTTCAAAAATGATTAAGCCTTATCAATTCAAGATAGTCATGTAATTTAAAGCCAATGTGTGTTTAGTTATATTTTTTATATAGATTATTAATTTTTTTTAAAATAGATAATTTATTTTTTTAATGTATTTTGCATTAATATATTTACCTTTCAATGTTTATTAATCCTAATCTGTTCATTATAGTCATGTTGTCTAAATAACATGTGTGTTAAGTCATAAACATTCCATATTTATTATTAATTATTAAATTCTAGTAGTAAATTTATTTATAAAATTTAATTTCTTTTCAGATATATACCTGAACATATTTATTAAGAATTATCTATTAATGATAAATCTAATTTGTGTTTAGTTATTGAACTTTCTCTATTTATTATGCTTGTTGATTTGTGATAAAGTCATCATTACATAACTCTTACTAAGAATCTCATTTCACCATTATTTGATTCCATTACTATTAATCAATATGTTTAATATTAATTATATGATATTATAAGATATAGGGAATAAATATAATCTCAACAAAATTATTTTGTAATTGGGTTACTCAAATGTTATGCAAGACACTAGTATGTAAATAGTTTTAGAAGACTACTAAAATATATAGTTATTCGTGTTTTGAGTCCTCATATATTATTAAAAATTTAATAAATAATTAACCATATATTGGTTTATAGGTTAGGGTTGATTATAATTAATCCATACCATCAGGGATGTTGGTGAAAACATGAAGAGGTCCTTCAAAAAAGGGTATTATTTTTTAATGTTCATTTTTATTTTATTTCTTATTCTGAATCAATAAAATCTAATTTAGTAATAATATTAAAAAACACTATTATATCTCATATATTTATATTCTATTATTTTAATTTTAAAACCTAAAACCACATCAACTTTCTTCAAATTTGAAACAAAATCATCAATCGTGTGTTTGGAGGAATAACACATCGTAACCCAATGTAACTTGTTTTCCATGAACACCTAACACGGTCAGATATAATGATGGATTCAGTATTATTATATATATTATTTGTTATATTGTTATACTATTATAATTATTAAATCCCATGAACCTTTTTACTTAAAAATTGTGGGGGATACGATAATGTCAGTCGTGTGTACGAGGGACGACCGAATCGCAAAGCGATGTCAACTATTTTTCACGTACACTAAACCTGAATTGGAGTAAAGAGAAAATATAATTAATGTATGATATATTTATTAACTAAATATAATTATATAAAAATAATATCACATATAACTTGTTACTTTCTTATCCCTCGGATATTAATAGGTCACTCGTGAGTACGTGTGTACTACAGCCACCTCATAGTGATGTTAAATGTTTATCATTTTTTTAAATGGATTAAAATAAGGACATATTTTAATAGTATAAATTTTATAATAAACATAATATTTATTCTATAAATTTTAATTTACATTTATATTCCTTTCATTTTTTCCGTTGGAAAAATTAGAAATAGTGTTCATGTGCAGATATGGCTTACTGTCTCCACTAACATTAGAATCCATTTTCTATATCTAAATTTTATAGATTACAATAAATAAATATATAATAAACATATATTTTAATTATATTATTGTTTTAATTATTTATAATTTTAAACTATGATAATGTTAAAAGGAAGAAAATTTTCGAGATAAAACATTCACAAAAATGAAGAAATTATTAGTCGTAACATTGATTTTAACTCAAAATTGATATTAATTGGGAGATAAAATACAATAATATAAATAATATATTGTACAATATATAATATTATAGTTATCAAATATATTAAAAATAAAAAATATACTTAATATATATGTGTATCATATATATACAATGGAAGTAAAACTTAAAGGGTTTCTCATCTCATTTTTACTTCCATGAGACATAAGAAATATTCACCACTAGTTCCATTGTGTGGTTTATATACAATAATGATTGATATTTTATATAATTTATCAATTTCCATTCATGGTATTTCTTTTTTTTATTTAAATTTATTTCTTTCAGGGTTATTATGATTCATATATTACCAAAGTTTAAAAGGGTTTTTTTTTCACCATATCATCATTTTCCATATTGTTTTTCATTTATTCTCCCTTGGGATAATTATTTTTTATAACATAAAATAAATATAAGTAATATTCCTATGGATATTCATGAATTTTTCAATTACAATATCAATTTTCTAACACATTAGGATATAAAAAAATTTAGAATTGTTTTACCCAAATAAGAATATATTTCTCTCTTGGGTAGAAAATAAAATTACATAAAAAATCATTATTTTTCTAGCATATTTTTTAAAAAAATATTTTCCAAATAATTTAATAAATATATTTTCTTATTAAAAAAATATTTATTTTATTTTCAAAATCATGGTGTGTTTGGATTTTAAAGAAAACATAAAATGAATGGTAATTTTAATGTTTATGAAATAAAAACATTCATGCCGTCCTGACCACTCATGTTTTAACAAATAATTTTTTATGATTTGAAGGATAATTTAAAAGAAAGTTATTTTCAAAGAAATAATCTTTTTGTTATAAAAATATATTTTTATTGTTAAAAAGTCATTTTCCTTAGATATATTTTTAGTTACATTTTTTATAGTATGTCTATACATCAATGGATTCAACCATCAATTATAATTATTGTCCACTAAGAATTTTTGTATTAATGTTGCATTTATTATTTATTTTGATGGTTAATGATAAATTTTACTAAGGATGTATAATTTTATACAATTCACCATATTAATCTATAGGGTTATTGATCACGATTATTTGATTGGGGAATGTATCAACATGTTGTATATAAATTTATTCTATATTAATGTTGATTAGGTTTTACCCCTTTAAAGGATTAATTCATTGTTATTTGTCACTTATGGTTATAACCCATTTATAAATATCCCCTTTATTAATTTTTACATGTCATATTAATATATAAATAGGGTTTGGGAGAGGCCTTAACCATTTGTTTACATATCGTGGAACAAGGACTCGATGGTGTGTTTCATGTAAATAACCCAACCCTTATATTTCAAAGGCAATTCCAACATTATTACAATTTCAAATGATACAATTTATAATATCCCAAATAATATAATAGTTTTTTATTCTTGGTAAACTACATACATGAACGATTCCCATATTATAATTGAATGCACAAATTAACACATAATTATTTTTTAGAATAATATTATTCCCTACAGAATATACATTCATATCAATCATTGTAAACATTTTGGATTCTTGATAAATGAAGAAAAATAAAGGTGAGATCAAATGATCATTAAGGTTTATGTGCCGCAGAAGCCATCATATATTAATAACCCTAAAAAATGTGGAAATGTAAACAACTGAGCACATATAATATATAAATATCTAGATAATAATTAATTACTATATAAAGGTAAATAACTGATCACAAATTCCTTTTAAATAATTGATAAATAATAATCTATATGTTAAGGTATATAATAGAAATTAATGTAATTAAATAAATAATTTCAACATAATATGGATAGAATAAATGATGATCAAATAATGTCATATAAACAATCACATTAGCTTACAACATGACCAAATATATTCAAATTAATTCAATAATAATATTTAACATCAAAAATTTGGGAATACATAATTTTTGGTGTCATAAAAATCAAAATATATCCTCAATATAGTTAATTTTATGATTTACCCTTATGATAGTTTAAGTATGTGGGTAGAAAGCCATCTAATTTGGCCAACGAAATCATCTCATAAGATAACTGATCCATCTATGGTTTTACATTAACTAGTCCCCATCCTCTATATTAAAATTTAAAATCATTCCACATGCATCTAATAGTTGATTATATTCAAAAGAATGTTCCTTATAAAATATATGTATTGACTAACAAATAAGGATTTATCAGTATTTACCAAGTAATAAAATAACATTAAAATTAATCACTATAAGGGAAAGTGGTATAAAAATTATGAAATAATAATATTAATCACTCAATAATATTTATATTTTATTGAAATTTATTTTCCAATGAAAATTTAATAAAAATTTATTGTTTCAAGAGAAAGTAAATAATAACAAAATAAACTGATATTGCCCAATAACTTCTACCATGTTGTAATTTTCAAGTAAAATCCCATAGGAGGAAATATTTCAAATTGAAAAATAAAATATAATGAATAAATAAGTATTAATGATAATAAATTTCAAATGGGATATATATATACACCACATAAAATTGAATTGGTTCATAATAACAAATAAATATCAAAAGAATGTATATTGAGACAGAATCCATTACCATACATTTATATTTTGGTAAACAAGTGTTAAACTTGTTTATATAATTTTCAAACATATTATTAAAAAATAATGGTATTACTATTTATGATAGCATATATTATCCTTTTATAAAAACTCATCACTCGTTTTTTAGTATTCATTTATTGTTTTCATATTTTGGGTGTTATTTTCCTGGTTTTATTAATCATGCATTTTTATGAATGTTCAGATTATTGAGAATATTTTATATATTTATTATCTAAATAATAATAATGATGGAACAATTATAATATTTATATATTAATTATAATTTTAAACCTAATCATAAATGATGGTTAATAAAAATGAAGTATGTTACGATCAAGGATATTGTAAGTCGTAAGTACACATATCTAACATTACAATTTTCAATGGTCATTATGAAAAGGAGTTAAGTAAAAAATTTCATACATATAATGATCATCATATCATTAAAATATTATTATATAAATATCTACTTCATCTATGTGGTTGTCTGATAAAAATACGGTCACATTAAATCATTAAGATGGCAGCCCACATGTACATGAGTGATGTTATCATCGTTACACGAGTGAAAATGAAAGAGATAAAATGATACTTATTATCTTTAAATAATTATAAATATTTCTTTAAAACAATAATTATTTTATTTATATGACAACTAATCAATAACATAATATTTATCACCTTCCTTGTGAAGCATTTTTTGAGAGACGAATAACGTTGTTTCGTGAGGCGTTAGTGTACCATACAAACGAGTTATTTTTTTTCATATTTCATATAGAATTTATTTTAAAAAATATAGATTTGATCCATTGAATCAAGATGTATAAATATATTATAAATATAATATTTATATAGTAGATATATCTCCATACCCAAACGTGTC
This sequence comes from Viscum album, assembly GCA_963277665.1. Taxonomy (NCBI): domain Eukaryota; kingdom Viridiplantae; phylum Streptophyta; class Magnoliopsida; order Santalales; family Viscaceae; genus Viscum; species Viscum album. The sequence continues at coordinate 1,382,417,883 of OY728141.1, forward strand.
ATTTGGAAACGGAAAACAGACAACATGAGTTCTTGAGGCGGTAGTATGCCATACACATGAATGCAGATTCTCTGACTCGTTTGATAGAATTGGATTTTTTTTATGTAATAAAATTAATATTACAACATCCTATTATATAAAAGTTACTGAGATTATTATATCATTTTGTGTTAAAAATAATTGAATGGGGTGGAGAAATAAGTAAAATAAATACACTTATTGGATAACATTACTTCTTCTTTAGGTATCCTCTATTATTTTATACTAAATACTTCTTAGGTAGGAATTAGTCCCACAATATGACTTTTAGGATTATGGGATGTATATTTTTTTATGTAAAACGTCTTGTGTTTTTATGAGTCAAATGAATAGAGATATGTCAAATAGAAAAGAGTGTGATTTTCCTTTTATATATGAGGAGTGGAATACTTGTAAATACCCATAAGTGTTTACTATTTGGAGGCCAATATTACATAAAGTGTTTCCAAAATTTTTAACTATTTTTTAGGAATTATATGGTTAAGAAAAATCTCTAATAGATAATTAGAAAAAAAAATTAATTATTTTGTTCCATAACTTTTATGTTTCCTAATTTTTTCAATTTTTTAGTTGTCGCTATGGTAACTAATTTTACAGCCTTGGTAATTTATACATTAAGAATAAATTAAAGTGATTTGTATCATACAATTTAAACTCACTGATCATAAATATTAAAAAAATTATAAAATAAAAAACAAGATTCTTGTAAATTAATTTTTAATATAAGTGAAAGAAATGCTTAAATACATGGCCTTAAACATAACTATGCTAATATATTTCATTCTATTTAGTGGTCAATATAATCTGTATAAAAAAAATTGGTTCATTACTGGAAGATAGTTTATATTTATTATAATTTAAAAATAAATTTGTATAACATACTATTTTTATTTATTTTAAATCATTTCAAAAAATACAATATATCATAAAATAAAATTAATGTCAATTTATAAATTAATCATATAAATTGAATTTAAAAAATATTAATTTAACTATTGAATTCAAATATACATTGACAAAACTTCTGAAATATTATATGTTCACCTACAGAAATAAAGAAACATAATAATGTGTTCAATTTACTTCAAATTTATTATTTTTAGAATCATTCATTTCATTTAATTGTTAATTCAATATCCATAACATTGTAATTTATTAAGAATTTTAATTTACCAATTCGACTGAAATAATTAAATTTAACTTTTAATGATCACAAAAACTAATTTATCTTTCAAAATTATATATATAACTGAAAAAAAAATTCTTGTCCATATCCCAAAGTAGTATAGATATTAACTATAAGAGAAGTATATTTTTAATATTTTTGTTTTCATAACTTATTATATGGGTCATATTGAAAGGAAATTAGAATTGAATTCCATATATCAAAGAAATTTATTTAAAATATCAACATCAAATCATTAAATAAAATTTTCATAAAATTTTAGGTCATTTAAACACTAATCATTCTAGTTTAATCCTCAGTAATCGGATTTTTATGTTAACTATGTTAATAAGGTTGTAGTATATTTACTATTATTTTTTTCCAAAAATTCTACTGCCCAACCCTAGTAATCCTCTAGTTAGTGCATATTACCTTTATATTAGAATAAGATATAATTAAACGTATCCAAAAGTACTATATAGTTTTATAATCATATTAAACTAGATACGTACATAAGTTTTCAATTTTAATTGAATAAAAGAAATAAATTTTTTTTTCTTTCAATAATGAAATTATCCCAAGTATAATATCCTTTCATGTCATAAAAAGATAATTTCTTGGATTCATGGGAAATGCAATAATATATAAGGGTGAGTATAAATGCTCGGTATAGTTTATTTAGATGTGAAGTAATCATGAATAAATAAGAATAATCAATATGGAAAGGAAAATAATTAAACCCGCATAATATTTAAATAACTTTATTTTCATAATAGGATAACAAATAATCAATATAGAAAGTTAAATAACATAAAACACATTTTGTTTAATCAATACATAAAAAACCATCCATAATTTGTTTTCATTGTGAAAATATCCTGGATAATAATAACATTATTCGAAATGTGATAACTGATTAATTATTGAACAACATGTTTCCCTAGATCATTGATTCATTACCATCATTCCATTTCACAAGAGTTTTTAAGACATACTAATATCATGAAATTTCATAAGACAGATTATAACATGACTTGTTACAAAGGTGAAGGGTTTATTTCTAACTAATTTCATATCATAATATTACCAATTCATCGAGGGTATTACATTAAATTATCCAAACCCCATGTCATACTATGAAAAATAAATACTCATATATCAAATAATCGATTTAATTCATAGATAGTGTTCCCTATCAAATATTTGTATCACGTAAAGAATATGTAATTGTTAATAATTCCGTTTATAATCAAACAACTATAAAAGTAAAAATTGTATTTAAGTATGGTATAAGGTTTAAGAAATAATCATATGAAAGATAAATAATGAGTATATGTATGGAAAATATAATGTTCAATGATAACTAAAATTTGAATAATTGAATTTGAAGTTAATGACTATGAAAATGACTCCAAGAAATCAATTTAAATTAAATACTCGATCAAAATTATCATAAGACATCCATAAGATTAAAAAGAATGGTATCAATACAATTTGTACCCATTAATGTATGGATATTTTTTATGACATTAATTAATATAAATACCACCAAAATACCATTATAACCATTCAAGAGGATAATATCCTTTTTATTTTGTTAATAAAATTTAAAAACAAAAAATTCATAAATTTTTTGATAATTCATTTCATTGAAAAAAACCTTTAAAACATATAAGATAAGATTTAAAATATTTGAGTGTAAATGGTGAATGAAGATTTGGTTCATTCTATATATGTTAATGAAACCATTTATTTAACTTTTTCAGTAAAATTGAAATGGGAATTATTTTTAAAAATAATATGATTCCTTTGAAAACGTTTTTTAAATATTATTAATTGCTGAAATATGGTAAAAAAGTTATATGTTTTATAATGTTTTTCATTTTTTTAAAACAAATTTTTTGGAATAAAATATTTATCTGACCAAAGACAAAAATGAGGTTGGATTTTCTAAAAAACATTTTCTACAATAATTAATGTACTAAATAGTGGGAAAATGTCATTATTAATTTATGATGTCAATTAATATAAAAATCAGAATAATATTGAATGGTTTATTAAAAAAATTATCTTGTTATTTCCTTCAACTGATATTAATGAATAAGAAATCCCGGTTATAATGTGATTATTGAATAAAAACATAAAATGATCATAAACCAAAAGTGAGAATAAATGATTATATTTTTTGTACCAAATTTAAATCCAAATAAAATAAGTATAAATTTAAAAATATATATTCAATATTCAATATTTACCTAATCATATAATATTAATTTCAATGAGTATAAATATAACCTAATGAAATGGAATTGAGAATAATATAATTCACCTCTTTGTAAAACATAATTTAAATACCCTTAAATTAAATAATAAAAATCGAATCTTAAAATAGAATGAATAATGAATTTTTCATTATATTCACATCATAAGTTATTATATACACCATATTAATGTTATTTGGGGTGTAACATTTCAATTTTCTTTAAGGAAATGAAACAAAGGCGAAATCTCACACCACACGCTTTCCTTATTGTCACAGTTTATTTCACAGATTTTATAGTGGTTTTAAATGTGTTTTTAAATTATTAAATAATAATATAATTATTTGTAATATCATTTAATATATTATTGTGATATATTATTACATATTGTTCAATAATATTTCATCCTTTTAATCATTTCATGTAATAACTTTCTTTGTTTTTCGGTTGGGTTTTCACATTTAATTTTTTGTTCCTATACTATTGATAATTATTTAATAATATCCATAATGTAATCCATGATATAAATATCATATATATTTATTATGTATGTATTTATAGTAATCCATAAATTTTGGTTATTGGAAATGAAATACATCATTCATTATGATGGTAGGTCGTACGTATGCATGAACGTTTTTTTCCATTTTCTAGACATATTCATAGAAAGAAAAGTAATTAATATATATATATATATATATTATTAATATTAAATAATTATTATTTCATATATATATATATATAATATTTTTATTTAAACATTCCGTTAATACATTCCATGTAAAGAGTGAATAAATCACATCATTTTTACCAAATGGTAGTCCGCCGTACACATGAATGAAGTTATCATATTCCCAAAAAATGGAAGACCTTAATTTATGTTGTATATAAAAATTCAAAAAGAATATAATCATCATATATATCACATATATATATAGTCTTTCCATTATATAATGTCTTTTATTTTTCCGCGTTTTATTTTTAAATTTTATAAGGAATTATTTTTAGACCAGGTGCGAAGACGGCACATCATAACGTGGCATAGTGAGCCCGGAATGGTGGTTTGAAGTTTTATATGTTATGTGAGTCGGCCCTTGTGTGTGGTTGTGATAGTTTCCAAATGTATGGACGGATTAAAAATATTAGGGCACCGTTGCGTCTAGGGAGACGACATTACCTAAGAACAAGTCTAACCTCGACTGGCACAGGTCGAGGGAAAAAGTTAATTTTCTGACATTTTAAGTAAAATAAAATAAAATAAATTCACATGTTTATTTTATTTCTATTATGGAAACATTCGTTGCAGTGTGGGAATGGGGCAGTTTTTTGCTTAATTAAATGGCCTATCATAATGACACAAGAATGGAATATTGGACTATTTAATATAGAAATGTATTTTTATGTCAAATACATTTCCTTTTTTATTGGGATAATCGAACATTTATCGTTGGTGAAAGTTTGAGAGAAATTTTTGAGTAAACTCTCTGTGATGAATGACTATGGATCAAAGATCTGAATCGGTGCACCAATAAGGTTGGAGGATCTCGACGACGATGGTAGAACCGCCTCTTTGTCGGTGATTAATCCCTTATTGAGGTCGGGGTTTGTTATTTAATTTTCTTTTCCCCACATTAATTTAAACGACAAACACAGATCAACCATGAACAATTTGTTCGGAGGATTTTGACGTTCTAGCAGGAGGGATTTCTTTGGGATGATTAAGGGGAAAATTAATCCATGTTGATTTTTGTTGTTTATTTTCTGCTCTGTTTAAGCCTATTAATTGGAGTGGATCAATGTTGTGGTGAACGATTGTGGATGTTCGTTCCTTTTTTTGTTCAATGGGTTTTTCTTTCTCGCATTTTTCTTCTTGTGTGTTCTTCGCATTCTTCACGGGGTGATGAACAACGGATAGTTGTGTATCCATTCTGCGACACGATGATCCCAAATTGAAGAATCGACACACCAACGACCTTTCGGAGGTGCGACGACGACAGGGAATGTTGAATCGGACCAGATCGGTAAGGGTCGTTCTTCGAGCGTTCTTCACACGAATAGATCATTACATGTTTTCAGAGACGATCGGAGGTCCGAAAACAACAGAATCGGCTTCGTGGTGTTGGGGCAACCAAACCTGGGAGTTCCGTGGCGACCAGACGGCTGGATCAATGAACAGAACATCACCGGAGGCGTGACGACGGAGGTCGGTGATTCTTGAAATTTTTAGAATACACGATGTGTACTCTTGAGGAACACTCCGTGTAGTACGGGCAGTAGCGGATAGGGTTTTAGGGGTCAGAGAGGAATCACACGACGTTTTGGACATTCCCCGATGCTCGATGTGTATTTTGGAAAATACATGGACACGGGTTGGACTAAACGGCTTCTGGCGACACAATGTGTACAACATGGAAGAGGCGGATATGCGGAAGCTCAGTGTGTATCAAGGGGGTAAACGAACATGGGCTGTAGTTCACAACTGTGTACTCCGTCACACGGCCAGGTGAGGCAAGTAACGCAGGTCACCCCAGGTACTGATTACACAGTTTGGTTTACACAGATTGATGACCGGGTACGGGCATACGACCACCGTACACGGAGCCTACCCCAGTCACTCGGACACAGCGTGTACAATGTACTACACGTAGTGTACTCAGTTTTTCAACACAACCAGCCTCACGACACAGGTTGTTGTACACTGGCAGTACCCAGGGTCAGACAACACGACATGTAAATTTTCTAAACGTCGTGTACTTTTTAGAAAACTGCAGGGTGCTCTTGTCCACCGTATCTTGGACATCATTCATTTGTGTTAGTGCCTCTTATTCTCGTTCCCCTAAAGGTCATGCATCATTTCCTTTTACAGAAGTATGATCCCTTCAACAGGACATTCTGTGATATAGTCAGGCATCTACCCGAGAGGCCCGGATCGAGATCCTCTATCCATTCTTGACCTAAGGTAGAGTCCGACATCGACATGACCAACTCCACAGGGCGTCAATTCTCTACCAATCCGGTGAATTCTGGATGAGTAATGGTATCTTCCATAGCCCTGGCAGTGATCCTCATCTGTGTATCATGATCTTTCCCACTCAGGAGTGTTTCAACCGTAATGAGTGCATCTATCTATCGTAATCATCCTACTCATGAGTTTGTCTCCCGTAATGAGTGTAACTACCTCTTGGGGTGTTTCTAGATGAATAGTACTTCTTAGACGGACATCATCAGAGCTATAAGACTCATGGTGTGTGTTCTCCCAGAATGAGTGCTTTGTGGAATCTTCGAACTGAACCCCTAGCTGGATGTATGCTGAAGTGTGACATGTCTCTAGACTATGGGTCTAGGTTTTGAGTATATATGGTTTGTGCTATATATTATATAGAGATAAACTGTGCATAGGTGACTATAACTTTACTTTGTGTACTTCATTGTGGTTTTTGGGGTGCTCTATTTAGTATTGTTGTACTCACCCCTGCACGGTTTTTTCCCGCACGTGTCATGTATTTGCAGATGAGTAGCCTTTTGATGGAGTCTAGGGTGGACCATAATAGAACCGAGCTTTCTAAGTTCCCTAAAGGCCAAGGCATTCCTTCGGCAAAGATCACCATTCCCAGTACCTTATTGTATTTACAGGTTGGACTTCGCAGTTTTCAGAATCATGTTTTGATGGGCTTGTATTCTGGCCCAGTTTACATTCATCACATTACCTTCTGTCATACTCTGTAGGTTGGGTTTTGTTTTATGCATGAATTTTTTGTTCCTTAGTGTTTATTTACATATTAGAACTTGTGGGTTTAGAGATGTGTCCATGTGTACAGGTACTTACGCTATGCCTCCCATGTTTAGTAACATGACAACTCGGTGCTAGTCACCAGCCCCTTACCAATTAGAGCCGGTCATAGGGAGTCGCAGCATGGGCCCCACTGGGACGGTTTGTGACAGAGTGGTATCAGTGGTGGATGGTTCTACCTTTGGAAAAAGAGTCTGTGAGAATTTGTTTGGGGAAATGGTGTTATGTGTTTCAAGTTTGACCTTCAGGATAAAGACTCCAGTGCTGGTACAGCGGCTGACATATCTATACACCAGGACTCTGATTACCTGCTTTTCGACTCGTTACATGAAAACACTAGTTGTGGGGAAGTAAAATAAAGGTATATTCAACATATAGGAATGGGTTTTTTCCCATGTCCTTTGTGTGAGCTATACAGATATACTCACTGACCATGGTACATATAGTTTCCTTAAAGGATTCCTCCGCGACGAAAACCCACAAGGTTTCAGAAGCCCAATCCCGAGGATGGTCCCCTCAAGGACGAGGCTTCGATATAGGTACCAATTCCCCATGTGTTTCCACCAGGTGGTGTAAAAGTTATGCTTCCACTAGTTGAGCAGCCTATGGTACCTGTGGTACCGACCGACAAAGAGTGTTGGCTGAGCGCACTCCATGAGTTCCAGAGACAGAGGCCCCTTAGGTACCGAGGCAAGCCCGAACCTCAGGCAGCTGAGGACTGGCATGAGGTGGTGACTTGAGTTTTTTGTATAGTGAGGACACCAGTAGACCAGATGGTGATCCTAGGAGTGAGCCTTCTTCAGGGTTCGGCGGGAAGATTATGGAGTCTGAACACAGAGACTCATGATGATGAGACTCTTTCGTGGATGGAGTTTGAGTGAATCTTCACAGAGGAATTATCTCTGGTTACGCAGAGAGCTGTGTTCATCCAGGATCTTCTTCAGCTCGAGCAGTGCAGTATGACAGTAGGTGACTATTCCTTGAGGTTCACCATCCTCACTCGGTACTCGATAGATAGGGTCAGGTATCAATACTTCAGTGATATGACCTTAAAGTTAGGTCTACAACGAGACATCTGATCTTGTGTAGTGCCTCTATGAATTTCGACTTATGTTGGAGTGCTAGAGCAGGCCTGGGAGATCGAGAGCTTCTTGGTGGAGTAGAGACAGCCAACGGCAGTCAGTAGTAGGCAGACAGGTGTGAAGACCTCGGAAGTAGTGAGCCGATGTCAGGCACAGGGATCTAGACGTGGGAGGCATCATTGGAGGACCTAGGATATGGGATCGATAGTCTAGGGCTCTGAGGGTGGATCCAATCACCCCAGGGAGAAGCGATGCTACGCGTGCGATGGTAGGGGACATCTTGCTAGAGATTTCCCAACTCCTCGAGCTGGTGACAGGGAAGTGGTAGATGGTCAACTGTGGCAAGGGAATAGAGTTGAGTAGAGAGACCCACAAAGTGGTAGATGTGGCATAGGAGGAGAGAGTGCTGTGGGTGGTGGAAAATGCTTTGGCATACTTCCTCCACCACCCCCAGGAGGTCCACACCAGGCTCAGGGTGCTGGGGGACAGGGGCGGAGATAGGTACATGCGGTCGAGGCATATGACCCAGGCGCTCTAGGGAAGATTCAAGGTAATATATTTGTCTTCTCTACCTTAGATTACGTGCTTATAGACACAGGTTCCATTCATTCCTTCATATCCACATGTCTTGTACGAAAACGTTAGATTCCGGTAGAACCATTGACTCGATACTTACTCTTGGAGACACCTATAGGAGGAGACTCGATGATGACACACCTTTGCAGACAGTGTGATCTTACCCTTGGAGAAGAGAGTTTCAGTTGGAATCTCTTGGTGGTAGCGTCGATGCCATATGATGTAATTCTCAGTATGAATTGGTTATCTTTGGTCCATTCCTAGATTGACTGTTTTAGGAAAAGAGTGCGGTGTGTCCGCAGTGATGGAACATGGTTTTCTTTTGTAAGAGAAAGGGAAACCCAGGCAGCGTAGAATATGCTTATGCATAAGAGGGTACAACCAATCTCTCATGAGTTGGCTAGCCTTTCCCTTGGAGGAATGGATGCTATGAGCTCCCAGTTCCCAACAGTAGTGGTGGAGTATGAGGACGTATTTCACGATGATGTACCAGGATTACCTCCCCACCAGGAAATCGACTTCTACATCGACTTACACCCCAGGACGACATTGAATTCCTTAGCATCATATCAGATTACTCATGTAGAGCTTCATGAGATGAGGGTGTAGTTGGAGGATTTGTAGAGAAAGGGTATTTTGAGACCCCTCATTTCACCCTGGACAGCCCCAAACTTGTTTACCAAGAAGGATGACGGGAGTTTGAGGTTGTTCGTGGAATACCGGCACCTAAACCTGGTGACAGTGAAGAACAAGTGTCCACTGCCATGGATCAATGACCTCTTCAATCAGCTAAGAGGGTCATAGTGGTTCTCAAAGGTTGACCATTGATCGGGCTATCACCAGTTACAAGTACATGATGAGGATATACCGAAGATGTCTTTTAGATGCTGATACGGTCACTATGAGTACTTGGTGATGCCTATTGGCGTGACAAACACCCCTGCAGTGTTCATGGGACTGATGAACTGGATCTTCCAACCGTACAAGGACCGGTTCATAGTGGTCTTCATTGACGACATCCTTGTGTACTCAGCATCAGAGGAGGAGAATGTGGGACACCTGCAGATGGTTCTAGACGTACTTCGGGAGCACCAGAATTATGGGAATCTCTCAAAGTTCCAGTTCTGTATTTAGAAGGTCCACTTTCTGGGACATGACTTCTCAACAAATGGAGTAGTTGTAGACCTTGGAAAGGTGGAGGGTGTGTTAGCATGGGATCCACCTCAGAGGTTGATGGAGGTGCGAAGCCTCCTTGGGTTGGCAGGATATTACCGGATATTCATTCCTTATTTATCCCAGATATCAACACTAATGACAACCTTGACCTGGAAGGGGAAACCCTTCGTGTGGAAAGAGAAGTTCCAGCAGCATTTCAAGTGATAGAGATATATTTTGACGAGTTCCCCAGTCTTGAGATTACAGGATGAGGGTGTCGAGTACATATTTTTCTACAATGCATCAGGGACTGGGCTCGGTTGTGTCTTGATATAGAGGCAGGAGATGATTTATTATGGTTCGTGCCAGCTTAGGCCACCTGAGAAGAACTATGCAACCCATGATCTCAAATCGGCAGCGGTAGTCTTCTCATTGAAGATATGGTGACACTACCTTATGGGTGAGCGATTTATCATCTACTCTGACCACAAGAGCCTCTAGTACATCTTCTCACAGAAGGATATGAATTTTAGGTAGAGGTGTTGGCTATAGTTACCCTAGGATTATGATTTCGAGATCATATACACTCAAGGGAAGAGGAACAAGGAGGAAAATTCTCATTGCAGAAGTTCAAGATCACAGCAGTTGAGTGAGGCGACAGAGCAGTTAGTCGTGTTGTAGTTATACTTAGTGGATGTAGAGGATATTACTTACCTATAGACGATGGTTGTCGCACCTCCACTCTTATAATGGGTTAGGGAGGCACAGCTAGGATATGTCAATTGTGTGGAAGTACGTGCTCAGTTATCCACATGACATGTTCTTGATAGATATTCGCAAGTTATGGAGCACGTACTTCTTTTCAGAGGACGCACTGTTGTTCTAGTGGCATTATAGGGAGAGGTCCTAAGAGCGTTTCATACATCCCCTTTGGAGGTACATCCTAGAGTGACAAAGATTTACCAGGACCTCCGAAAATAGTTCCGGTGGCCAGGCATGAAGAAGGCAGTAGCAGAGTTCATTTTCTGATGCCTTACATGCCAGCATGTGAAGGTGGTGCACCAGGTTCCAACGGGATTAGCTCACCCCTGGATGTTTCAGAGTGGAAGTAGGATGGATTATCGATGGACTTCCTGAGAGGCTTCCCAAAGATGTCCAAGGGGTATGATTCCATCTGGGTGATCGTTGACCGACTCACCAAGTCGCCCCACTTCCTACTTATCATGAAGTGGAGTACAATAGAGAGCTTGGGATGCCTCTACGTGGATGAGATAGGTTGTCTTCATGTAGTACCCTCAACAATAGTCTCAGACTGAGATGCTCATTTCACATTCCGGTTGTGGAAGGGATTGCAGGAGGATTTTGGGACTCAGATACGCTTAAGCAAAATGTTTCATCCCCAGACTGATGGTCATATGAAGAGAACCATTCATGTTATAAAAGATATGTTGCAAGCATGTGTCTTGGACTTTGGTCATAGTTGGGATGACCACCTACCACTGTTTCAGTTTGCATACAACAACATCTACCACTCCACCATTGGTATGGCACCATTCGAGGCCTTTTATAAGATACCCTACCGGTCACTCCATTTTTGTACCAACCCCGAAGAGTTAGCACTCATGGGTCCAGATTTGGTGCGAGTTACCACCGAGAAGGTGCAGATCATCTGGGAGCAGATGAAGACTGCACAGAGCTGGCATATGTCTTATAATAACTGACAATGGAGACCTCTAGAGTTTGAAGAGGGATACCTTGTCTTTCTCCGGGTCTCACCTCAATGAGGGTTACGAATAATTGGCAGAGGTGGAAATATATCTCTGAGGTTCATCGGACCATTCCAGATACTATAAAGGGATGGCGATGTGGCATACCACCTATCTCTAATGCCATAGTTACATCGGGTACATGATATCTTCCACATGTCGTAGCAGAGGCGGTACGTGCATGACCCCTCACAGGTCAACGACAGGGGGAGCTGGACATCGAGGATGGAGTGACCTTTGCTGAGTAACCGATGGAGATCGAGGATCGGCAGGAGAGGATCCTTTGTTGGTGATCGATTCCCTTGGTTCACATCTGGTGGAAGAATAGAAATCATTTGGAGAGCACATGGGAGCGGGAGGCCGAGATCCGTGCCCAGTACCCACATCTTTTTTAGTAGCCTTTGTTTTGGATTTTCGGAGACATAAATCCCCAAGGAAGGGAGAATGTAATGTCTCGTATTTTTCAACATTTTAAATTTAAATTTTATATCGAATTATTTTGAGATTGGACGCAAAGACGAAACATCATTCAGAGGCCCAGTGAGCCCAGAATGGTTGTTTGAACTTTTTAAAGATAAGTGAGTCGGCAGTTGTGCGTGGTTGTGGCAGTTTCCAAACGGATGCCCAGATTAAAAATCATAGGGCACCCTTGCATCCTGGAAAATGACGTTACAATAGAACGAGCCTAACCTCAACTGGTGCAGGTCGAGGGAAAATGTTAATTTTGGGAAATTTTAAGTAAAATAAAATAAAATAAATTTATAAGTTTATTTTGTTTCTTTTATGGAAACATCCACTACAATATGGAAATAGGGAAGTGGTTTCTTTAATTAAATGGCCCATCATAATGGCTCAAGAATGGAAAGTTGGACTCATTAATACCACATCGTATTTTTATGTCAAATACGCTTCCCTTTATATTGGGATTATCGAATGATGATCGTTTGCGAATGTTTGAGAGAAACACTGGAGAAAACTCTCGGCGACGAACGACGATGGATCGAAGCTGTGAATCTTTGCACCAACAAGGTTGGAGGATCTCAATGGTGATGGTAGCACGACCTCTTCATTGGCGATCGATCCCTTCTTGAGGCAGGTGTTTTTTATTTAATTTTCTTTTCCCTGCTTTGATTTAAATGACGAACACGGATCAACCATGAACAAGTTGATACGAGGATTCATACGTTCTTGTGGGAGGTATTTATTTGGGATGATAATAGGGTAAATTAATCCATGTTGATTTTTTTTGTTAATTTTCTGTACCGATTAAGACTATTAAAAGGAGTGGATCAACGACGTCACGAACGACTGTGGAGATTCTTTCCTCATTTTTTGATGGGTTTTTCTTCCCACATTTTTCTTCTAGTGTGTTATTTGCGTTCTTCATGGGGAAATAATCAACAGATCATTGCATATCCATTCTGTGACACAACGATCCCAAATTGATGAATCGACACCCCAACGACCTTGCAGAGCTGCGACGATGATAGCGGACGATAGATCAGACCGTATTGGGAGGGGTTTTTCTTCAAGAATTCTTTGCGTGGATGGATTATTGCGTGCTTTGGGATTCGATCAGAGGTCTAAAAATAATGGAATCAGCTTCGTGGTGTCGGGGTGCCAAAACCTAGGTGTTTTGTGGAGATCAGATGGTCGGATCGACGAATAGACCATCACTGAAGGTGCGATAGTAGAGGTCCGTGATTTTGGAAATTTCCATAATACACAGCATATAATCCCGAAGAACACGCCGTGTAGTACGAGTGGTGGTGGCTAGGGTTTTGGGGGTCAGAGAGGAATTACCCGGCATATGAACCTGGTCACAGGTCGTGTTGGACTTTCCTTGAAGATCTATGGTTATCTTGGGAAATACACGGACACGGGTTGGACTACACGGCTCCAGGAAACACGAAATATATAGCATGGTAGAGGTGGCTACGCGGAAACTCAGCGTGTATCCAGGGGGTACAAAGACACAGGATGGAGTACATGACTATGTACTCCATCACACGGTAAGGCGAGGCTAGTAAAGTGGGTCACCCCAGGTACCGATTACACGGGTTGGTGTACACGGATTGATGACCGTGTACGAGCACACGACCAACATACATAGAGTCAGCCCCAGTCACTCGAAATTGGTGTATACACCGTACTACACACCCTATACTCAGTTTTTCTACATGACTATCCTCACGAACCGGGTCGTTGTACAAGATTAGTAACCGGGTTCAGACAACATGGCATGTAACATTTCTATATGCCATGTAATTTTTGTAAAACAACATGGTCCACTTGTTCACCATATCTTCGACATCTTTTGTTCGCGTTAGTTCCCCTTCTTCTCATTCCCCTGAAGGTCAGGCATCATTTTCTTTTACAGGAATATGATTCTATTAGAAGGACTTTCTGTGATAGAGTCATGAATCCATCCGATAGGCCCAGATCGAGATCCTATATCCATTCATGACCCTAGGTAGAGTCTGGGATCGACACGAACAACTCAATTGGGCTTCAATACTTTACCTAGAAGGTGAATTTCAGATGAGTCGTGGTATCCTCCATGGCCCTAGCAGTGATCCTCATCTGTGTATCGTTGTCTTTTCCACTCAGGTGTTTGTCTCTCGTGTCATTTCCAGATGAATATTACTTCTCAGAGGGATGTTATCAGAGCTATAAGACTCGTTGAGTGTGTTTTCTCGGAATGAGTGCTTCGTGGAATCTTCGAACTGAACCCCTAGCTGGGGGTATGCGGTCCTGTGACTTGTCTCCAGACAATGGGTCTCGGGTTTGATTATATCAGGTTTGTGCTATATATTTTGTAGAAATATATTGTGAATAGCTTAATGTACCTTTTCTTTGTATACTGCTTTGTCATTTTCGGGGTCCTCTACTGAGTATTGTTATACTCACCCCTGCACAGGATTTTCCCGCACATGTCGTGTCTTGTGTAGACGAGAATCCTGTTGACATAGTCATGGAAGAGTGTGGACAGAACTGAGCTTTATGAGTTCCCTATTATCTGAGGCATTACTTCAACTATGAGAAAAATTCCCAGTACATCATTGTGTTTACAGGTTTGACTTTTTAGTTTTCAGACTCTTGTTTTGGTGGTCTTGTATTCTGGCTCAATTTACTTTTAGCGCTTTACCTTCCGTCCTACTCTGTTGGTTGGGTTTATTTGGATGCATACATTTTTTTCCTTAGTGTTTTTTTCATTTCAGCATTTGTGGGATTACAAATGTGTGCATGTGTATAGGTACTTAGGAAATGCTTCCCATGTTTAGTAATATGCCAACTCAATGCCAGTCACCATCCCCTGTCCTATTGGAGGCAGGATTGGGGAGTCGTGGCACAGGCCCCACTGGGACGGGTCGTGACACACCATTATTCCATAACAATAAATGTGGTAATGTAAAAACAAATGACATCAGTATGTGACGTAGTAGTCTATAATGCATATGAATGATGATTTCATAACCCATTTTATGTATGTTTGTATGGTTATAGGTCTTACTCTTAAAATTGAAAAATATTATTATAGTTAATATACAATGTTTAATATATTATAATGATATGAAATATTATCAATGTGTTTGAGGAATAAATAAAACAACAATTTTCACTGATGAAGCTTACCTCTCCTTCAGGTATCTCTTTTGGGTTGGCACAAAAGGCCTTCCTTGGTTAGATTTCATCCCAAAGTATATATTCTATTATGAGGACAAAAAGTTTTTTAGTCGTTTTTTCAAGGTTTTGATGATCTAAATGGCTCAACATATGTGAATAATGGGGGACAGTGAGCACCATTTATAGTTGAGGATGAGGGGAATTCTGGTAAATACTCTAAAGTATTCGCTATTGTGAGGTATCTCTTACCATATAAGGATCAAAAATTGAATAATAATTTAGGGTATGGTTACTTTTTCATATTAAAAACTATAAAAAAAGTAAATTTTATTTTAAAATTTTCTTCCTTAACATCAATGTTTTCTTTATTTTTCCATTTTGATTTTTCCCTTACGAAACTAGTTTTCTAACCTAGGTGATTTTTCTATTAGTACTAAATTAATGATATATTTGTTATAACTTTTATACACAATGATTCTAAATATGATATCAAATTTCAAAAATAAAAAAACTCATATATTCGGAAATCAAATTTGATTGAGGCAAATAGAACGTGAAAAAACAAGACATTTACACTAATTGCACTAACAATGTTGTCAAAATTTAAGTTTCAATATATTAATTATAAAATCCAATTGTTCCGTGATTTATCTATATTTAACATTTTTTATCATTTAAAAATAAATTGGCTGATTGTAGGATTTCTCGGAATTTAAAACAATTTAATAAAATTTCATTTTTAAGTAAATAACATTAATACAATTTTGACATTAATCATTTAATTTTATTTTAAAATTATCAACAAAAAAATGGAATTTTAATATTTTTTCTCAAATATATTTAACATGGAATTTTATTATACATAAAAGGTAACATAATAATTCATTCATTTTTACTCATTTTTAATATTTTTAATATTATTTGTTTATATAATTATTAACTAAATAATTAACACGTTGGAGTTTCTTATGGATTTTAATTGAATAATTCAAATGAAAAAATTTAATATTAATTATTATGATAAGAAAAACGAATTTCTATCTCCAAAAATTCATATAATAGAACCAATGTGGTAATTTTCCTATCCCAAAGTTTTTTAAGTATTAAAGGCAATAAAAGTTCCTTTTTCATATTTTTCTTTATAGAACATATTATATATATAACACTCAGGTAAAATTGACCCAATAACACATAAAAACACCTAATAATATATTAGGGTCCAAAATATGTCCATAAAATTATTTTTGGAAAAACATTTAGGTCATCATGCACCTTATAATAACAACTATGTAAACCTATTTTTATAATCATCACTATAATTAATTTTTACTATTAATTTAATCATTATGGTAAAAAATTAATTTTACCTAATTATAAAATATAAACTATTGTTATTAAAAATATGTAATAATTTTTTTCAAATTCACTCCCAAGGTGGTAAAATTTTATTCAAAACTAATCATAGAGATGGGAAGATAGAGTTGGTTTTAAAAGTAAAAATGTTTAAAAGTTTATGATTATTTTATAACAAAAATATAAATTAAAATGACTACAATTACATTAATTTTATTAGTAAATGAATAATTGAAATATTTTTACTTTATAAAAAATTTAATATATAATTTAAAATTATATATTATTTAGATGAAAATTAAAATTTCAATTAAAAAATTATACCATCCATTATTCATCAAAAAATGAATCTTCTCAAATAAAAACAAAAAAAGATCACCCTAATATAACTTTAAAATTACACTTTGTAAAATAATGTTTATTTTTTAAAAAAATTATAAATATGTTAAAATTTAGTTTTAAGAAAACATCACCATTAGAAGGTGGGAAACTAAATTCAGATAAATAAAACTTTTATAGATAAATTTTGATTGCTTCTTATCTTATATATGTAAAATTTATTGGATAATTAAAAAAATTAATTTAATATAAAATATACATATATAATTATGATAATTAAACTATATTAATTAAATTAATTAATAAGTTGAAATGAATCTATAGAAAAATATTTCTTTATAAAAAAATATATTTAAAAATATTTGGGTTTTCTATTAATTTATAATGAATTGGTAACCATTTAATCCAAACATATACTTTCATAAGTTATTTATTCTTATTTATAACCTATAATTTATGATCAAAGTGATAATTTTTTTTAAAAGATAAAAATGACAATATTCGGTGAAACTCAATCAACCATGAAGCACAAGATATCAATGAAAGTCGTTGTATATAATAACACATCTATTCGAGTATTTAATATTTTTCAACATGAAAAATAGTTTAAATTTATTTAAAATAATAATTATATAATTAAGTCTGGGGATGAAATATTTTTTTCTTCTCTTAGTATTTTTGGGTACACACGACATTAGAAAAGATATTCATCTTTTGAAATTTTAGGATATTACATTCTCCAAACATTAAAAAAAATCCATCCATAAAATTTACTCTTTATATAAAAAATATAGGATTTGATACTTGAAAAGTACTTTATTGAAAAAACCTCATCTTAAAAGGGTTAATATAATAACCCTTTAATTATTGGTATTGAGTAGTAAAAAGGTCACCTGGAATAACAAATAACTAGGTTTCTATATTGAAGAACAATGGTGGAGTGTTATGATATAGATGAAAGGTATAAAAATTTATAGAGAGTAATAGGGGTTATTGATCACAAAAAATTAATGATAAATGTCTATTTAATAGGATAAAAATCATTAATCTTCGATGAATAATAATATCATCGGTTCATTAGAAAGAAAGGTATTATGATCACATTTATTATAATATTTTTACACTAAAGATGTGGATTTCATTAACTATCTAAAATAATATTGAATGATACTTCCTTAACACATCTTTATTTTATAATAATAAATTTGTTCATTTTTTCTCCTAGAACTATTTTTACTTCATCTCTTATGATAGGTTTCATAAAATGGTGATGTAATACATTAATCTCTAAAACAACATCAAACTTCAAATTAAACTAATTCATAATTAGTTAACCAAATGTACATTCAAAAATATTATGATACCAAAAATATGAATTTTATTCAATGTGGTGGGTTATATCCAATTTTATTTATCCATATCAATCATATCTTAATCCATAAAACATTATTTTAAAAGCAATAGCATTTTAATTATTCTATTTTCCTCAATAATTTTTCTTCCAAAAAGATCAACATGATACTAACATTATTTTTATGTTACTATTAAAGAAATATCTAAAATACTTAATTAAAAAGGAATATATTAAATCCATATACAATTAATAGGCTATATAATGAAAATAACATAGATAAAATTCTCAAATTACATAATTCATGGATCCAAGAATTCCCACATTAATCACTTCTATTTGGTTATATCAATAGCATAATATTAACCTTGATTCCTTATATTATTCTGAGGTATATTCCCTTATTACATGGGAAATTCATTTTTAATTTTTCACTTATCTCTACATATAAATCATTGCACATTGGAAACTATTTTATTTCCCATTCAATAAAAATCATGGTTCCCTTTATCTCCATACTTTTAGTAAACTCACAATCATTTTAAGCAAGTACCATGATGTTTCATTACACAATAATCACATGTTGTAAAATAATTCTTTCCCCTCTCCCCTTTATCCAACTTTATTCCAGTTGTCATCTTCTTTTAGTTCTTCCATATGAATCCACATTACTCATGTAACTTCTTCTTTGCCTTGTTAGAACATTATATTATGTTCTCGTATGGTATCATTTTTGGGGATATTAGTTGCCTTTAAATTATTGGATTAATACTATAAAAGATGTGATCATTATTAATCTTTGGATGACATTCATTGAAGAGGTTATCAATGCTACTTCTATAAACCATTTTTAATTGTTGATATACACCATATTAGATCACATCATTGTTAAAATTAATTTATAATACAAAAACGATTATAATAATTAAAATAAATTTGAAAACAAATGTGTAGTTATTAATTTATCAATATGAAAGGTTTCTTTTTTTTGTTCTATAATTTTGCATAATGTATAAATTACATTTGTAATCCTAAATATATGTCTTCCGAAATTTTATTTAAAAGTTTTATAATAAGAATAGTTTGGCACCAACTATAGTTCCCTTACCCCAGTATGGCTAGATTCGTTTTCTGGTACAATTACATTGATGTAATATACTAGTAAGTGAATCCCAACGGGCCGAATAGTATATTATTCATGGTAAACTAGATTAATGAATTAGTATTGAATTAAAATTTAATTAAAAAATTAAAAAAATCATTCAGGAATAACAAAATCTCATCTATAATATCCATTCATATCATATATAGTAATATTTATGGATTTCTGAAGAAAGGGAAAAAATAATGTTGATCTTAATTTCTCAGTATGGGTTACATATGGCCAAAGTATTCATGATTAAATAAGAATAATCAATATAGAATGCTAAATCAATGAAGAAAAGTCCATTTAAAAAACACAACTATCATGAAACTTAAGAATCAATATGAAAATGTAAATAACTAAATAAAATTCCATATAATGAATTAATTTCAATGGAATATATTTTTTTATTTTATCATTTTGAAAATAACATGGATAATAATAACATAATTCTGAATACAGAAAATATTAATTATTCAACACCATTTTCTCAAGAAACATAAAAACATTACCATCATGTGGTTTGATATGATTTTTTAAAACATTCTACTTCTCATTCCTCACACATGTCTGTTTAAAACATGCATTGTACAAATGTGGAGTGTTTGTTTCTAGTAAATTTTGACTTTTGAGACTACATATGCTTCAAGTGTCTTACATTAAATCATCCACAACCCATGCATTAATAATGAACGACATTCATTATATATCAAATAATGAATTTAATTACTAAAAAATGTGGCACATCAAATATTTGTGTTGAGTAAAGAATAAATTTTTATCAAAATTCTCCTTTATAATCAACTAATATTAAAATTAAAAACTATTTTTAAAAATTTTATATTTATTATGAAATAATCAAATAAAATAAAAATAATGTCGATATTTAGTATATATTTAATGTCTAATGAACTCTGGGAAGTGAATAACTCAACATGAAGATAATGACTATGGAAATGATTCAATGTTATGAATGTAAATACTATGCTTGATAAAAGAAAACATAATCCAACAATATGAAAAGCACGGATCGTATAAATATTTTATATACCCATGGGTGTATGATAAATGTTTGTTTTCATTGATTAATAAAAATAAAATAAAAATATCATTTAAAACATTCTTGAGTAAAACATAATTTTTATATAGAAATATTTTTGAAAATAACATATAAAAATGAAATTTCATGAAAAAACATGAAAATGGATTTCGTTTAAAATATCATTTCCATCGTATAAAATAATATTGATATCATTTTAGTGGTGATAAAAAATTTCAACTTGGTTCATTCCATACATAATAACACAATGTTTTATTCCATTTTTTCAATAAAATCCAAATCGATGTTATTATTGAAAATGAAAAAATATTCCTTTTAAGACATATATTAAATAGATAAGATTGGTCAAAATACATTAATAAGTAATTTTTTAATGGTTAAAACAATTTTCAAAAACCATTTATGAAAACATTGTTTTTCAAGAAAACATATTTTTTACCGAGGGGAGAAATAAAGATGCTTTTTATTAAAAAAACACTAAAACATTTTAATTACAATGATTGAAAATATTTTACTATTAATTGAAATAGACCATTAATATTAATATTAGAATAATATGGAATGGATTATTAAGAAATTTTTAAGTCCTTTCCATCAATTTATAATCTATAATAAACAATATTGATTAGAATTATATTTTGAAATAAACATTCAAAATGATCATAATGTTGACGTGATAATGTGTTAATATATTATTAATAACCACATAAATTCCAAAAAAATCATGTGGAAATATTAATATATATTTTCAAATTTAAATATGCACATAATCATAGAAGTTTTACAATAATGACGATGTAACATAACCCAATGAAAAGGAATCGAGTTATAACATTATTTTCGCCTTGGTAGATTTTTATTTCATTACCATAACATGATATTATACATGTTAAATCATAAAAGTCCAATAAAAATGAACTATTAATTATATTAAATTTAATTTGGAAGTATATACACTATATAAAAATATTTAGCTCTGTAACATTACAATATGCCTATAAAAAATGAAATTGAGATGAAATTCATTACCTAGAGCTTTCCATTTGGTCATACTTTATTTACTTTATTGTATGGTAGTTTAAAAAAAGTTATTAACGTTTTATTGAATCTTATAAATATTTATTATTTAATATATGATATTTTTATTACATATTATTACCTATTCGGTAATAATCCTTAATTATTTCTATCCTTTATGGTAATAAATTTCTTTTTTAGCGTGTTTGGACTTATTATTTTTTATTAATATTACATATACCATCATATAAAATTTTAAATAACGTAAAAAAAGATTAAAATATCATATATATTTATAATGTGTGAATTTATATTAATCCATGATTTGTTTTGATATAAAATGAAATACAATGTTCATTTAGATGGCAGGTCATGCATACACATGAACGTTGTTTCCATTTTCTAAACATGTTAAAAGAAAAAAAGTAAAGTATATAAATAAATATATTATTATTATAGTAACATTATTAATCTTATATATTAATTATTTATGTTAAACCCCATCCACAATACATTCTATTAAAATCGTGAATAAAACAGATCGCTTCATAAGGCAGTGGTCCAACGTACATACAAACAAGGATTTCATAACCCATTTGATGAAAGTATATATTGTTGAAGTTATTACCCTTAATATAAGAAATATAATTTAATTTAATATTTAAAGGATATTAAATAATGAAAATATTAATGTAATAGATGGTGTTTGAGGAAAAAATTAAACAAAATTGTTTATTGATGAACATTACCTCATCTCCTGGTATCTCTTTTTGGTTTTCACCTAAGGCCTTCCTTGGCCAACTTTCAGTCAGAAGAAAATATTCTAGTATTAGTGTAGGTATGTTAGGGATTTATTTTGAAATTTTTGGATGATCCAAATGTCTTATGAGGTGCCAATAAAGGGAGAGAGCTATTTCCCATTTATAGTTATGGAGGTGTGGTATTCATGTAAAAAATAAATGTATTAACTTTTGGTAGGTACCCCTCACATAATAGGGATAAAAATTTTATAATTATGTATGTTATTTATTATAATTAAATGATCCACTACCACTCAAAATTAAATACTTTTTTTAATGGTCATCCTTAACATCTCAATTTCCTTATTTTTACCATTTTAAATTTTCACTACGGTAACTCGTTTTATAACTAAGGTAATATATTAAATCATATTAAATTACACTGATTAATATTATAAAATTTATTCCCATGAATTATAAATAATTTAACAAAATTTTAGGAAATAAAAATCCCAAATGTGTTGGAAATTAGTTTTGAGAGAAGCACATATAATGTGAAAAAACGCTACTTTAACCCAAATCATGTTAAAAATGTTTTAAATATTTTGGGGTCAATATGTTCATTATAAAATATATATTTATAAATTAATTGAAATTATTTAATATTTATTAAAATTTAAAAAAACAATTGAGAATATATTATTTTTACTAATTTTGAATCACGTAATAAAATAACATTAATAAAAAATGCATTGTTTTTATTTTTGAAAATATTAATTTAATTTTAATATATAAATATCTATGGAGTATTGAGACTTGAAAACATTGTTTTAACATCTATTTAATATGAAATATTCATCTAAAAATAATGGAACACAGTAATTCATTCAATTTTCATCAATTTAAATTTTTTTAGTATCATTTATTTTATTTTATTATTAGCTAAATAATTTCTACTTTAGAATTTATAAATTCATTAATGTGACAACTACATATCTATAAATAGAATATGAATTATTTAGATAACAAAAAATTATCTTTGAAAAAATGACATAGTTGAACAAAAGTGGTTTTTCATTATAGCAATGCTTTATAAAGTTTTACGTCAATAAGGTTTCTTTTTTTGAGTTTTACATTATTGAATTTATTATATAGATATTATTCATTGAAAATTGTGCCTATAAATAATAAAAATATATATTAATTTTTTAATGATTCAAAAATTTAAATAAAATGATTACTGGGAATGTTTTTAGGTTATTTTACACCTTATATTATATGTTTAACCACTAAGTATACTTGTTTTTACCTAAATCACTATAATCATTTTTAACTATTTGCACTAATAATCATTGTAAAACTATATGTTGAACGTAATATATAATATATATTAATATTATTGTAAATATAAAATAAATTTTTTTAAAATCAACTCACAGAAGTGGAATAATTTAAATTACAATTAATCTCACATACGAGATGATAAAGTTGGTTTAAAGTGAAAATATTCAAACATTTCCCATATTTTTTATATGAAAATTAAATGTTAAAATGATTTTAATAACCTAAATTTGATTAATATATTTATATTTTGACTTTATAGGATTTATAATCCATTATAAATATAATTTTTCATTATAAATAGTTTAAAAGAAAATATATTTTCAAATGAAAATTTAGTATTTTTCATTATACTTCAAAAATGATTCTACTCATAAAATACAAAAAAATACCCTAGGTTACTTTTGAATGTTTTTTTTAAAAATTGTGTTTATTTTTAAAAATTAATATTTAGAAGAATGTAAATATTTTTTTTACACATGTTGGCCAATAAAATTGCGAAAAACATCCTTTAAAAAAATAATTTTTTCCATAATGTCGGAATTTTTTCTGATATTATACATAGAAAATAATATACCTAGAAAATATAGAGGGTGTAATCAAACAAGAGGATATGAGTTATTTTGATATTGGGATTGGACCCATGACATGTGATTCCCATGTATCCCTATAAGAGGAATTAGAACCCATGTAGTTCAGTTCCACATTACATAGAAAATAATATTACGTATAGTCAATTATGAGGTTAAAACAATGTATTTTATCATCATCTAGTAAGTACATCTAATAGAATGGTTCTTGGCAATGTTTTGGTGTAAGGATTTTTCAAAAGGGGCCTAGAGAACATGTATGGGTTATGGGATCCCATGTTGGATATGAATATATTGGGATTGATGACCAAAGTAAAATAGGTTCGATTGGATGTTTTGGGATGGAAGCATATGAATGCTTCCTACATATTCTATTTGTATTGGAATCAAATCCAACATTTTTCAGTCTTTAGGACTCATGCTTATGGATTCCATTAGGTTTTTTAACATTGTATTATGTCCCTTTGAGATGATTAATTTGGGTCTTATTCTAGAGTAGGGTTTCATATAGATTTATGAATTTTGGTTGGGATTTACTCATAAGGATGATTCCTTGCTGATTCAGTTTCAATTCTTACACTATATAGAAGGATTCTCATTTGATTGTATTTTGAGGCTTATGCAATATAGGAGGATTCCCTGGTGATTTTATTCTAGGGATTACGCTTATAGGGTGACACTCTTGAAAATGAATTTGGTTATAGTTTTGGTTTACACTGAATATGAGACATAGTTGATACTTGAAAAGTGATATGATTGGGGATTATTCCCAGTGGGATACCCAGATGGTGTGTTGGGGATTACACTAGGAATGATGACCTGTTTGGGAATCATGAAGATGTTTTACTCATTTTCAACCTCTATGACAATGTGATTCATGCTTGGTTTGACAGACTAGAAGAAGTGATTGATCTGTAAGACCACAAGATATTCTTTTTTCATAACGGAATAAGGAGAAAACCCTAAGGGATAGGTAACGAGAGTGGCGTCAGGATCCTACATCCTCTCTTCATTTTACCATGTTTTAAAACAGAGAGGTAAATAGATTTTAGGGGCCCATACCCCCTATTATTTTTATAATTGGGATTTTCACATTTTATGATATATCTATCTGCATCCCATGGGTTTGGTGAAGGAGGAAGGAATGAATTATTATAGTTCATGATGGAAAGGATATTGGATTACTCGAGAAATTATTACTTAAATTGATTTCATAGGATATGAGGAGGATAATATTCCATGTCTCCCTTCATGGAACTAGAGTTCCCTGGTCTTAGAGATGTTATGTTAAGGATGTGGCCGTAACCCTTTACAGGTGTCCCAAAGAATCCTTAACCCTTCCCCCTAGTCTAAGTTCCCCATGGAAGAAGGAATGTGTACCCACATAAACCCTTAAGACCTTACCAATCTGGTGTAAAATATTCCAGACACATCTACCAGTAAAAAATCATATCTTAATGGTAGACATGACGTTGTTTGTCTATCCATGGATTTTAAATTTTGGATTCTTTGGTGGAGGATTAATTTTTTCCCACTCAGATCATGGATCCAAAGGAAGAGGATTAAAAAAATTGGTGTCCTGGAATAGGTATTAAAAGTAGTTTCATAAATTTCCTAGCTTTGGGAGAAAATATTATTCATATAGGGCATGTGAGGAGTTGTAAGTGTTTCATTTAGGGGTTTGTCTATGAAAGGCGGATATTCATTAGGTAAATGATCACTTAGGAAAAAATAGGTTGTTGAGGATTTAGCCTATGCACCATGGGTCTCCTCATGTCACCTAGTTAGTTTTCATATAGGTCTCGGATTATAGAAGGTACCATCACATAGATTGTTTCTCATTATGGAAAAAAGAGGTTGTCACAAAGGTGTCATATTTTTCAGATTGAGGAGGAACTTCGATA
Source organism: Viscum album (assembly GCA_963277665.1). Lineage (NCBI taxonomy): Eukaryota > Viridiplantae > Streptophyta > Magnoliopsida > Santalales > Viscaceae > Viscum > Viscum album. Next base: position 1,382,444,183 of record OY728141.1, read on the forward strand.
TCTCATTACAACTTAATTCACTCTTCTATCAGGTTTTAGAGAGATTCCTAATGGGTTTTGGAGGACCTAGGTGAATGGGCTATGTGACCATAGATTAATGGTTTCTTCATAATTTTTGAATTGTGCAAATAAGGAGCCCTGGTGTACTATTTATAAGAAAATCATGAACCATATGTAAATAAATTATCCCACATAGGTTCATGTTGAAAGAACCAGGTTAATGTAACCTATGTAGTTGTGGCCAAACTTATGGTGGTATACTGGGGGTTTTCATGAGTCATCTAGTGAATATGGGTTTGTGCATGTACAAGATTAGGAAATTTCTTCTTATTTTTCTAGGGACTCTTCATCTCTCTAAAATTTTTATGGTACGATTCAATGTCTTTTCATCTGATATTAAAAATATGTTTCAATAATCCCCCCCCAAAACATAGGATTATATATCATTAAATGAAGATGGTGTAGTCCTCAAGTATAATGGAGAAATATTATGATGCCGATGAAGGTCACCACAAAAGATACATGCATATGTCGGTGGAGAATTCCCAATACATGGATCAGGCTCATAGGATCCATGTGAAGGTATTGTGTAAAAGCTCCATGTGAAATCCATTTTTGTTTATAAATACCAATGCCCCTTTGTTGTTTTAATTAACTCATTAATCCGGCCTTTAGTTCTCATAACATACCATGTTCACTCAACTGTGTATCACTTTTTGTCAATGCAGGTCTTCTAATGAATATTTGTTGAAAGAATAAATGGTACAACCAAATGAGTGACCACTCTGGGTGGAATCACCTCATCAAGGAGCATTTGTGAGGTATGTTTTCGAGATACCTGCATGAGAAACCTACTGAAGAGGGATTAACAATGTACCTAAACGATGGTCCATCTTTTTCTAAATTTTTGATTTATTCTAAGTCGAGATTTTGGTTTAAGGTAAAACATATTTATTTATTCTTGTAGGTTTTAAATGGATTCTCTGATGAATTATATTGAAAAAATTGTTTCACGTCCCTCCATGCTAATCAATTCTATTAGACCAAATTGATACAACATGTTTTAAACTACCCATCTAGATATAGAGAATCACTTTTCACCATATCAATATGAGATTCCATGAAGTGATTATATTTTCTTTTATAATAATTGACTTTAGAGGGAATCTTTCATACATGGGGAATGAAGATACTTCCTAAATTCCTAGTTCATAATGTGAACCAATAGCCCTTCGAACAACATTTCTTCCAAGGGTGTTTATATTAAAAAAGGAATGGTTCCCATTCGATACTTCATGCATAACACTAGCAGCACTCTATATATGAAGCTACATATCTAGGAATAGATTCCACACAGTTATGACTCAAAATTTCATTCCCCAAAGATATATCAAATGAATTGTTATAATGAAGACTATGATTTCCATTATTGAAGGGAATTATGGCCTAAGTGGAGTTGTGCATATTGGGTAGACCAAAATTGTTCATATTTCAAAAAAGAGTGATAATATTTCAACAACTATGTGGATATATAGGCAGGGAAAAATACATTTACAAGAACCTAAAATTTATCCATTAGATGATAATCTAATGGATTATTCACATTAATTATTTGAACCAAACATATGGCGATGTTTTCATTTTCCTATGGGATTTGTAAAAATATTAGTATACCATATTATTACTGATAAGTATGATGAGATTATCCTACTAACTGTTTTTTGGACGATGCTAAAAGGACACCTCCCTTGGGACATGATCTATTTATAGTGGCTCAGAATGTGTAGAATAAATATCTTCCCCTTAGGGGTGGCATTAATTTCAGAATGTGGAGGAATTCATTCCCTAATATTTAAGGAAAAGGTCCAACCTTACAAGAACCTATAGGATACCCCACATTAGAGAATCAGGGTTCTTATAGAAATCTCTGGAAAATTTTAGAGAAGGGTGAGTACACCCAATAGGGATACAAGGGAGATATTGAAGATTCTATGAAGACCCATCTGCAAAGCTCCATCTCATAGTGACTCAGTTTCTATCTTCTTATTATCTGCAAATCCAACGACGATGTGAAACCTGGGACTTTAATTAATGTAGGAAAATTAGAAGAAGGGATACAGATATTGTTGACATCCCCTGCCCTGGAGATACTTTACTATTTTTTCTACAGGTGTATAATGGAATGACCCTATTTAGAATTATTAAAAAATTTAATGTGTTATTGTGGTGGATTGAAGCATACTTTTAATATTATATTTTTTATGTGTAGTTATTATCCATGATTGCTAATTTTTTAAGTCTATTTCTAGATTAAAACCACTGCCCCTAAAGTATAATGAAGTGTTGAATATGCTAAATGGTTCAGGAGAAAACATATTCATATATAGTGATCCACTAATGGTGAAGTTTTCTAATTACTTTAGGAAAAAATATAACATACTGTGGGATTATATGATGGAATATAGAAACAATGTACAAGAAGCTTGCATTGAAATTGAGATCATATGTGAGGCCTATCTCCATATATATTTATTCACCAGTTAAAATATCTACAATTTTCCAGTATCTTTCCTCCTTTTCATGTTATGCCTAAGAAACATCCAATGTATGTTCAACAGTTATGGATTCAGGTGGCCATGGAGTTGTCCACAATTTCAACCATGTTTTCTATATTTGATGAATCAATTAGGTTAAAGGATAGGTATTCTAGTTTATGGATCTATTGATTTCCCCAGAGGTTTTTAACAAAAGGAATTTATTTGGTTAATGAAATGTCAACTGCTGGTCATGGAATGCACTTTAGAAAGGTTTGGACCAATAGAGACGATTATTAAGCTCTAGATCCTTTGTGGCGATCTTAGGAAATGTCCATCAAGTAGGTCATGGTTGAGAAACATGCATCTTATGAGCCAATCTGGTCCATATTCAATCCTATTAAGGATAATCATGTTCATGTCAACCATTATTCAATAAGATAAGCAGGGCCTAAAAATGATTCCATGTAAAAATATATTTGTTCTTCACCAGAACTGGGCACATTAGAGCCAAATTATGTATGAAACATAGATTTCAAAGCTTGTAAGAGAATATCTCATGACATTAGAGACACATGGGTATTTTTCCATGAAGGATTATGAATCCTCTAAATGAAAGATATTTGATAACCCTATACATTTCACCTTTAATGTGATCTATCCATGATGGTGCAATATATTCAAGAGATAGAGACATTGATATATACATATTATGATCAGATCATGAACACATTATGGGTATCTGAAATTTTGGGATGTGGAATATATGAGGGGATTTTGTGGAATATTATAATATAATGGGACAACTACATTGACCCTACTATCTTATTTCTCTATTCTCCATTAACTTTTCTACTCTTTCACTAGATATAATTAATTTTTGTGGTCGCTATTTTTTATTTTGAAGGAGAATAAAAATAAAAATTACTAGTTCAAAAAATGAATTAATCACTAAAATAATGTCCCACAAGAACCCCAATCAATTTAGTGGAATAACCTCTGGAATATCCACAACTATCCCTAGGAAAAATAATAATGGTGGAGAAAATGGTGGTGGAACTCCACAACTAAAACCTCATATGTCGAATTCTAAGATGACTAATATGGGATCTTTTCCATCTTGAGATAGGAAGTGAAGGAGAGAATTAAATTTTATTTTGAAAATGTTCCACATTATTTCATTGTATTTTCATTTCATCTCTTGGATTGATTGATTTTATCTTTTAACTATTCATACCTTTTATAGAATTCAAATCACTTTCATCACTTATATGTTCCGATACTGTTCTATCAAGGATTGAGGAGGACACCCTAACGGAGTCATAAATTCATGTTGATGAGTTCATCATCTTGAAGGATTAAGCATCAAGACATGTATCCACATACACCACCATTCATACAGATACGGGAAAGGGATAGGTTAATGTTAGATACACATTGTAAGGTTTTCTATGAAATTTCTCACATCACTCTCCTAGTGGTATTTCAAATCTATTTCTTACTCTGTAGAACCATGCAATAGTCAATAAAATCCCCATGGTCACTCTTTATGGGGATGACAGGGATCAAATATGGTATTATTAAGGGGTTAATGCTAACCCTAACTCCATAGGGAATGAAAATGTTGTTTCTATAGAGAAATTGGTAGAGGGGATCGATGGTAAATCTGATTTAGGTCCTAATAAACACATATTGGATACCCCTATTGGTGAAGATGATGTGATATTTGAAATTTTTTTATAATGAAATGATGGGACTCTTAAATCTAGGCATCGATATTTGAGGGTTCCTCAAGGAGTTCTAGGATTATAATAGCTAATTTCACATAAGTGATTTTTCTTTTTCATTCATTTTATTATCACAATTCACCTTCATTCATTTGATTTTATACATAAAAGATCAACATTTTCATCTTTTTTGGTATATAAAATTTCCAACGAAATTATTGAACAAATCATCCAAGTCCACCATACTCCCTTTTTCAAGGGACTGATGGTTGAGAATCATGACGTGGGATTTCCTCAAGATCCCATAATCCAAGTTGCTGTGAAAAATCATGAGTATGATCATCATTAGGAGGTATGTTCTTCAATAATTAATTGTGGGATTACTGAATAGGTTTCAATGCCAATGGTTTATCGAACAATGGTTAATTTTACTAACTACTTTGGGTGATTCACTATTTATTTTTTTATTTTTGAACTCCATATGTTGATGAGAGGTGTCACCTTCTACTCAGTTCCATTAACACTGTGGTTGATCCTAGAAGGGAATCTTCTATTGTAGTTCCACAATCATTGATAAAGGATCTTTAGGTTTTTTTAGAGGGATAAGAACAAGGTGAATCATTGATTGAACTAATCCCAAAATATGAATATCCCTCTTGGAATGACATTGAATTAAAATTATATACTTAGGAGGATCTTCACACAATGCACTGCATTATCTGGTAGGAAATCTGGAAGATAGTTGGGGTGATTCCTCTTTAAGACATAAAGGCACAAATTAATTAACATCAATACATGTTTGGCATTTTATGATTCAACATATTTGACAAAAACAGGATCCCTCTTGTAGTCATGTTCATAGTTTGGAAAACGTAAGAGGAGAAAAAATAACATTTGGATATGAATCAATTCAAGGGATAGTTTTAAAATCATTGTGTTGTCATATACCAAGATTATCTTATCCATACAAAGAATATGGAGGAGTATCAAGATCACCATTATGAGAAATCACCCTAAATGGATATCCTTCAAGAAGAATAAAATTTCACACAAGAAAAGATAGTCCAACTCCACGGATTCGTGCTCGGGGCCTTGACAGAAATAAGATCTCTTGTCGCTTCTATGTAAAAGAAGCTCCATAATATTGAGGAGGCTTATTCTACACAATCAGTTGGGCTTTAGAAATTTGCGAAAAAATTCTTGAGCTACGGTTCAACTTATCAAATCCTATGAAGAGAAAAAAGTTCATAATTTGGAAAATATTATATAGAATGTGAAAGTTCCTCTACACATGGAAACATTAAGGAAAATTATTTTTAATTCCAATCACTTGTTATTGCATATTTTTTCACATTATAATCAAAATAATACCTAAAAATGACTAATTTGACTGAATTTCACTGGTTTTAATTTCTAACATAAGGGTTATTAGGAGATCTAATATTTTCTTAATCAATTGTGCCTATATATCATCGTTTTACTATTTCTATGGTTATATGTAAAACCATACAATCTTTGTTTCTTTTTTTGTAATTTTTTAAAATTTACCCTAAGCCTAATATAGAGAAGTCATAGAAGGTGAAACTTGTCGTCTTATTAGGATTCCCTTTGCGAGATTCAAACCTAACTAATGTTATGCCTTTCCCCACATACCTATTATTGAATAAACCATACATTGTGCGAATCTAGTGGGATGAGACTCAACTTTTTTCCAAATATCTCTCTGTGATTTTCGACATAGTGATTATTTTCTCTCTTTTTATTGGTAGTTAATGGTTGCGAGGTTACATTAAAAGAACTAGGGTTTTAGGAAAAACTTTTTTGACCATGATATTTGAAATGATGAACCTAATAAGGATTTGTATCCAAGAATGTTAATAAATTCAGTAAATTCCCAAAGGGGGATTTTGAGTCATGATTTTTTGATTTCCAAATCCATTTCATGAAAACAAAAAAGTATGTGTGAAATTTCCATGGACCAAGATTTAAAAGTGGTTTCTAGCACAATATTGTCAAGGAATATGTTCATTGATGAGTTCTCTCTTAAAGATAAAATTATAGTTGGTTCATGAACCGTTTTTTAGGTGATTTCATGAAATTCTAGCAGGGGTATGTTACAGCATAGTCAAATAGTGGCATCCTCTGGATAATAGGCCCTTTATGTGGAAAAACTTTGAAAATACAACTGGGTAAAGTTACTTAAATGTATTGCAAAATAGTTATATAGAATAAAGACATTCTATTACCCATGGTAAGGGAGTATGTTAAGGTTCATTTTTATCAATACCACCAAGGGTGATATTTTTTCAACGGAAGATATCAGATAACGAAGAGATAATTATTATTATAGTTATACATTAATGAGAAACTACTCCTACACATGATTTTATTTTCTTAAGGACGGTAAATGTTTTGGAGTGAATAATGTTAAGGGGGATGTACCTATTCTAACAATGGTTGATGCATTGTGTAGCTTAATTACACTCGACCTGGACATGGAGTATGTAATTCAAAATATTACTATAAGGATTTTATTGTATAATTTAACAATTTGGTACTATGATGTTATGTTATATAGTTTAATGTTATACAATAATGAAATATAGGGATATATTTTATATTATGTATCTTTGAATACAGGATCTATGATTGTCCCATTATTGGTAATTTATTAGGGAACGTGATATCATATTAATGTGTAAAGTGAAAAATATTTGAACTATTCTCTTGGGGCCTTTAGAACCATAGGGTAATATAGGGGAAATGGGTTATGGTTATATGGGAGGGATCTCCTAAGGATAAATTTACCACTTGTAGAAAAATATTTTTTTTGGGAAACATTATGAAATGTCAATTGGGGTGTGTTACTGATTGTTAAAATAGTGGCATCCTTTCACTAAAAGACCCACTTTGGGGTGAGTTTATGTAATGCTAGCTGGGGTGTGTTACTTCATTGATAGAAAAAGGAGTTATTAAGAATTATGACATCCTGTATTCATTGGACAATAGAATTTTATTGGAATTCATATTTCCCAAGACACATAGTCAGGTTTCGTTGATGAAAAGAGCATGAATTTGGATGGAAGATTACAAGTTAAAATTACTCAATAATGGGGGAATATGATTCTTATTTAGGTCTGACAAAGATGTGGGAAACATGGTACATGTGTTTCAGGCCATACAACTAGGACCATAGAATTATCGAAATGATAGGTATTATGAAGCCTATCAGACCGTGGTCAATATGGTATAATTTGGACACATGGGAGGAAATCATAAACCATGTTATTGGGGATTCTCGGATTAGGTGAAATGATATGGTTAAAATTTGAGAGGGATTATTGTAGACTGAATTCGTCACATGGGTTCCAACATAATGTCACCAAGGATTATGGAGTCTGAAGAGGCTTCTCATGAGGATGAAATTCTAGTGGTTGAGACACCAATTTTTTTGGGAAACTTTATGAAAATCATGGTGGGGTGTGTTACTGTATTGTCAAACAATGGAATCCTCTATAAAACATTCCAGTTATGAGGGAGTATAATTCAATTCCAACTAGGTCATGTTACAGTATAGTTAGGAAATAGAGTCTACAAGTATCATACATTCTACCACCTGTAGATAGAGAAAGATAATGAAGATCCCAAAGTATCCAACATTAATAGTAAAATGTGTGGAAGGGATATGTATGACCACAAATTAAGTGTTTGGATAGAAATTTACCTTGATGTGTTGTGTCCCTCGCATAATTCTAACTCATATGTAGGCAAGAAAAATATATGTTTCCTTGGTGAACCCCTGAATGAGGGAACCCAAATTAAGAGCTCCTATAGAGATCTTTTTTTATATAGGTGAGTGGTAATTTTCCATTACCTTATTGATGGAAATATGAAATAAAGCATAGGTGTCACTACATATCTCACTAGAATGAGAATCAATTCATACGTTGTTAATGAGATACCATGTAGTTTAAATTCATGCAACTATGATACCATTTATGCACTTTTACATCATCTAGAAAAGATGAATGTTTCTTGACATAAAAACCAAAGGAATATTATCTCTACTTCATAGTATAGGACCTAGGCGTCACTACATATCATGTTGGAGTTATAACCAAGGGAAACATAGTCCTAAAAAATGATTCCCAATAATGATAAAATTCACATGTCAAGAAAGGATTTTTTTTAAAAATAAAATAGGATCATGCATGGGGTGAGACACCATATTGAATCGTCCTATATAAATTTTATTCATACAGGTGAAAGGAGGGGATTAAACTAATTTTATTTCAACTGGGCCTATGATTAAAGATACTAATGTCACTATGTGTCTCATTATAATGAGAATCAAGACACACATAGTGCTTGAAGAAATTGTGGGATTATTATCATGTGATGATCTAATCAAGTGTTCCTTTTATAGTTTAGAATTCAGGACCCTAATAACCCAATATGAATTTATTTTTCTCAATTAATATTGGATATCATTTACCAAAACATATAAACCCATATGAGCTATGGTTGTTTGAGAAATAATGATTGGAAAAGGTTTATTTCACCATATAAAATAAATACACATGAATGATAGGAAAATTCATATGTTGTTGTGACTAGGATATGAGGTATGATCAAATCCATTATACATATCTCAATAGAATTATAATCAATCCATAAGTATTTATGGAAAAATTCCCTATACTGGTCTGAACCATTAAGAGGGAGGAAGAATTATTCATACTTTATACAATTGCACATAATATTGGAGATTTGGGAATCTGTACATATCTTATTTGCAGTGTGAATCAAGACACACATATTACTTGAGGAGATCGTATATATTATTATCAATAAATGTGGTTTATAGATGTGACGTTTATTGTATATTAAGAAGTATATGTGTCAACTGATGTGAAATGAAAATAGCATTGCATTTGGGACGAATATTTGTAGTTTTGGAATCACTATATATCATGTGATGGTAGAAATCAAACCACACGTAGTTTCTAACAATAGTTCCCCACATCAATTATGTTTTGATATATTTAAATAAGACTTTTATATCTTCTAGAAATATGGGTGGTCCCTTGAAATAGGGTGCACCCGTCACAATGTATCTCGTTGGAATGAGATTCTGGACATATATATTTTTGTAAATGTTCCCTATAAAGGTAAAACTCATAAAATCAAAATGGGGTTTTTTCATGGTTGGAACTAATATGGGAGGTCATAAATTCATTACATATACCATTGTGTTGAGAATTATGCCACATGTAGTTATTTAATAACAATATGGTGGAGTATAAGCACTGAATATTTTGATCTACTCAATCACGGGTTTAAATTTTCTAATATTTTATGTTATAAAACAAGGATATGAACCTTGTAGTTTAACATCATATAGACTAGAAAATATTCTACATAATTTAGTGGCTTAAATCATAGACTATATATTGTGCTGTGATTTTTAACATCCAACAGATTGGATAAGTGTCTTAAGATTACACGACATATTTACTCAATAACTTGATGTAGATTTGGTTGTAATAAACTCTCCTTGCATTAAGATAATGGAATAAGCTTCATTGTAGTGGAATTATTGAATGGCATAAGGTCCCTCCCACCTTGGCTCAAAATTTGAAGGATTTTCTCTTTGTATCATTAGGGTCCAAATGACCAATACCAGTTATTCTTGGATGAATTAATAGAGGAGGTACTTTATGTTAAATTTTCACACTATCCAATTTTGTTATGCCTTCATGTTATTCTAGGTCTACAATCATTTCTCATCATGACACTCAAATTCATTCATTTTTTTCATGATTTCTCAAAAATGGATTTTTGTTCATATATGGATGCACATAGTGATGGTAATTAGACCACAATGGGAAAGACTGCATTTGTTCCATATATGAGTGAATATGGGGACACACATGTTGATATATGGGTTGTGTTCTGGTATTCCCATAACATATGAAATGTATTTTTAGGCCAAATTTTTTTAAATTTATCAATCATCTTCTGTATTTTATTCAACATGTACTTGTTTCAGACCTTTATTATTCCATTAGCTACTATATAATAGTGGTATGAATGGTTTGATATGATATTATACTAATGATATAACTATTACACCTTAGTAGAAAAGAAATTGGTGTAGTTCTCCTTAAGTATTATATGAAGGAATATATGTCTTTTAATGATGTTGTCCTTCACAAATCTAATGATTATTTTGGACCTATCTTCTTTGAGGGTATCACATTAACTCATTTGGAGAATAATTCAGTAGTAGTTAAGATGTATTTGAACATCATAGTTGTAGCTATAGGTTATGGTCTTACTATATTCATTCCCCATATTGAAAATTCCTAAGAGTATATGGATTAATATAGAAACTATGACATTTGGTGGATTAATTTTTCATGAACATGGTGGGAATGACATTTCATGGTGAATTCTATATAATCCTATGTCATAGTGGGCCAGTAGTATCCAAGCCATCAGATTTGATGAGAAATATTGAAAAATGATCGTTGTGTACTGCTGGCTCACTAGTTTCACTTTATTAATGATAATAGTGGATCTTTCTCCATCAATACATCTAATAATGAATCCATAAAATCCTCATTTTGAATGACGTTCAGATGTTTTGGTCGATCATTAAGAGTGGTGTTGGTATCTTAACGTTGAATGTTCACCATCATAGAATTGTATGAAGGTTTTACTCCAATCTAGAGGTATTTGATGATAGTAATAATCCACCTATTTCTAGGACCATATGGTTTGGGAAATGAACTAACATCAAAGATATCTTCAGTTTTTTTAGGAAAAAAAGTGAAATCATTTGGTGATGAGCATTGCTGATGACCCTTTCAACCCATTTTGGATCTTCCAAATGCATATTTTCATTATCCAACACATATTCCAGGTCATTTTCTAATCATAGGATGTGATTCAATATTGGATATGAGTGGAACTTCTCGATAAACCATCATACATATTTGAATAGGTAAATTAACTCTTCTTTTCTGATAGAATCACCCCTTTTAATGTGTTTGATTACTAAATAAATAATTCCTTTAACTTTAAATGGTCCACATATATTTATATATCCAGTTCTAGGCCAAAAATTTGGGCAAGATATTCCATATCACTTTTAGTACAACCTTCTAATCACTCTAACTAGTAAGGAAATATTTTTTTTCTATAAAGATAAGCGTGATACCTTACCCAATATTGTTGTCTATAGGGTCTTTCATTATCCTCCTTGTTGGGCTTTGGGATTCCCCATCAAAAAGCATTTCCAAAATTTGTGGGCCGTTACAAATAGAAAATATATATTCAATTGGAAATTCGGTATTTGATGATGTCGCTTCTATATATGGGTGTTCTTAAAAAAATATATCAATTCCTGGCCTTCCACTACTTTTGGAGGCGCGAATTATATATCCAACTATTTTAGGATAACCAACCCTCATACCAAACATCATTTCAATATAGGAAAAATGACTATATATTTTAGTAGGCAACTATTGGAGACCAAATGGGCCTTGTGGTGTTATAGTTAGTGCCTTATTTTCTGAACCAAAAAATTTAACACCCAACCACTATTCTCAAAATAATAGAAAAATTCTCAGTGTGGATCATGGATCTTCTTATATAATAATGTTTTTTCAATGAAAATGTACTAATTTTTCATAAAAACGTTCCTAGTGAAAATATAGGGCTGTCACATATAGAATTATTAGATATTTTTTCAATGTGTGGAATTAGCACTAGTAGTATCCAGAGGTATTTCTTGAGGCTTTTGATTGATTCCTGACATACGTTAGTCCATTGGTATAAGACCCCTTTCTACATCAATTGGGTTTAAGGAAACTCTTTCCTTGGAGGCTGGCTATAAAGCACCAATTATAGTCAACGTTTCCTTAAATTCATATAATATTTTTAATATTGAGAGGAGGATTCATGATAATGATATACTTTATATTATTAGGGTCATATTTGATGCATCGAGGTAATGCAACTAAGAGGATAAATTTTCCCAAGGATACCCCAAAGGCATGCTTCAAGGGATTCATCTTTAGGATTTGTTGTGGAAGTTTGATGAACATGGGATTCATATCATCCAGGTGGTCAAAAAAATGTCATGAATTAACCACCAATACATCAATGTAGAATTTTACAAACACCCCCAAAAAGGTTCGATGATTTGATGCATGTGATGTTGCATTGTGGAACCAACATTCATCAAGATAAAGGGAATTACCATTTAATAGATTACATCCTAAGGGACCTTGAAGGTATTGAATTATTCAAATTCAATGTACACCAATCATTTCTGTACTATAAATTAGAATCCATAAAAGAGTACCCTTGATAACCATATGTAGTATCAATTATATGTTCTTTGATTGAATCGAAAAGTCATCATTTAGAAAGTGTTAGTTGAGATCTCTAAAGTAAATGTAGACTCTTATTTACCAATTCTTATTCATCATAGAGTCAATGTAGTGTACCCATTTTGGATACCAAACTTCTCAAATGATGTCTTCCTTGATGATCTTGTCCACATCAGCCTCAATTTTTGAGTAATGACTCACGTTTTTCCTTCTAGCTACATATTTGTATCCCTACTAGTATTTTGAAAAATCTATACGATGGGAGGCCACATCTGAATCAATTCATCAGTTCTCATTATATTTCCATGTGAACATATCATAGTGTTTTTTCTTGAAGGTTGTATATACCTCATTCCCTTTAGAATTCATGGTTGTATGAATCATGGTGGGTCATGGATCTTCATCTATTCCGAGATTTGATTATATGAGTATGATAACATTGTGGGGACACCATTATCAAATGTTTGAGGGGAATCCCTGAGGTCTTCCTCCTCTTCCTCATATATTACCACTTCTGAAACTACCATGGTATTTTGTGATGAATATAATTTATCATAATTAATAGAGGATTTAATATACTGACATTAAAAATGTGAAATAACTACTTCTGACTCAACTAATGACATGAGGCCTTTATTAAGCACGGAATCTCCCATTGAACAAGATAACCCTTAATTTATTATCATTGTAATAAGGTTTTTAATCATTTTTTATGGAATAAATACATTCTAATAAAATATTTAATTACTTCTAAGAGAGAAATCAACTTCTCCAATACTGCCAAGATTAGTTGTCACAAGTGAAATCATGGAATTCATGAGATGTGTGCTCAAATCTAGACCCATGTCATCAATATGATGGATGGGAATCATTTAATCAGCAGTGAGCTTCTTGAAATAATTTTACAAAATCATCTCCAAACCATTACTATCATTGATTCGAGTGACATCGTCTATCATGTACTATTTATCTTCCCTCTGGTAGAATCATGAATCAATTTATTATTATTCATATGATCTGAATGGGTGTTTTTTACAATGAAATATCCCAATTTTTTCCTGTATTCCACTTTTCTTAATTGGTGGTATGAAAATGGAATATTCATCTGGGGATGTATCCAACGCCTTTCTAGAGGTACATTCAAGGTTGTATTCTAAATGACAACCTTGAATTCTGATTCAAACAAGGGATACTAAAACTAGGTTATGATTTTTTTCTCTAACAGTATTTTTCTTATTATTTTCCCAACACTATAAAATTATTGAGTAGTCAAAAAAGTAATATTCATTTTGTCCTAGTTGAATATATTTCTAAAAAAATGAAGTTGGCTCCTTATATGTTTTCAGTGAAGGATTATTAGATATTGATGTCATTTATCCTTCCAGATATATTCAAGGTTCTTCAATGTCCCTATGTGATCAAATTATCATGCTGGACTACGAAATATGTGATCTTATTTAATTCTAAAATATCATTCTCTAAATGATATAATTTCTTCTCAATAACATCAATTAAAATTCCTGATATTTTAATAAATTCTCTACAAGTACTTCTTAGTGGTCTTTTAATTGAATTATTGCATCTACGATTAAAAATGTGGCCATAACGAAGGCTATTTTCTTCAAAATATCATTTTTCTAGTCAATTTTATATGAATCATGGCATTGGGACTCTAGTTTTTATTTCATTTTGAAACTAAAGTACTTGATGTGGATGGGCCTGCCCTTGGAATAAAAAATTGAGGTTCTTCTACAATTTAGTGGATTGGTTAGACTAGGTCTACATGCAAGCTAATATTTATTAATCGATGTGGTATTCTCTAGCTAGTCGTCCAAGATGATCATGTTATGGAATACTCTGACAGGTTTGGGGGGAACATTATTAATCCTACTGAGCTTACTAAAGAGCTCTCCTAGTTGTTTCAACCATGTATATAGTTTGAGTCGGGGAGGGGTTAGAGTATTAACTCTTGGAATGACCGTATCTTCCCCTATATCCTCAAATATAATAACATGTTCCCTGAGTCCCCTAGTATAATTTATGGAATCTATGTTTGTAGTCTCACTAATAATGTGATAGATTATACATTAAGTTCATAAAAATAATGGAATTGAGGATCAATTCCTCGTTTGATTATGTTTTTGAATAATCGGTTGACACTTCTTACACTATTTTACAGGTGGTTCCTACTCTTCTATGACTATATGAATGAATTCCATTAAAGATAATGATCAATTAAAACTTAGAGTAGGAAAATCATCCTGTCTTTTTTTATTTCTCTTTTGGCCATGCTGCTTTTTGGGAAACTAGCTTTTAGTAGACTAAGCTACTGATGGAGTCATATGTGACTCATTAGAAGTCGTCAGGGGTATATTCAACACATTTATTATTCTTTTATTATATCATGAGTCTATTTTATTAAATTTATAACAATTCAATCACTAAAATTTCACAAACCCTTTCAAATATATTCCTTTCATTCATTGGAATCCCCCAGATCGGTGGTAAAAAGACATGGTCCTTGATTAGGTTCCCTTCCAAGCTTCACCTTCCTAGAGTCCACTATAAATTATATATGGTATTATTAAACAAAACACTCTTATATGTTTTTACCAATAGTTAAATGGATGGGTCTATAGATTGTGAGATATTATTCACTATCCTTGTTGGGATTCCTATGTTTGAAAACATGATCATGTTGTTTTCCAATGTCCTGATGAAATAGTCAGTGACATGGTCACTTTTAAAATAATAAACCTCTTTCATCATCTACTCAAACTAATTTTTTCCTACTAACGTTCATCATCTAGATGAGGTTGGAATTGTTGATGATGCTCGGGAGGTAGATCGACATGATATTATTCATGTTTTGGACTGAAATCAGGTGTATGGGCCTACTTAATTGTAAAAGAAGCTTCATAAGATTTCCATGTTCTATTATCTTTAGATTATGGGATTATTCAATACAGATCATTGGTTTGTGTGATGGAGTCTTCCTCCCTTTGAGAAACCTTATAATTGTACCAAAACCCCTCTTAGTATTTAATAGTAATTAGAAGTGTATGTAACTCATCATGAATATTATCCATTCAGATGTGCAACAAGTCTTCCTAAATAAGTTGTAGATTTATATATTATACCAACCCTTTCAATGATGAAGTAAAATTAAAGAATCTATCATTCTACTAATATTTTTATTATGATAGATTTCATGACTAGTGTATTCTATAATTATAAGATAAATTGGTAGAGAAGCATCTGACATAAATCTTCCCATCCTATAATTCACTGATCCAGAAAACTACTATACCATACAGAGGTAGGTCCCAACACTATTTTCATGAAACACCTATGTTTCATATCCTATTATTGGATAGGTTTCCCCATAATGGAATTCAAGTGGGACACAAAATGTGTTAAGTAATTCTATGTGACCACCAATTGGTTTAAAATTCAAAGTGTATGATTCCCGACATTTGACAATGTAAGATTCAGATTATCTCATTCAAGGTAAGTCTCCATCTTAGGTTAGATCATCACATTTCATTCCTCCATGTATTCTAATAATCTTATTATAAACTCAATATTAGTCATGATCCCATGAGGAATTTCTGACTAAGAAAGACCTTGAAAATGGGAGTAATCGGGAAGGGCAATCTGTGGTGGAACGTCTTGTATCTATCTTGGGTAACCTATAAGAGAAGGCTTATAAGGATGTTCTTGTCCCTATTCTAGTTGTATACCTAATAGAGAGGTCTCTTGATCTATTTTTTGGAATCAAAATATATTGGTTTCTCGTACTCTATATTAACAAAATGGTTTGTCTCTACTTCGTTGACTACGATGAACCCTCTTTGTCGTGGTATGTCAGTTTGGAGTAATAATCATGGATTTTCAACGAAAACATTACCAGTGGGAATTCTGCTTTAGAATAATTCTAAATTGAATCCTCCCAGTTATTTAATTTATTCCTTTTTCCATGAAAATAATTCCATGAGTGTAATGGGCACAACCTCTCTAAGAGGTAGGTGAGGGAAAATATTACCCATATCCTTTTATTTATCGAAATATCTTTGAGGAGGTAATTATTGATTGTTTTAAAGAAAACACATATTCAGATAAATTGTATGGCTTATATTAGGCATTACTCCTCCAATAATGTTTGTGTGTACCACATTATGAATCGAAACTTCTAAATTCAACACCTACTTTGAACTGGACTCTTGTCCTACAATATTTTCAAGGGTGGTGTTAATTACATTCATTGGTGAGTAATGAAGTGAATAAATTCCATCAGTGTCTTTTTTAGAATTTATATTCTTATTCGTACTATGAGTCGTTTTCCTCTATTCTTATGGTTCATTAAGAATCATCTAAAGGGTGGTAATTCAAAGGGAATCTCCAGAACGTTCATTCGTGTGCGTCCATAATGAGGGTACATAATCATCGGATACGAAAAAAATAGAGTATTAATAATAAAAAAATCCCCTTTTCTATATATGAATAACTTCTAATGAGTTATAGTTAGTTTATGTGGAAAATCACCCATCCCTTAGTGTTGGGGTTTTCTTCATTCCACATTCACAACTCTTCATTTTTGGTTTACTGACATTAAATATTGTGTAAAGTAATACCCCATCAATACAGGATGGGGTTTCTCATAAAATATTGTCGATGCCATAGTCATGGTTTAAATTATGATTTTTTGGATTTTTTTTCAAACATTGGTAAATTTCATCATTCGGGTTCAACCTGAATTAATTTCTTCTGATGAACATTTCACTGTCTATGATATTTGTAAAAAATTTCACCTGGCTTCCCATAAGGGGGATAACTGATCGATATTTTTAGATTCCTAACCAAAATTCATTAAATAACCTTCTCTCCAATATCCATATCGTTGTGAGAAACATTTGGGGATTTTTTGAGAATATAATTGGTTTTGAATAGTGTCTAGTTGTTAAATCTAGCTTTAAACTATGATAATACACAATACCACCTTATGTGGGATTTGTTGGTTAGGGAGCATTGTTAAATATAATTCTACTAGTTCAACCCATCCACTTATATGATCACTATATAAGGTATTTTTTATCCTCTGAATCAATTCATCTAACATGTTGAGGCATGTGTGCTAAAGAGATCCTTACTTGTTTTCAAATTTTGGATGTTGTGCCAGCAGGATAGTCGCCATGTCAATTTGGCATTTCATTCCTTATTTTTTTTAGATAACAAACCCCAATTAGCATGGAGCCAGTGTCTACTATCAATTACAGTGGCATGATTTTAAATAATAAAATATAAATGGAATGAGTGTTTTGTAGTGTTGGTAAACTAGATACATGCATTAGAATAAAATACACTAATTTCAACATATTTTCTATCTTATTTTTAAATAAATAATTTTTAGGATACCTATTATCCATATAGTAATTCCCTACATATATTTCATAGTATTCTTCTTTGATTACTATGGAAGGAAACATAATAAGGGTGAGTACAAATTCTCAGTATGGTAAATATATAGCGGAAGTAATAATTAATCAATGATAATAGTCAACATGTAAATTTAAACAACTGAATACACATTATAGGTAATCAATAAACTAAATGGAAGTTTATAAACAATATGGAAATGTAATTACGGGAACCACATGCCATTCAAATAACTAGTTCAGGTAAATTAAATATGAAAATGTAATAAACTGAAACAAATTCTATCTAAATAACTAAAAATGATTATTATACCTAGATCATTCGATGAAAAAAATAATGGATGATTTATAACTAAAACTAATTTAGGGTAATTATTTCTTAATAAATTTCATGTCTAAGGATCATGAAAATCTAAACAGTCAAAACCTTTCGAATAATGATTTAAATTATGTGTTGAAATCCATTTTCACAACTTGTTTGTCTCATGATAACCTATCGATGTATTGAGGAGTTATATAAAGTCCTGGATCCACCATCCATTTCTAGTCCTAAATATTTCTTATATTGAATAATGAAAATAAATAATATGCCTTATAAAATATCCATATTGAATACAGAATATAGAATTATAATTATTTCCCCAATTAATGAAACAACCATTAAAGTAGACATTGCATGTAAAATGGTATATGGTTTAACAAATAGTTATATCCATTCTAAATGAGATGGATAATTTAGGTAATTTTAATGGTCAATGGTCATATGAGATTGAATATTTCAAGGGGACTAGCAAATTAATCATGGAAGTGAATGTGAATACTATCCTTTGAAAAATCAATAATAAACCATCTATAGTAATACTAATGATGGTATCAACACAACATATCCATGTTAGAGTAAAACAAAGGGTTATTGTTTTTGATAAATGAAAATATTATAAAAAGATCATTAAAAATTTCTTCAGGAAAATATCATTTTATTTTGAAAAACCTTTTGAAAAATATTTTCATTGAAAATCACTCTTAGAAATATTTTCCTTAAAAAGTACACTTTTATATATTCAAAATAATTTTCTATTATATAAAAATTAATAAATTCATACTTGTCTACTGCGGTAAAGGAACATTCCATTTTCACTATAAATGTTTTTGAAAAAATTTCCTTATCGGGAAGGTGATAAGAAGATTCCTTTGAAAACATCGATAAATTTCAAAACAATAAAAATTTCATTACAAAATAATTTGAAAATAATTTTTTCATACTTTTCAATAAAACAATTCTTTCATAAAAAAAATTTCTCCGACTATAGAGATAAATGAAGATGGGTTTTCTTAAAAGACATGAAACACTTTGAGTACAAAAGAGTGGAAAATTTTACTCATACCTGAAAAAGGTCTTGAATTACCATAGGAGAGTAAAATAAAGGTTTCTGTTTAATAATGTTCATATAATTCCATTGAAGGTAAATAAAATTGAATTATTATTAATTTTATTATTATGTAAGGTATTCTTTAAACATTCTAATGTGTCCCATACCAATTTGAAAATTTTAAAATCATAAACCATGTGATGGAATAATATTATATTAAATTTTAAGACACCAAGAAGATAATTTTATTAATTATATAATATAAAAAATAGGGTAATATATACACCACATAAAATATATATTTAGTTAACATTACATTGATCAAATGGAACTAAAATGTGAGATGAGAATCCCTTACCGTGAGTTTCCATTTATGAAAACATACTTTGACATCATGTATAATAAACCTATATGAATTTTACACATTATTGAGAAAATATTCCATTTAAAAAAATTATTTATCTTTTTAATATTTTTAATACAACTACATAAAAAATTATTTTTATGTCAGTTGTTTTGTCCAAATTTAGTTTATTTGTCTAAAACGAATTTGGTAGGTCAACTAGGTTCAAAGGGTTCAATATATAGCATATAAAAAATAATAACCCTAAAATAATTATCATATGTTAACATTTATTAAACTTTTTAACTCAATTAATAATTATGGTTATGAAAAATGAATCAATGTTATGATCATGGATATGGAAGGTCCTACATACTCATTAGTAATGTTATCATTTTTCAATGGTCATTATAAAAAGAAGATAAGTAACACTATATCATTTTATAATGATAATTATATCATAAGTACCTTATTTTTTATAATATTTACTTATATATATAATTTTGTGATGATAAAGTTATCACATTTGGTTAAGGAAGTGGTTGTCGACCTGTCCATGATCAACGTTATCACTTTTTAGTGTGTGTGAAAGGGATATAAATAAAATGATATATGTATATATATATATATATATATATATTATAGAAAGGTAATTATTTCATTAATATCATAAATAGGTTCTTTTATTCACCTCTTATTAATTATAATCATTATTTATATATTCCACATATCATGTAAATGAATAACATTGCTTTGAGGGTGGTAGTCCACACTTACTCAAACAATGTTTTCGTATTAACTTGAAAAGGAAAGTGTTAAAGTTATTTGATATAAATGATCAATAGGATATATATATATATGTATAATAAAAATCATATATATTTAATATATATAGAGTTTCCATCATCTTTTCCAGCATGAGAGGTGGAAAGTGAAAAATGAATAATCATCATTTTGTGAGGAAATAATTCACTGTACACAGATTTAGTATGTTTGTTAACCATTATATGGATTTTTTTGTATGTTTAGGTATAAATATTAAAATAAATAACATAATATTATTTTTAGGATACTTCTTTGTAATAAAATTATATAATAACATGTTATGAGTGTTTGCATAGTCAAAATGAAAATAAAATACATAAGGATGGATGTTACCTCTTAATCTGGTAAATATTTTTAAATTATACAAAAGGATTACATGAAATGATTTCATACCAAATTTAGGAATCAAGGTTGACAGTAAGGATTTTTTGGAAGCTATATGGTCATATATTGTCTGATACTATGTGTTTTGAAAGGTGCGTGTAATAGAGAGATGTCGTGGCATTTTATATGGAAGGAAAAAAAGGCTCATTAGAAATGTTTTGTAACAAGTTGGGTACACACATGGTCTTATAGATAAAAAACCATAAAAAATATAAATAATAAAAGGTTAATAGAAAAATTATGGAAATACAACGGGTTTAGTAATAATTTCTACATCATTTGGTCTCCTAATTGAATGGTTTAGTCCTTTATTATGTTTAATTTAACACTAAAAATATAAATTATTTTTAATCACATTCACTAATATTTTCTATAAAAAAAAATTGTATTATTATACATTATAAATTTTTACTGTTGAAAATATGGAATCCATTTATATAATTTCCAATCACAGAGGAGGCAATAATTAATTTAAATTTAATCCCACAGATGGGAGGAAAATGCTTGTTTTTAAAGTAAAACATTCAAAAGATTACTAATTATATATAACAAATTTCAAAGGTAAATTGATTCTAGTGACCAAAATTATATTAATTTATAAAAATATAATATAATTATACTTTAATACTAATCTAAAACTTAACATCACATTATATTAAATATTTTGAAAAAATAGTTTTGAAATTGAATTCATTTTTTTTATATTCCTTAAAAAAATGTTTAAGAAAAATATCACAATTTCAGCATAACCTAATTACTGTGTTTCTAATTCTAATATGAAATTTATATAGGGAAATTATATCAATTAATGTGTCCAAATTGAGAATTAAAATGGGTTCACCAATAAATGGTGGTAAAATTCCTTTAATAAAAAAACATATCTTTTTGTTTGAAAAATAGAGTTTGATCTTATTTTAGGTATATAAAACATATTTGATGAATAAAAAATTAATTTATCATATATATATATATAATATAAATTTCAAGAAAATTATTACCTTTATATAATTACTTATATTTATTTTAAAAAAACACTTTTTGAAGCATATAAATAATAAAAAAATTATATCCAATTGGTTCATATTTTTTTGAATTAATTGGTAACCCATGAATTAATTTTATAGTTATATAAACCATAATGTTTTATAAGATAGTTAATTCTATTAATAATCAATAACATAAGGTCTAGATTATATCATATTATATTAAATAATATTAATTTAATAACACTTTATTATTTAGTGAAACTCCATCTTGTGTATAACACAAGGCATAAAAGATGGTCGTTATTGCGTGTTTGTAAATCTAACTCGATGTTATGGGCAATAAAAAATATGGATTATATTATATTTATTTAAATTTCTAAATATATTTTTTTTTATTGGGTTAATACCTACTTTTTTACACTGGGTGTTTCATGAAAAACACAGTATTGAATAAAAATATATATGATATGATTTTTGAGGTGATACATTATACCCACATTAATTAAAATGCATCCTCGCAATTTGAAATCAATATTGGTAATATTTTTTTTGATACTTACTACATTTTAAATCCCATTTCAATTGAATGGTTCGTAAAACATCCTATGGAAAAGGGATAATAGCAAGTACAAAAGTTAGGGACTATCATGTAATGAGCTCTTTGAGTAAGAGAACATCATTGGAATGTTGAGATATGTACTTGGAGGAAAATAATAAATATTTATAGGGAGTGAATGAGGTAGTCAATCCAAAAAAATTTAAGGATAAATATAAATCTGATGGCATCAAAATTGTAAATATATGATGATTTAGGTTACAATCTATTAAACAAATAATATGGTTTTAGGACAACATTTTATTTCAAATTAATTTTTAAAATTTTGGTTAATTATTTTACTAACTATGAATATAAGGATATATTTTTACATTATAGGTTTAAATTTTATATAACCAATCCAATCTTTTGGTTGTGCTTTAATCAAATTCTAATTCATTCCTTTACTCCTAA
The DNA here is from genome assembly GCA_963277665.1 of Viscum album. Classification (NCBI taxonomy): domain Eukaryota; kingdom Viridiplantae; phylum Streptophyta; class Magnoliopsida; order Santalales; family Viscaceae; genus Viscum; species Viscum album. Next base: position 1,382,467,198 of record OY728141.1, read on the forward strand.
AAATTAATTACCAATAATAACTTTTTTATGCCAGAAGCACTAAAATAAACTATTAGAGGACTTTAATAAATATAAATGAGTGAAAAACAATATATATATTTTTAAATATCTTCCCAAACTAATATGGTTAATGTATTATCCTCTAATCCTAAAATGTGATACTATGAGATCATCATTAACATTTATTCATCAAATTTTTTAACAAAATAAAATGAAAATTTGACCAGGAAATTGTGGAGGTCAGTTGTTGGCATGAAACCCTTATCATCCAATAGTAATGGGTTCCAGACCAATGTACTTTCCATATTTAGTTGGATGTCACCCATCTTATAGGTATTCCTTTTTAAAACCAAATAAATATAATTTCAAATATAAATATGATCGAAATCATATAAATAAGGTTAATCACTAAATAGACTTTTAACTACGGATTTTAAAGAAACCTCAAAACATAAATACCTCATAGATTATAAAGTAACATAAGTCCTTACATAGTCTAATGACTGTTCAAAGTATCATCTCTAGGATTTCTAAATCATGAAACCTTATCTTCATTCTAATACATTTTGGGTTTGTAATTGTTTATTCGTTTTCATTGTCCATTCAAATTATTAATAATTGTTAGTATTGAAAAATTGGATTATCCTATGAATATAACCAAGGTGTTTTAAAGTAGGTGCACAATAAGGCACATTTTCATATACTAGGTTTCATCGAGTAAGTCCCAGAAAACCTTGCCTAATTTATTACTCCTTCGTACAACTATAATAAAACAACATCCACTAATAGTATATAGATAGGGATTTATTACTAGGAATACCCACATAATCTATACTTCACCACAATTATAGTGTGTTTTTCTATACTTTCCCCAAATTCTACCTATGGATTCTGTTCTCTAAACTATGTTTTTCTAAGTCTATTTATCAATGATTCTAGGTAACTTTCATTGATATCAACATTAGTGACCCTCCCAATGATAGCTCAGATATGGTTTCTTCTATCAATTATATTTGTATGATTTCAAGGAATCAAATATCAAATACAATTTGGTTTAGTAGTATCATTAAACAATATACAAATATGATAAAATAATACACCAATTATAACATACTTTTTTCTTATTTATAAAAAAATAACAACAGGGATAACTCTAATCAATCTAGTAAATACCTATATATATTTCATAGTTATCTTCTTGGATTCCTAAGGATGGAAACCCAATAAGATTGCGATAAAAGACAAATTAATGGAAAAATAAAGTGAAATAATTAATTAATCAACAAGAATGTAAATATTCCAAGGTAAATAACAGAACACACATTCCATGTAATCAATAAACAGAATGGAAGTGCATAAACAATATATAAATGTAATAATTGGAAAACAATTCCATTAAAAAATCTATATAAGTCAGAAGTAAATATGGAAAGGAAATAAACTAAAATAGATTCTATCTAAATACCTAAAAAATATATTTATCTACAGATATGTCGATACAAAATATCATTGAAGACTAATAACTAAAACTAAATGATGGAAATTCTTTCTTAATTGATGTCATGTCTAAGAAAAATTTAAAAATATAACATTAATACATTTCGTAATGTGGATTAAATTAAGTGTATAAACCAATTCACACAACATATTTGTCTAATGAATATTTATTTATGCATCTAATAGCTATATAAAATCTGGGTTCTACCCGCTATTTCCTATCTAAAATATTCCTCATATCGAAAAATAAAAATATGTTATATGCCTTATCAAATATCCGTATTGAATAAATAATAAAAAATAATAAATATTTCGAAAAATAGTCAAATAAATATCAATGTAGATACCTTATTTAATATGGTATTGAGTTTAGTCAATAGTAATATCCATGAAAATGAAATGGTTAATTTAATGAAATTCATTCTTCAATGATTATAATAGATTTATTATTTCAAGGGGACTAACAAATAAATCAAATAAGATAATGTGAATAATACCCTTGTCCAAATAAATCATAAACAATCAATAGGAATAATATGGACAATATCAATACATCATATACCTATTGGAGTAAAATAAAGGGTTGTTGATGATGACGAATGAAAATATTATAAAAATATCATAAAAACATTTTTCAGGAAGATATCCTCTTTCAATCATTTTCTTTGAAAATCACTTATGAAAATATTATATTCAAAATTTAATCTTTCTAAAATGAAATGGGTCCGTAAAAGAAATTATTATTAGTAAATTTGTACATATCATATGAGGTAAAAGAAAATTAATTTTCCAGGGTATAACAGTTTGATAAAAATGATTTGCTGGGAAAGTGATAGGAATATTCCTTTCAAAACATATGTAAAAGAAAAAGCAGGAAAATTTAATTTAAAAGTAATTTTAAAATAATTTTTTAAATAATTTTAATTAAACAGGGTTTATATAAGAAAATAGATTCTCTAACTAAAGAGATAAATGAAGTTTTTTTTCTTTAAAAATTTATTAGAACACTTTGAGTACCAAAGAGTGGAAAAGTGGTACTAATATTTGAAAAATGTCATAAATTACTAGTGGGAAGTAAAGATAAAGTGTTTTTTTAATAATTTTCATATAATTTATTCAAATTTAAATACCATTGAAATATCATAAATGATATTATAGAGGAAAATAGATTTTAAACATTCCAACATGTCCCATACCAATTTGAATCATTTTAAACCATAAACCTCCTGAAGGAATCATATTATATGAAAGTTTAAGAAACCATGATTTTAAAAGGATTAATTATATAATATAACAAAATGGGTATCAGATACACTGCACATAATATGTATGTAGTAAAAATAACATTTATCTCATGGATGTAAAAAGTGAGATGATAATCTCTTACCTTGAGTTCCCTTTTGGGATAACGTAATATGACATCCATTATAATAAAAATATGTTAATTTTACACATTATTGAAAAAAATCAAGTTTATCAGTAATTTTATTTCCTTTTTTATTATGTTGTATACAACTACTTAATCAAATATGATTATGTCAGTTGTTTTGGACAAATTCAGTTTATTTGTCAAAAATGAATATGGTGTGTCAACTATGGTTAAAGGGGTCAATATATAACATATGAATAAATAATAACCATGAAATAATTATAATATTATTTAATTAATTATAATTTTAAAATCAATCATTAAAAATGGTTGAAAAATTTTAATCAATGTTATGATCATGGAGAAGGTGGGTCGTACATACGCAAATATAACGTTACCATTTTTCAATGATCGTTATAGAAAAAAGGTATGTAACACTATATCACTGTATAATGAAAATTATATCTTAAATATCATATTTATTAATCATGTATATTGATATATAGAATTTTTTATGATAATGTAATCATATCATGGTTAGGAGGTGGTAGTCCACACGTCCATGATTGATGTTATCACTTCTTAGTGTGTGTTAAAGGGTAATAAATAAAATGATATATATACATATATATTTTTTAAACAAAGTTATGTATGAAATTAATTTCATATATATGTTATTTATTTCAGCTATTATTAATTGTAAACAACATTTATACTTTCCATTGATCATGTGAACAAATCACATCGCTTTGAGGGGTGTAGTCCACACTTCCTCAAATGATGTGGTCGTATTAAAGCTAAATGGGATTAATTAAAGTTATATGTTATAAAGGATCAATAAAGTCTAATGAAACAATAAATATCACATATATAATATATAGATAGTGATTTCATCATCATGTAAACCATGATCGGCGGTAAGGGAAAAATGAATAATCGTCTTTTCGTGAGTCAATAATTCACTATACATGGAAATAATGTCTCCATTAACCATTACATGGATGTGTTCATATGTTTAAATGTAACCCATAAAATAAAAACATCATAGTATCTTTATGATACTGGTTTTGTAATAAAAATAATATAATAATAATATATAAGGTAGTGGATAGTCAAAAAAATAAAATGCTTAAGGAAAGTTGTAACTTCTTAATATAGTAACTACTTTTGATTTGTACCAAAAGGATTACTTGGAAGGATTTATGCCCATATGGATGAATAAATATTGTGGTTTTGGATTTTGGGGATCTATATAAGAATATATTTTTTATGACTAACTGGTTTGAGAGGTGTCAGGAAAAGGGAGATGGTGGCCTTTATTGGGAATGAAAAAAGGCTCACATGGAATTTTTTGAAACAAGTTAGGTGTATACATGTTCTTATGGAAAAAATTTGAAACCAAACAAAAAAACATTAACTAATGTTTTATATAAAAATTATGGAAATATAATTTGTATATTAAATATCTCTATGTCATTTGGACTCCTAAGTTAAAGGGTTTTTCCTTTATTAATATCAATTTTATATTAATAGTTGTACTTAATTTTAATAATTTTCACTAATATTTTTCATCAAAAACAAAATGTTTCTCATTATAATTTATAAATTAATATTATTTAAAATATGGGATCCGTTTTTATAATTTCAAATCCCATAGGTGGAAAAAATTAATTTAAATCTAATCCCACAGAGCAGAGAAAATACAGGTTTTTAAAGTAAAAACGTCCAAATGATTGATAAGTATATATATCCAATTTCAATGTGAAATTGTATCCCATTACATAAATTTCATTAATTTATAATAATATAATCTAATTAATAATTAAAACTAATCTAATACATAGCATAAGCTTATATTAAATTTGATTAAAAATAAATTTGAACATGAATTCCGAATTTTTTTTACCATTCATTAAAAATGAAATGATTCAAATAATATAAAAAAATAATAAACTTATTATTGTATTTATAATTAAAATATTAAGTTTATTTAGACATATCTAATCATTTAATGTGTCATAAATAAGATTTAAAATGGTTTCACCATTAAAAGGTGTTAAAATTACCTTAATAAAAAAATTGGTTTTTATGTGTAAAATATAGATTATTCTTATCTTCTGTCTATAAAACCTATTAGATGGCTATAAAAAATTATTTTATTTAATATATAACACATATATTTCATTTTATTCCTTACCTAATTTTTGTTAATTGTTTTTATTAAGAAAAAACTCTTCTAGAAGCATATAAATTATATAATTTCTTTTTATATCCATTTCTTTCTTATTTTTTCTCATTAATTAGTTACCCACAAATTAATTTTATATTTATATAAATCATAAATTTTTATAAGTTAGTTAATAATATTAATAAACTCTAACATAATGGATGTGTTATATCATATTATATAAAAAAAATTTAAATAACACATCATTATTTGTTGAAACTTGGTCTTGCGTGTAATGAAAGCTATCATAGAAGGTAAATATTGTATGTAACACAAGATAACTCAGTGTTTTGTGAATTAAAAAATATAGAATATATTTTATTTATTTGGAAGAGTAAATATATATTAATTTATTTCGTTAATATCATCCTTTTTTATAGTTGGTGTTGCGTGACAAACAAACTATTGAATACAATGGTATATGTTGGGATTTTATGTGTGTCACATTATCCCCACATTAAATAAATTTCATCCTCAAAATTTAAACCCAATAAATTTAATTTATTTATATTTATATTTACTACATTTAAATCCAACATCTGGAGAACTCTTCATAAAACATCCCCATGAAATGGGATATTAACAAGTATAAAGATAGGGAATACCATGTAACTTGGTCTCTAAGAGGGAAAACATCAGTGGAAAGTATTGTTATGTACATGGAGGAAAATAATAAAAATATATAGGGAGTGAATGAGGTAGTCAATAAAAAATAATTAACTAATCAATAGAAATTTGAGGCCATAAAAACTGTAAATCTTCGATGATTTAAGTGACCATCAGTTCAATATAAATTAATGTATTAGGAAAACATTTAATTTAGAAGTCATTTTTCAAATTTTGGGAAATTAATTTAATAACAAATAATATAATGATATATTCTTATATTATAGGTTTCAATTTCATATAAACAATACAAACTCTGAGGTACGATTTAATGAAATTATAATTCATTCCTTTACCCCTAGAAATTATTTACCAATAAAAATTTTTTATTACAAGAGCACTAAAATACACTTCCAATGGACCTTATGACCTATAAAAGAGTGAAAAGTATATATATATTTTAATATATTAAAAAATTAAAATTGTTAATGGATTAACCTATAATCCTCAAATGTGAAACTATGGGATATTTTTTAACATTTATTCATCAAATTTTTTAACTAAATAAAATGAAAATTTATCCTGGAAAATACATAGGTCAATGGTTGGCATAAAATACATATCATCCATTGGTAATGAGTCCAATACCCACGTCTTTTCCATATTTTATTGGGTGTCACCTAGATTACAAAAAGTACATTTCCAAAACCAAATTAATATTATTTCCAAAATAAATATTATCAGAATCCTTAAAATAATGATAATCATTGAATATAGTTTTAATTAATAATTTTAATAAAACCTAAATACAAAAATATTTCATCCATTTTATAATAACATAAGTACTTACTTGGTCTAATGTTTATCCAAATTACAATCTATAGAATATCAAAATCATAAATCTTTATCATCATTCTAAATCATGTTAGGTTTAAACTAGGTTATTAATTTTCATTATCCATTGAAATTTATAATTATCGTTTATAATGAAGATGTGGATTATCCTAAGCATGACCCCCATGTGTTTTAAAGTAGGTGCGCAGTAAGGCATGTTGTCATGTTTTCAGGTTACACTGAGTCAATACCAGAACACCTTGTCAGAGTTATTTCTCCTTGATAACTATGTAATAGATCCATTTCCAATACATGTATCTAGAAAGGGATTTATTTCTTGGAAGTCCCACATAATTTATAAATTACATATATTATAGGTTGTTTTTCCATAATTTACTCAAATAATACCTTAATATTATGTTCTCAAAACTATTGTTTCATAAGACTAGTTCTCAAGGTTGATAATTAACTTCCATTGAAACAAACATTAGCAACCCGACCACAGATTACTTGGAGATGGTTTCTTCAATCAATTATATACGCATGATTTCAAGGAATCAAATCTAAATGGAAACTGGGTTTTGTAGTCTGGGTAAACGAGATGCATACATGAAAAATTAATACACTAATTACAACATATTTTTTTCTTATTTATAAATAAATAACATCATTGATAACTATAATCCATCTAGTAAATACCTATATATCATTCATAGTTCGCTTCATGGATTCCTAGGAAAGAAACATAATAAGTTTGAGCTCAATTACTCAATAAGGAAAATATAAAGCTGAATCAATAATTAATAATTTTGAATACTTAGTATTGTAAGGTAAATAACATATCCCACATTCCATTTAATGAGTAAACTGAATGGATGTTCATAAACAATATATAAAGGTAATAATTGGAAACACATTCCATTCAAATAACTAGATAAGTCAGAGTAAATGGAGATAATAAATAAAATAGAACACATTCCATCTAAATAAATAAAAATGAAATGTATCCATAGATATGTTGATGAAAAATATCATGGAAGAATATTAATGAAAAATAGATGATGAAAGTTCCTTCTTAATGGATTTCATGTCTATGAAACATGAAATTATATACCATAAATAAATTTGACAAGATGGTTTAAATTAAGTGTAGAAACCCATTCACACAACTTATTTGTCTCATTATAACTTATTTATGCATCGACATCCTATATAATGTTTAGGATACACCCTCAATTTCAATTCCAAAAAATTCCTCATATCGAATAACAAAAATAAATAATATGTATTATTAAATATCAATATTGAACAAATAATACAAAATTACCAATAATTTGAAAAATAATCAAATTACACTCAAAGTAGACAACGTATGTAAAATGGTATAGGTTTTTGGAAATAGTAATATCCATGTCAAATGAAATGAATAATTTAGTAAATTTCAATGTTCAATGATCATAAGAGATTAAATATTTCAAGGGGATTAAAAAATAAATCAAATAAGTGAATCTGAGTAATATCCTTGTCCAAATCAATCATAAACCATCGATAGAAATAGTACAGATGGGATCAGTAAAACATATACCTAGAGGATTAAATAAAGTTTTGTTTATGAAGATGAATAGAAATATAGTAAAAAGATCCTAAAAAATTCTTCAGTAAAATATCATGTTTTAGTCATTTTTTTAAAAACCTTTTCATTTAAAATAACTTATTAAAACGTTATCTTTAAAAGTAACCATTTAGACATGAAAAGAAATAATAAATGTAATTATGTTGAGTAAATATGTACTTATCATATGAGGTAAAATATTATTAACTTGTCATGGTAAAAATGATTAAAAAAACTATTTATTTAGAAATTAAAAAGAATATTCCTTTCAAAGAATTGGTAAAACGAAAAATTGGTAAATAATTATTTTCCAAATCATTTTAAAATAATTTTTGAAAACAATTTAATTAAAAAAATTATAATAAAATAGGTTCTCCATGTAAATAAATAAATTATGTTGGGTTTTCTTAGAATAATTAGAACATTATGAGTACCAAAGAGTGGAAAAGGGGTAATAATACCTAAAAGGTCATGAATTACTAGAGGGGAGTAAAATCAAAGGGTTTATTTACAAATGGTCATATAATTTCCTCAAATTTAAATACCATTAAATGATCATTAAATATATTATTAAGGAAAATATTTTAAAACATTCCATGGTGTCTCATACCAATTTGAAACATTTTAAATAAAAAACCTCTTGAAATTATAATATTATATGAAATTATAATATGGAATTAAAATAAACGGATTAATTATATAATATTAAAATAATGGATGTAGAAACACCACCAAAATATGTATGTGGTGAATATTACATTTATCTGATGAATATAAAATGTGAGATGAGAGTCCCCTACCTTAAGTTTTCTTTTCGGGTGAACATCCTCTAACATACTATATAATAAACATATGTTAATTTTATACATTAATTATAACATTTTTTATTTTTATAAATACTTTTATTTTCACTTTTTATTTTTTTTTATAAAAATACATAAATAATAATGTTTACATCTTGTATTTTGACTAAATTCAGTTTAGGTGACAAAAACATATTTGGTAGGTCAACTATGGTCAAAGTGGTCATTATATAACATCAAAATAATAATAACCATGAAATAATTATCATATTAATATATTAATTATTATTTTAATTCCAATAGTTAAAAATGGTTGTAAAAATGAATCAATGTTATGATCATAGAGATAGTAGGTCTTACATACGCATGAGTAACATTGTCATTTTTCAATGCTCATTATGGATAGTAGGTAAGTGACACCATATATTTATAGAATGATAATTATATCATAAATAATATATTTTTTAATCATATATAATTATATATTAAATTTTGGTGATGATAAAGGAATCACACCTTGTTGAGGAGGTGGTAGTCCATATGTCGACGATCAAAGTTATTACTTTTTAGTGTGTGTGAAAGGGTAATGAATAAAATGATATATATATATATATATATATATATATATTATATTTATAGAAATTAAACACTATTATGAATTTAATAAAGAGGTTATTTATTTACCCTGTTATTAATTATAATAATCTTTTATACATTCCATTGATCATGTGAAAAAATCACATTGCTTTGAGGTGACGGTAGTCCACACTTCCTCAAACGATGCTATTATATTAACGCAAAATGGAAAGTATAAATGGTAAGTTCTATAAATGTATTACAGAAGTATAAAGAATTAATAAATATCATATATATCATATATACACATATTTTTTATCATAATGGACACTACTAGAGGTGATAAGGTGAAGATAAATAATCATCATTTTGTGAGCCAGAAATTTTCCATACACAGAAACAGTATGTTCGTTACCCATTTGATGAAAATATGTGTAAATATCTGTCAAAAAAATTGAATAAGAACATACTAGTATATTGTGGATCTGGTGTTTAATACAATAATATCATCATAATATATTAGGGATTTTAGAACGGAAATAAAACTATAAAAAAGATTAAGGAATGAGGTTACCTCTTAATTAGGTAACAACTTCTATGTTGTTCCAGAAGGCTTCCTTGGAATGATTTATGCCAAAAAGGGAAGATTAATTGTCTATGTGAAGGTTTTTTGGAATCTATATGGTTATTTAATTACTGAACCAAAGTGTTTTGAGAGTTTTGGGTAATGAGGAAGAGGTGGTGGCCTTTTATCGGGAAGGAAAAGGACTCACTTGAAATTTTTGGAAACATGTTTTGTGTACACATGTTTTTACCTAAAAACCCATAACAATAAAACCAAACTCAATAATAGAAGGTGAATAGACAAATAATTAACATACAATGGGTTTTCTAAAATATTTCCTATTTCATTTGGGCCCCTATGTTAAAGGATTGCCCCGTTACTAAGCTTAATTTTACATTAACAATTTTAATTAATTTTAATCACTTTCACTAGACTTTTTACTAAAAAACAAATTTCATCTTAGTAGAAAATTTTAAATTATTATGTTTCCCAATATGGAATAAATTTTTCCAATTTCCAATAATATATGTGGAAATAATTAATTTAAATTTTATCTAATGGATGGGATGACAATTCATGTTTTTTATGTAAAAACATCCAAAAGTGTCCTATTTATTTTTTTTTACAAATTTAGAAGATAAATTGAATTAATTAATATCAATAAAAACCAGTTGAGCTTTAAAAAAATATATAACATAATTTATCTTGTTAAAATAAATTATTTTAAAACCATTTTTGAACTAAATTTCAATATTTTTAACTTTTCTTTAAAAAATGAAATGTTTCATAAAAATATAAAATATTCACCCTAACATAATTATTATGTTTATATATCATATATTATGTTTATTTTGTCATGTTAAATCAATTAATGTGTCATAATTTTGATTTAAAATGTGTTCTCCCTTGAAGGGTGGAAGAATTGACCTCAAATAAAATATTGGTTTTATGTGTAAAATACTGTTTATTCTTATATTATGTCTGCCAAACCTAATGGATGAATATAAAAAATTTATTATTGAATATACAACATATATATTTAATTGAAACCGTTAACTAATTTTAATTAATTATTTTAATTATGACAAACCTCTTTTGGAAGAATAAAAATAATATTATTTTTTTATATCCAAATATTTCTTATTTTTGTTTCTTATTAAATTGTAACCCATTAATTTATTTTAAATTTATTTAAAACATAAATTTTCATACTTTATTTAATACTATTAATGAAAACAAACATAATGACTTGGTTATATCATATTTTATTAAATAATCATTTTTTATAACACGTTGTTATTTAGTGAAACTCAGTCTATTTTTTAACACAAGATATCATTGATAGCCATTATTGTGTGTATCACAAGGAATGTAATAGCATCTATCTTTCATGTTACATAAGCTATGTCAATTTTGTTTATTTTACTATATATGGACTATATTAAATTTATTAATGATAGTGAAGGTATTTTAATGTGATGGTTTAATATATTTATTTTTTACACATGGTGTTACCTGTCGTACACATATATTGAATATAAAGTTGATCTGTAGGATTTTGGGGAGCTATAAATACCTTGATGTGACATAGATATTCATCATTGGAAACTTCTTTTTCTCTTACGTGATGAAAATTATTCCATATATTGAGGATTTTTTTTGTTTACACAATCATCCAAAAACACATCTATAATGTTGTATTAAAGAGTGGAAATGGCCAGAACATGACTGTTAGATCGTCATTATCCAATTGGTTCCTCATATCCAGTGTTCCTTCTTCTTATTTCTCAATATTCTCTTAAACATGTTCTCACCAATGATGACTCTTACCTACTACATTATCATAATCAACAAGACATAGGGAGGCTTAATTTATCACAGTGGATGGAATATGATCTAAGGGTGGTTCGAAGAATGAATATTTCATTGGGATGGCTTCTAGATGATAAAGGTTTTCACGTTATAATTGAAAAAAATCTGAAATTATTTTACTTTTTTCCCATTTACATAATTAAATGCGGGATTTATCATCGTTAAATTAATAAGAGAAATACCCTTTTAATGAAATGAAATGATACTGTAACACCCCCCATGATTTCATATTATGTTATTTCTTTAATGAAATTCAATAAATTTCACTACATGCAACACTGAGTTCAAGCAATCCACTTATAACCAAACTACTAGTTCAAAAGCGGTTATAAATTGTATTAACTGAATTTTAAACTTTATATATTCCTTATAATTTTAAAATCCATATTATGAGTTTCTTAGACATAATTCTAGAACAAATTAATTCTTTCAGATAAAATAAGTATTTTTCAAAAATGAAATTTTACTACCTTTTAAAGGTGAAACCTTTTTAAATCCAATATATGAAAATTTTACAAAATCAATTTGACAATATATACTTATTCTTTATAATCGTGACTTAAAAATTTAGTTTCAATAAATTTTTGGTGTTTTTCTGATAAAATTTATATTTGAGTGAATAATAAAAAGTACTATATTTTATCTGAAGACAACTTTTTTAAATAAAAATAATTTATAGTTTTAAATTATAAATTTTAATGTTTTTGAATTAAAAATAGATTATATTTTCACCATTTAATCCAATGCTGGTCATTGTAAAAAGTTTCACTTTGAAATTGGACATAAAGAAGTGTCAATCTATTGATAGTTATTATTTCTAAAAAATATGCCATTTGGTTTTGAATACAAGAAATAATTTTAAATTAATAAATGAAACATCTGTGTTTTGAATTTTGAAAAAATAGACTTCATTTTTGAATTCTGAATATCCTTAATAGCGTCGGGTGATGTTTAAGTATTTTTCCAAATACATTCAATTATTGATGAATAGTGAAAACACATAATTATAGTTTAAGACCAAATTTTTATTTAAATAATTATTTATTTTATTTAAATTTATTTTAGGTCGAAATAGATACATAATACCTATATATGTTCAATGTAATTAATTATATTTAGTTTATAATAATTTTAGATATATAAAAATTTTATTGAACTTTTTACTGTCTTTTACCAACCTCCTAATAGAATTTTCAAATTCACATAAAATATAATTTTACGAACTATTTTGAGTGGAATTTCAAAAAATTTAGAGACATAGTAGATATCAGTATGAAACAAGTGGTTCAGTAAGATGAAAATATTTTTTGGTGAATAGTAACATTTTAATTTTATTTACCACAGTTAAAAGTAAATAGGGTATGTAAGGATGAAATTAATATTAATATTACCCTAAAAGATGTTATAATTATATTGGATAAGTATAATTAGACCAAAAACATCCTTTTGAATAAAATATTAACCTCTTTGGTCCACGTGGATTAGATTAGGACACTTATTATTATTATATTTAAAGAAGAGTTAAAATAGTTAAATTCAATGTTTAATAACTAAAACCTTTTTAATATAGGGTTATACATAAGATAAATTTGACTAAAAATATTAATTAGAAATATAAAAAGATTTCATACATAATAGTATTTTATTTATCTTTTTTAGACATTATATAATTTAATTTATTTATGTTAGAATGATGATGCAGTAATTACCCAATTATTGAAATATTAAAATAATTGATATTATAAATATCAAAATAAATTTAAATTGAGAATTATTATGAATTACACTAATTTTAATGGTTAATATGACATGTTATGGTTGGTTATATGAATTTTTTTTTGAAGTAATAATGTTATTATAAATTTAGCCAAATCAAAATACCAAATAGTGTCAAATTTGACATAAAAGAGTTTTTGAAACAAATATTATATTATTAATTTATATTCTATTTTTAAAAACCTAAGGATTGGAAAAAAGATTTATATAATGATTGGTGTATCATTAATGAACCACTTGGGGTTCTCCTGTATGTATATAGTATTTTTATTAACCATATAATATAAAAATACAAAGAGACATGGTAAATCTCAAATAACTAAAATAAGAGTTAAATCTAAATGATAAGGTTAATATAGTGACCCAAACCTATCTAAAACCAATTGGTTGAGTTTTCTTCAACCTATACCCACCTTATCCTTTAATTAATCTATTTTTAGACATTAGAAACCGAAAATTATTTTATAATAAAATAATTTTTCTAACTTTTCCTAAGGTGCCCCTCACCCCTTTTATAAAAGGGCACTCCTCCTTCTCTCTAATTAACACCATTAAATCCATTTTTCTCTACCAATAACTGACCAAATACCCTCTCAAGTATCCTCCATTCATCCTAGAGGCCTTACTTTAGTCTGAAATCCAACCTATGGAGCAATTTTGATAAAATCAAAAGGAAGGACTCGTAGAAGAGGTAAATATTCCATCACCTCTTTCAAATTCCTTTCTTCTTCCACTTCCTATTTCTTTGTTGTTTCCATTCTAAAATAATAACTGAAATATCATCTATATACTGTTATGTTATTGTTAATATTTTACAACCAAATTCATTATTCTATCCATCCATTGAATGACATGTCACTATACATGCATACGTATGGCTTACCATCTCCATGCCGTGGTGTAATTGTTATTCATTACATTTTAATTTGGATGGGTATAATAATGATTTATAATTGATTTAAATAATAAATATATCATTATATTGATTTTTTATATATTATATACCATCCAATTATATATTATTTTAATATCAAAATAATGATATTGTCGCTCGTGCATACGTACGGATTGTCGTCTCCACGAACACGTTGAGATTCATTCCCCATCATATCCATTCAAGAATAATTTCCATTATATTATTAAAAATAATGATTAAAGACTTGATATCATTCTGTATATAAATAAAATACATCACATCCATAAAAAATATGACTCACATAACAATGAATTTAAAGGAAAAAAATCCGTAAACACCCGACACAATGATAATGCTAAGATATTACTAACAAAGAAATTTTACGATTTCAGATATGATATCAAATTAATGTATATTATTATTGTATAATTTAATAAAAATTATTTCACCATTATACATGAGGTTAACCTACCATCGACCATGGAAATGTTCAAGGTAAGGGTTAATTTCTACAATCTCTTCAGTATTCGAGGTTGTTTATAAGTAATTATCTACTGGGATCTCTTTATCATCCACATACATGTTTCTTAAAAATTTATTTCAAAAAATTATTAATATTTACTAGAAAATGGTGTAAATTCATTTATTCTCTTATTTGACCATATATGTTTTGAAAGGAATCTTTCTGTTTTTTTAGATAAGGTACTTTATGACCTTTTAGACAAAATTAATATAAGAATGTCTTTTTTTAACTTATATAGTAGGTGTGGCTGTTTTACGTCGTTATAAAATCGTCAAAGATTCCCTTAAAATATTATAAAAATATTTTCAAAATAAATGATTTCATTGTAATTATGTGACTCTTAAATTATTTTAAAATAAAAAGAGATATTTCTCTCAAATAGTTTTAATTTCATCTATGATAACATCCTTTAAAAAAATTTACACTTGTTTGATGTTGACTTATTATGATAGAAATATTTTATATTGTATTTAAGTTTTTGTGATATGTTTGACTATGGATGAGTTATTTTTTCCATTCATGATTTATGGTTAAAGTATTGACATTTAGTATGCTAGTTTTAATAAAAATGTTTATGTTATATTTCAACCTCTTCTTAAGATGAATGTGTTGGAATAGTATGCTCCGGGTTGGGGAATGGTAAAAGTAAGCCCTCTGGGTTGGGGACCGGTAAACGTAAGACCTCTGGGATGGGGTCCGGTTATAGAATACCCTCTTGGATGGAGTCCAGTTAGAGAGTCTTTCCGGGGTGGAGTCTGGTTACAGAGGCTCTCTGGGTTAGAGTCTGGTTACAGAGGCTCTCCGGGATGGAGTCTGGTTATTGATACTCTCCGAGATTGGGTTCGTTTACAGTTAGCCCGTAGGTCCTGGCATGAGGCCTTGACAAAGAAATTAATTTATGGTACTATACAATCCCTCATTATGAAATTAGATATTACATGTGATTATTCAACTAGTTGAATATCCATGTGCATGTTTATATGGTAATGTTTGATTTATTTTTAACATATTATGTTCATGTTTATGTTTGAAAGGTTGTTGTTTTTTTACACATCTAGACTTAAAGGTTTATATTTTCCTCTAAATTATTTACCCTTACTGAGAATCTGAGCTCACCCCTTTATTATGTTTTATTTTTCTAGGATTTGAAGAAATTAGTTATGAGTGACTTGCAGGCATAATCTTGGAGGCGTGGACATTTCTAATGGAATAAATTACTGTTGTTTTTCTTTTCAAGTTAAAATGATGAACTTCATTTGTTTAATCTATTTTCCAAGACTACTAAATTGATCAGTCCTTCGGTGCATGATTCCTTGTAATCATGACAATGTATTAAAATAAGGCACTTACTCTACGCTTCTCGAGTCAGGGAGTTAGATTTGGTATCAGAGGAAGTTTATTCCAAACCATGGAAACTAGATTTTGAAAAACTCTAATTAGAGAACATTACCCAAAGATAGACATTGAGGATTTGTATATAAGAACATCATAGAATTTTGGTAATGTTGAAATTTTGTGAGTTTTCCAAGAAATGCATCCCTATATGGATACGACTAGGTAGAGGTGGCTCTAGCACAGGTGTATATAGGGGTAAAACCCAAAAACACCGCTTTGAGCTAGACATGAACATAAACTGGTGCATGAAAATGGGCATCGCGACACTCTTGGTTACAAAACTATCGGGGTATACGCTTAGGATAATTCACATTCTCATTACAAGCCATTATGAAAAATTTTGAAGTAAATACCTTTTCAATGAATTTTTTTTATTATTATGGATTATATCTATAAACAATTCAATTTATGTTATGTATTTTACAAGTTTGAAATTATTCATTTCAATTTATAAACTGACTTAGTGTATGCCATTGTTTAGAAATGGTTCCCAGTAGAAGGAATGAGAACTCAAGTAATATATATGATCCAAAGATTAATAAGGATTAAATATTTCTTGGTATAAAGACAACATTTAAAATGGAAATAGTCTCCCAAATATTATCAAAATATGAATAAATAGTATCATGTTTTAATAAGATATGTAAATAATTCTTTGAGTCCTATGGCTTTGAAGGGAAGGAAGAGACAAAAAGGATGGTATAGAGAAAGGGGGATAAATGGAATAGGGGAAAGACGGATTTTCTTATATGTGATAACTATGGAAAGAATCACCATGGTAAATGCTTAAAGGTAATGCAGGTTTATTATAAGTGTGGAGAAAACAGACACTAAGTACGTGATTGCAAGGGTGAGAAAAAGGTTTCAAATGTACAATGCTTCATCTGAAAAGTGCTGGGACACTACACAAATCAATGTACAAATCATCAAAGTATACCTCAAATGATGTTCTAGAATAAGAATCAAGTTATTATACTACCGAAGATGAAGAGGAATGATTTAGAGTTCTAATGTTGTTAATAATTTATTGTGTCATTTGAGTGTTGTATCACCGATGTACTGGTTATATGAATTATGGAGAAAAATAAGGATTGTACTATAGTACTATTTTATTGATAATTTTAGATTGTATAGTTCTAAGAAAATTGAATCATTAGTTAGCTAACCTTTTAGGAAAATACATGGTTGATGGAAGGGTAATATTTAATATGGTCCTGATAATGAGGTATTGATTTTGGAATAAGAGATGATTGATTAAGATAAAATATATTGGATATTCTTGACTTCCTTGAACTGATTAATAGTTTTTTTATTTCATAATTGTTGGAATATTCAATGTTTTAGGTTACAAGAAATATATCAAGTATTTTATAAAGTATAAGGGAGAATGAATGTAATCAGTATGGTTTTAAGGTAATTCATGGTGTTACCATGTTTTAAAATAATACATGACGATGGTGTTCACATGTTATTATGTGGCCAAAAGGATATTCATTGTGTTTACCTTCCTTATAAATTTTGTACTATGAGTTTGGACATAAGTAATTTGGATAATTTTAGTTTGAGATAATTTTTGAATTTCCATAAAAGGACAACCCAGAGGTCGGGCGGCAACCCATCACGTCCGGAAAGTCCACAAGACCTGAACCCACAACCAAAGGACGAAAAGGGTGTATCACCTACCATTTTCCCACATGATGTCCTACATTCAATAATGTATTTTTTATAGGTCTGGTTGATGAATAATTAATTAATTTTTTGAAACCCTATATGAATAGGATAAATATAATTATTATTTAAGTTCTATTATCTTTTAGAGTGAAAGATGAGTTTCTAATAGAAATTAGTTAAAGGCTAGAACTCTACTTGTCATGTATATGTATATTTTTTATTTTATTCTATGAGGAAATTAATTCATAAAAATTAGGTAAAGGATCTCAAAACAAAAAATGTGTTATCCTAATACCTTATGTTTTGTTGAACAGATGATATTTTAAATCATTATAGATTGATGGCTTTGAGTCCCTAAATTCTACAATTTTTTGTGATTGATTACCCCAATCACTCCCTGTAAATATTTACATTTTTCTTCCAACTATGGGTCTCTAATTTCCACCAATGTTCTCCTAATCGAGATCATAATTTGGTGGTGACTTTTTTATTCCTATTTTCCTCTTATTAAGACTAAATTTAATTAACCCAATTTCGGATGTGGGTTTTCCCACAATGGTGTCTTCTATTTTCAGCATTTCATTTTTGAAGAAAAATTTCAAATTTCAAGAATGCAGTTTATTGAAGGAGGGAAGAATGTAACCCCCCAAGATTTCATAGTATGTTATTTCTTAAAAATAATTCAATAAATTTCACTACAAGCAACACCGAGTTCAAGCGCACCACGACTTACTAAACTAGCCATTAAAAAGTGGTTATGAATAGTATTAACTGAATTTTTAACATTAGATAAACCTTATAATTTTTGAATCCATATGATGAGCTTATTACACATAATGTAAGAACAAATTCATTTTTTCAGATAAAAGAAGTATTTTTCAAAAATGAAGTTTTACCGCATTTTAATGGTGAAACCTTTTTAAATACAATATTTGAAAATTTTATATATTATATATGAGAAAATAAACATCTTATTTACAATCTAGACATAAGAATTTCTTTTTAATAAATTTTTGGTGTTTTTCTGATAACTTTCATATTTGGGTGAATGGTGAAAAATACTATATTTTAACTGAAAACAACTTTTTTTAATCAAAATAATTTATAGTGTTAAATTATAAATTTTAATGGTTTGTAAGTATAAATAGATTATATTTTTACCATTTAATCCAATTTTGGTCATTGTAAGTAATTTCACATTGAAATTGGACGTAAACAAGTGTCAATCTTTTGATAGTTATTATTTCTTAAAAATACGCCTTTTGGTTTTGACAAAGTGAATTAATTTTAAATTAAAAAATGAAACTTATATATTTTGAATTTGGTAAAATAGACTTCATTTTTTATTTCAGAATATCAAAATTAGTCTCGGGTAAATTTTTGGTAATTTTCCGAAAACATTCATTTTTTGATGAATAGTGAAATCACTGAGTTATAGTTTAAAAAAGAATTTTTATTCAAATAATTATTTGTTTAATTTAAATTTATTTTATGTCAAAATAGAAACATAATGCCCATATATGTTCAATGTAATTAATTGGAGTTAGTTTATAATAATTTTATATATATATAAAGTTTATTGAAATTTTTACCGTCTTTTACCCACCCCCTAGGAGAATTTGCAAATTAACATGAAACATAATTTTACCACTTCTATGAGTAAAATTTCAAAACTCCGAGAGTCATGGTTGATATCAGTAAGAAAAATGTGTTTCAATAAGTTGAAAATAATTTTTGGTGAATAGTTACTTTTTACTTTTATTTACCACGGTTAATAGTAAATATGGTATTTAAGGGTAAAAATGCAATTATTATTACCCTAGCACATGTCTTAATTCTATTTTATAAGTATAATTAGACCAAAAATAGTTTTAGTAATAAAATATAAACATCTTTGGTACACATGGATTAGATTAGGACACTTATTATTATTTTATTTAAAGAAGAGTTAAAAGAGTTAAAATCAATGATTAATAACTAAAACATTTTTAATATATGGATATATATAAGATAAATTAGACTATAAATATTAATTAGAAATATAAAACAATTTCCTACATAATGTTATTTTATTTATATTTTTTATACATTAAATAATTTAATTAATTTATGACACAATGATGATACAATAATTACCCAATTAATGAAATATTAAAATAGTTGATATTGTAAATATCCAAAAAATGTACTTTGAGACTTTTTATGAATTACAATAATTTTATAGTATAATATGATATTTTAGGGTTGGTTAGATAAATTGTTTTCGAAGTAATAATTATGTTTAAAAATTTAGCAAAATCAAAATACCAAATAGTGTTAAAATTGAAAAAAAGTGTTTTTAAAACAAATATTATATTATTAATTGATATTCTATTCTTAAAAATCTAAGAATAAGACAGAAGTCTTATGTAATGATATTTTTATCATTAATGAACCACTTGGGGTTCTCTTGGAAGTATATAGTATGTTTATAAACCATATAATATAAAAATACAACGAGACATGTTAAATGTCAAACTATTTAACAAAGAGTTAAATATAAATGATAAGGTTAATATAGTGACCCAAACCTATATAAATCCTATTGCTTGATTGTTTTTCAACCTATTCCAACCTTATCCTTTCAATAATCCATTTTAGATCCATTAGAAATAGAAAATTAATTTTTTATAAAACTATATTCCTTGATTTTCCTAAGGTGCCCATCACCCCTCTTATAAAAGGGAACTCCCCTTCTCTATATTTCACACCTTAAAACCCATTTGGATCAGCCAAACTGTGCCCAAATACCCTCTAAAATATCCTCCCTTTATCTTAGAGGCCTTCCTTTAGTCAGAAAGCCACCCTAAGGAGCCCTTTTGAGAAAATCAAAAGGAAGAACCCGAAGAAGTGGTTAATATTCCATCACCTTTTGCAAGTTCCATTCTTATTCCACGTCCTTTTTCTTCGTTGTTTCAATTATAAAATAATAACTCCAGTATCTTCTATATAATGTGATGTTATTATAAATATGGTACTACCAAATTCATTATTCTATCCATCTTTTGAATGACATGTCACCTTACGTGTGTACGTACGGCTTACCATCTCCATGTTGTGGTGTAATCGTTATTAAATACATTATTATTTGGATGGGTATAATAATGATGTATAATTTATGTAAATTATAAATATAACACAATAAAGATTCTTTATATATGATATAACATCCAATTGTATATTATTTTAATATCAGAAGAATGATATTGTCACTCGTGTGTACGTACGGATTACCGTCTCCACGAACACGACGAGATTTATTCCCCATCGTATCCATTAAAGAATAATTTCTATTAGATGATTAAAAATAATTTTTAAAGACTTGATATATTTCTAGATATTAATAAGATACATCCCATCCATAACAAATATGACTCACTTAATAATGAATATAAAAGAAAATGAATCTGTTAACACCTGAAACAACGATAACACTAAGATATTATTAACAAAGAAATGTTAAGAGATCATATATGATATCATATTAATGTATATGATTCTTTTATAATTTAATAACAATTATTTCACCATTATACAATAGGTTAACCTACCCTCAACCAAGGAAAAGTACAAGGTAAGGGTTAATTTCTACAATCTCTTCATTATCTGAGGTTATTTATACCTAATTATCTACTGGGATATCATTATCATCCACATCCATGTTTCTTAAAAATGTTTTTCAAATTTTTTTTACTATTTACTAGACAATGGGGTAAAGTCATTTGTACTCTTATTTTACATTATAAGTTTTGAAAGGAATCTTTCCTTCATTTTCCAAACAAGGTACTTAATGCCTTTTTCGGAAAAATTAATGCAAGAATGTCTTTTTTAGCTTATACGGCGGGTGTGGGTATTTCAAATTGTTATAAAATCATTAAATCTTACCTTAAAAACTTATAATAATATTTTCAAAATAAAAGTTTTCTTTATTATTATGTGACTCTTAAATTATTTCAAAATAGAATGAGATATTTCTCTCAAATAGTTTTGATTTTATCTATGTTAACATCCATTAAGAAATTTTACACTTTTTGTAGTTGAATTATTATGATACAACTCTTCCATATTGTATTTATGGTTTTGTGATATGTTTGACTATGGATGAGTTATTTTTATTCCATTCATCATTTATGGTTAATGTATTGACATTTCTTATGCTAGTTTTAATACGAATGTTTATGTTATCTTTCAACCTCTTCTTAAGATGAATGTGTTTGACTAGTATGCTCCGGGTTGGGGACCAGTAAAAGTAATCCCTTTGGGTTGGGGACCGGAAAAATTAATCCCTCCGGGTTGGGGTCTGGTAACATCAAACCCTCCGGGATGGAGTCCGGTTATAGAGGCTCTCCGGGATGGAGTCTGGTTACAGAGGCTCTCCGGGTTGGAGTCCGGTTACAGAGGCTCTCCGGGATGGAGTCTGGTTACAGAGGCTCTCCAGGATTGGGTGCAGTTACAGTTAGCCCATAGATCATGGCATGAGGCCTTGACCCAAAAATTAAAGTCTGGTAGTATAAATTCCCTCATTATGAAATTAGTTATTACATGTTATTTTTCAACTAGTAGAATATCCATGTGCATTTTTATATGTTAATGTTTCATTTATTTTTTTCCATATTATGTTCTAGTTTATGTTTGAAAGGCTTTTGTTTTTATAGTACATCTTGACTTAAATGTTTATAGCTTCTGCTAAATTATTTACCCTTACTGAGCATCTGATATCACCCCATTATTATGTTTTATTTTCCCAGGATATAAAGATGTTATTTATGAGTGACTTGCAGGCATAATCTTGGAGGGTTGGACATTTCCAATGGAATAAGTTACTAATGTTTTTCTTTTCAAGTTATAATGTTGAACTTCAAGTCTGTACTCTATTTTCCAAGACTGCTAAACTGATCTATCCTTCGGGACATGATTCCTTTTAATCATGCCAATGTATTAAAATAATGCACTAAATCTATGAATCTAGGGTCGTGGCGTTACAAATACTGTGGAGAAAACATTTCCAGTGAATTCCATTATGGGGAGGTCTACCATGGTAGATTACAACATGTAGAATAACCTCTTTCTCTTTGATATTTTGGTAACATAGAGCACTTTTGGGACTCTTATTATGATATGGGATCTTATAATTGGAAAGATTATAATTATGAATAAATCCATTATGATGATGCATTTGGGTATGACCTTTGGAATTATTGTTAATACTCCAATAATTTGGTAATGGGAGAGTGATATATTTAGCTGAGTATAAAAAATTAGAGGGAATTGAGGACACTAAAATTTATTAGAGCCGCATCATAGATTAGTTATTAATTTTTTCCATCATCTCTAGTGTGTCTTCTATTTGGATATCCTATTGAGAGCAATTGGGGACACTTACTTTGGAAGTTGTTTTTAGTTACAAAAGCTTGTTTTATTTTCTCTCATGTCACTACTAGAATTTGTGGGCTTGCTTCTAGAATTTTGGTGTGTGTTTTTTCCTTCCTTGATATAGTCATTGGAATGAGGTTATTGACTTCTATTATAAAGGGTGTATGTTCCAGGTCTGGTGGTCCATACTTCATGGGAGACATTTACCCATTACCCTTCTAGATGAGGAAAGATATATGTCTATACGCCAGGGTGACATGCAGATGAACCACCCATTTATGGTGATGGAGAAATTTTTCTATTCATATGTCAATAATATTTTCACCATTATGATTTCCAATATACTTTGTAAGATGTGGCCTGAAATTTGGTTCTTCCCTACCACCATTTTCATGATATTCATGGTGAATTTAGTGATTGTAATGGGGATATATGGCCATTTTTCATATATAGAAGGATTATTTCAATAATCATGTCCTCAATTTACTACCATTGGATACTTATAGTACTCATCTGTGGTTGTAGAGAGTTGGTTCTACCCTCTATTCATTATCATGAAAATCCGGCTAACTCTTATGTTTTTAGGAAGATGAGGCTGATGTAATGTGTGATAAGTGTGGTAAGTTGTATACATATTCTCATTGTTTTCAACTAAATTTGACTAGTGGACTTCATTAGACACCACTAAAAGATACTTTTTTTGTATTGATTAATGTGGGAAGGTATTTATGACTACTCATTTATTTCTACCAAATTTATATAGTTTACTTCCTTGGTTACTACTAGATGAGGCTGCTAGAAGGCTTGGTTGGTGTATGTCGGTGAATTTTTCTTCATATTGTGTGCCACTAAATTTGAATTTTGGGCATCATATATTGCTTCTACATGATTCTTATATCTATTATAATTAGTTTTTTTTGTGTATGTGCTTTCCCTCATTATTTTAAAAAAAAATTGGGCTTCTCTTAAGGGGATTGAGATGTGTCCCTATTCCCTGTTAGTCGGTTGATGCCCCCCAATGAGCCTTATTGTGTGCCTGAGTCTGGATAACTAGGCCCAGAGATCCAAGGATGGAACATTCACCATGATGAGTCTAAAATATCACATGGATTTAGAGGCAGTGTATGTTTGTAAGGATCCCTAAAAAATACCCTCATCTCTTCTATATGAGGTTTCTTGTGGCAACCTGATCCACCTTCCTAATGTTAAAGAGGGATTTTTTGTTGAGTTCTTGGAATAAGATCATGAAATTTTTGAACATAATTATGGTATTCATCTAATTTGGGAACATTTTTTATCTCTAATTAGATGATATGTGAGACTTTATGAACATGAATGAGAGATAAGAAGACATGAAGTTTGAGGTGGTATTGTTCTGGTGATACTCACATACTTGTGCATCTGAGACATAGGGATAAAAATAATGGGATAGTGATGGTGTACTCTTCTTTAAAAAGGAAAAACCATTAATCCCAACCATGAAATATGTCAATGAGATTTTTTCTGATGAAATTTTTATTAATGGTATATCATATTGAAAGTGTATAAATTATAGGTGACAAAAACAATAAAATCTCATTAAAGCAGCATCAAAGTAAGTTAACATATGCATGACCGATTATATTTTTTCACATCTTTCATTTCGATAGAAAAAGGGGCCTGATAGGTGTGTAAAACTTTCATCTATTTTAAGTATTAAAATCCCATTAACTCTTTTTCATCTAATGAAAATTAGGAACATGATGATTTTTTTGTGAGAGGTTATTTTTTTTACAGCCATTCATGTCGAGTTCTCCATTTTCTGTTTCACCTCCCAGATAACACATGTGGCTGGAATGGTCTTTTGTGGTGTTTTTGGAACAATATTTTCATTAGAAACATATCCTCATCCCTTTAGAATGATTACAATGATGTTTATTCATGAATCTAGAAACACCCAACATGTTTATATCCATGCTCACTTAGGGAAATGGTTTCCAAAGGTCATATCTTTTTGGGATTATTGGCCGATGATACATAAGAAATTACATTGGTAGATTGGATGAGAGGTATGAATTATCACACTACTCTTCAGAGGGGGGAATTGTCACCTTATCAAGGACTCTAAATTATATTTAAGATATGTTCATTAATCATTCATTAATTCCCAAGTATGAAGTGGGTCACACTTGAAATTAACAGTCAATTATTACCATGTATGGAATTTAGAATTATATGAATGAATCCAAGGTTCTTCAATAATGGAGATGTCTACATATATGTGAGGTTATCCATTAATAGTACACTCTTAGGTACTGATTATAGATTCCTTTGTCATTATTATTACAATATTGATTTTTTCCCACACAGTGGGGGTGCATTGGATTGTATCATCTTCTAAGAAGATGAGAGTTTTTATTATTTCAGGATTGGACCATTGAGATTTGATTCCTACATATCCTTATGAAACAAATCAGAACACATGTAGTTTGATTCCACATAATGAGGAACATCATACCTTTCAATGTTATGTGATAAGACATAACTTTGTAGTTTAGTGTCATGTTTAATGGATTACTAGAAGAAAGGTTCCTAGAAAATGTTTGGTTTAAGGCATATTTCATAGAGGCCTAGGGAACCTAAAATGTATATGGGATTTCATGATAAATATGACCCTATTTATAATGTATCCCAAAGGAAATTAGAGTTGATTTGGTGTGTTGGGTTTGAACCTTAGTGGATTTTCCTACGTATCTCATTGGGACCTAAATAAATATATATATATACGGTTTTGGGGACTCATTCCTATTAAGGCCCTCATGTTTTACACATAAGGGAATATGGCCCATTACGGGGATTAATTTTGGTCTTATTCTTGAGGACGATTCCCTGGTGACTGAGGAGTTTTCATACAAGATTACTCTTATAGAGGAGGCCTTGGTAATTATGTTTCAGCACTTATATCATATATGTAACACCACGCCCATACCTCATTGGATTGAGGAGGCAGTGAGGATTACTTGGCCTTAAGCGACATTCCCTAGGAACAAAGGGCTGGAAATAAATGTTGAGGACTTCAAGGAACAGTGGGGAATGATTTTCCCATCATGAGATAACCTAACTCAACCAACCAAAAACTAAAGATGCATGCACTATCAAACCCAACCATGTGATACTAACAATGCCATCACATACCCCAAAACCATTCAACAAGACATGTCCACAAAACATCAGAGTACAAAGCGGAAACTAAAAACAAAACACCAGGAGGAATGACACCACCATAGCTCCACATCAAGATCCAAGCTCCAAGATCCACCAACAGATCATAAGCATCACCACAAACCACTAGCAATGAGATGCTATACCTTTTCCTATATCCCAGTAAACAACATCTGCAAAGACAGCAATGTTCCAAAAGTAGGGGGTGGGTACAACTACACAGTTGGTTTTCCCCAAATGACTTCCCTACACATGCCACTAGGATTAAACCGTTATCACATTTATATAAAAAAGTTTATATAAAATAATTACAAGTGAATCCATTTCCAGAATCCAACCACACTCTTACCAAGACACTTCAACCAAACCAAATAAACCTTGGGAAAGACAAAAAATAATGATGTAAGCTAAACATTCCACACAAGGAAACCAAATCAACCATGCCACAAACTGATACCTTTTTCATATTTCAGTCACAATCCCTATCTAAAATCTTCACCAACAAAGCACACAACTTATGATGGTTCCACTTCCTGTCCAACCCAATCATTACCAATCCACTCAAGTGGTACTTCCCGCCCACTTTCTATTGATGGTGGCCCTTCTGTCCACTATCCACTCTAGTTTTATAGTGGCAATTCCTGTCGACTTCCACAGCATTCAAAGAAGCCAACATAACTGATCATATAAGCCATCAAGGCCACAAAAACATTAAATCAACCATTTCCATTACATTCCAATCCACTTCATCAAATCAAACATTTATTGAAAACACCCTGTAACCATTTTCCATGCCAAACCCCATTCAAATAAAACTAACCATTTTATTGAAATCCATTTTCTCAATTCATCTTAATCAAACCAAAAAAGAAACTCATTTAAAAAAATCCCATTTTAAAATCACATCAAGAGAATTTCGCCACAAGCCCTTTTCCCCTAAAATCCCTACACCATTACCAAAGATATTTCCATCTGATTATTCACATTAACAACACAATTAATTTTATTCAAGAAAAATTAATTTTAACCAAACCACTAGTTCTAACCAAGTGGAGTCGAGAGAGAGGCAACCTACCATTGGGGTTCCGGTGAAATTGACCCACAAGAAAATACTCATCAATATTGGAGAACGCACCACCGAAACCTCTCTATATCTCCTTCCCTAACATCCACATGCCGGAAAATCAACATCCAAGGCAACCTAAACCATAGATATACAAAAAACAGGAGTAGATATAGAAAATCAAGAGATAGGGAGATGAAGATCTAGAGGAAAGAAAAATGAAACCAAGAGGAGAGGCATACCTTGGAGAAACCACCTTCAAAACACCACGAAAACCCTTTGATTTTATTTCAAAATTAGTGGGAGATCACCTTCAACCCATGCGAACCCAAAATCCTGAGTGAGGCTCAAGTGGGAGAGTATTTTGAGAGGAATGATGCAACCCCGAGTGAACCCGGGTCTTAAAAACCTATTTTTTAATTCGTTCCACTATTAGCCCAAATGGTTTTTCAAACCGTGTGCTAACCGCGTGCATGCTACTGTCTCGGGAGAAGGGGTCCACATGGTTTCCTCGCACGGTTTGGAAAACCGTGTGTAGGCCGTACAAAGCCTACTATCTCCCCTTGCATGGTTTCCTGGAGAACCCACACGATTTCCCCTAACCATGCTCAACCCGTGCTCCCTACGAAAAGCCTCCAAACTCACTCAAAACCATTCCAAACTCTACCATCCTCTTTACAGCTCATCCCGGGAACTTTAAACACATAAAAATCATAAAAAATGCTACATACCTCAAACCAAGGGTGATAGATTCTCCCCACCATTGTACTTTTCATCCTCGGAAAGTAGTGAAGCCACCCTTTGCCGAAAGAGTTCGGGACATTGATCAACCATCTCTTTCTCCCAATCCCAAGTCTTTTCTAGGATCTAGCCATGGAGCCACAAAACCTGAACTAGACCAATACTTTTACCCCGTACGACTTTCTATGGCCTATTCACATCACACACTAGCATGTGAACCAAAGAAGCATCCAACTCTAGCTCAACATGATCTCATCGAATAAAATGGCTGAGATCCGGCTGATACTTTTTCAACTACAACACATGAAACTCATTGTGCACCGTACTAATCCAAGGTGTCAATGCCAAACAAAAAATCCACCTCCCCAACCCGCTCAAGAATCTGAAAAGGTCCAATATATCTCGGATATAACTTTCCCCGCATCCCAAACCGACGATGTCCCAACCTAGGAGAGATCCTCAAGAAAACATGATCACTCACCTCGAAGAAAAACGGTCATCGACGATGATCCGCATACAATTTCTGACGACTCTGAGCCGTCTCTATTCTCTTCCTGATTATCCTAATATTCTCCATAGACTCTTGGATGAGTCTGTATCCAACCATCGAGGACTCACCCATTGCCACCCAGCATAGTGGAGAATGACACAGCCGCCCATACAATGCTTCAAACGGAGCCATATATATGGATTCCTGATAACTTTTATTGTGTGAGAACTCAACCAATGACAAGGGATCCTCCCACAAGCCACCAAAATCCATGAAAGATTCCCACAACATATCTTCCAAAGTTTGTATCAACCTTTTGGATTGACCATCTGTCTTAGGATGATACGCCATGCTCATAGTGAACTGTGTCCTAAGGGCATGCTGCAAGGATTTCCAAAAACGAGATGTAAACCTCGGATCTCTATCTGATACAATTGAAACTGGAACACCATGCCTCTTTACAACCTTTCAGATATAGATTTTGGATAGATCCTCTACCGTATGAGATTCATGAATTGGAATGAAATGGTCCGACTTCGTTATCTGATCCACTATCACCCAAATGGCATCGTGCTTTCTGACCGTTCTTGGTAGACCTATAACAAAATCCATCCCTTTTTTGTCCCACTTCCAAACATGGATTGGTAAAGACTACAACATTCCCACTGGCCTCTGACGCTCTTCCTTGACCTGTTGGCAGGTCAAGCATCTCCAAACAAACTCGGCCACTCATCCTTTCATACCAGTCCACCAGAGCTACGCTTTTAATGCTTTATGCATTTTCTGAATTACAATATGAACATCCCACCTAGAATGATGATACTCCCTAAGAAGATCCTCCTAACAAGAAACTAGTACAACCATTTTATTCCAAAAACACAAAACTAAATATCTATTCAGTTTCCAACCCTCAATGGTCTCCCAACCATTGAGTTTCGACCTCATGGTCTCACAATCAGAATTAGATATTTGTTCCTCTCTAACCAGGACAACCAAGTCATGAAACAACAAAACCGGAAAAAAGACCCCTTTATCGCTCTGGTCCTCCATTCCAACCGCATGTCATCTATAGTTGACATCAACTACCACTGGTCTGATGCTTGTTTCACTACATGGGCATATGATTTTCTAATTAATGCATCTGCCACTTAATTTCCCTTACTCGGAGTATACATCAAGTCAAAATCAATCATATTAAGAAATTACATCCATTTCCTTTACCTCAATTTCAAATACCTTTGTGAGAAAATGTGCTTCATGCTCTTATGATCAACATATACCCTGAATTTCTCACAGAAGAGATAATGACGCCATACTTTCAAAGTATAGACCACTGCTGCAAATTCCAATTCATGAGTTGGGTAGTTCTTTTCATGAACCCTCAACTGCCATGAGCCATATGAAACCACATGATTCCCCTACATGAGAACACACCCCAACCCTGATCCTGAAGCATTGCAATACACCATGTACCCTTTTACTGGTTCTGGAAAAACCAAGATTGGTGTTGATGTAAGGTGACCCTTTAGTTCTTTGAAACATTACTGACACTATTCATTTCACTAGAATCGAACATTCATTCTTGTCAAAGACATCATCGGTGAATCCAAACATGAAAAATCGTGAACACAATGCTGATAGTACCCAGCTAGACTAAGGAAAATCCATACCTCAAACACATTATTTGGCAGTTTCCATGAGATAACAGCCTCTATCTTTTCTGGATCCGCTAAAATGCCCCTTTATAAAATCACATTGCCAAAAAATGAACTTCCTATATCCAAAGGTGAAACTTTGAAAATTTGGAATACAACTGATGATCCCTCAAGAGCCCCAACACTGTCGCCAAGTGCTGCTCATGCTCTACCCTTGTCTTTGAATTCACCAGAATATCATCTACAAGAACCACAACAAATGAATCCAGATATCTCTAAAATATATGATTCATCAATTCCATGAACACTATTGGCTCATTCGTTAGACCAAAGGGAATAACCACATATTCATAATGGCCATATCTACTTTTGAAATCTTTTTTAGGAATATTGTCCTTCATCCATCGCAATTGATGATATGATGATATCATGTCAATCTTTGAGAGACACTGGTCTCCACTCAACTGGTCAAACAAAACCTCAATTCGTGGAAGTGGATATCTTCTCTTTATAAGAACTTGGTTAAGTTGACGACAATCAACACAGGGCCTCAAAGATCCATCCGCCTTTTTCACAAACAACATCGTCGCTACCCATAGAAATGTGCTAGGCCAGATAAACCCTTTCTTTTCTAACTCTTCCAACTGGAATTTCAATTCCCACAATTCAGTATGTTCCATCAGGTAAGACAAGAGTGAGATAGGAATGGTCCCCAATAGGAGATCAATTGTAAAATCCACTTTTCTTATAGGAGGTAACCTAGAGAATGCTTCGGAAAAAACATCCATGAACTGATCCACCACTTCCAGATGAACACTTTGTTCAACAACCACAACTTATTCCAATGAAAACACCGCCAACTGACTTGATAAGGTTCCCACTACTAGTGCCAACAAACCCATTGCACCCTTCCCTTCATGCCTCTCTCCACTAAATAGATGTCTAACGTCATCGTGTGTCGTAAAATCCATTATCCGCACATTACAGTAAATGTGGCCCTTAAACACCACCAGCCAATCCATTCCTAGGATTTCATCATACCCATCCATCTCAAGAAGTGAGAAATTCCACATTAGCTCACCCTCACCCACAACGATACAACATACTATTCACAAGAAGGCTTGGAACTCTCTTTGACCTAGAAGAGTTATAAGATTCATAACTAAAGGAATCATTTCTACCCTTAACCCCATAAACTCAACCACATGGGAAACAATAGAGTTCTCACCCGGGGAATAAGTGTCCCTCCTCCAATTGATCCCAGCGTAAGAGTTCCCACTATTCCCCATGGGCACCACCATTTTTCCTCCCCTCGAAGCTCCCAACAGATCTCATTCAGCCCCCAATGCTCGATTCACCATCTCTATGTAATCCCCAAAATAGAGCACTGCTATTTTTGAACGGATCTCTTTCATTAACCCCACATCAAAGATCCATGCCTTCAACGACATGCTACCCTCCTCCTCGGGGGAAACTGCACTAATCTCATAAACGTAGCTACATATTCTGTCACAAACAAATTCTCTTGTTTCATACTGAATAAATTAGTTATGCGCTAAATTTTGAAGGTATGTGGGTAGTATTGTTTATTAAACAATTCATCAATGCCATCCAAAATCATACCCTAGTCTTTCCCCTCTTGGACTACCAACTCCCACCATTGAAGAGCATGATCCTCTAGCATATACATTGCTATCATTACTTTCATCTCTACCAGCGTCCCCAAGAATTTGAAAATTATTTTTATTCTAGACAACCACACCTCTACCATTTCTGAATCACCCATAATGATGGGTGGATCCTAATTTTGAAAATGAGCTACATAATCAACATGCTTTGTCTCTTCCGCTCTACTCATACTTCCCATATCTTGGAAAGCTTCCGCTATTCTATGGACTAACTGCTAGTTCACCTGGGGCTTAGGTGCATCCATGTTAGCCTCGGCCACTTCCGGTTGGTCTCTACGACACCGAACCAGTGCCATTTCTATAAATAGAAAAATAAACAACCATGAGTCTCACTCCAGTAGACATCAAGAATTTCCATTTCACATTGCATTACACAACACGATCACAACAAGGCTTTCCACCTTTCCACATTTTCCATGTTTCACTATTTTTGAAAATCAAACCATTCTCAAAATACCATATTTCTTCACAATAAATTTTCGCACATTTGAAAAAACAATTTCTCAATTCATCCCATAAATCATAATTCCCAATGAAATATGCATCCTAGAGGGAATTCATTTCTACCATATATTCCATGCACATCTCATTGGCTACACCCATGAAAATGAGAATCTAATCACTAAAAGTGTCTCCAAACCCCTTATGTACCCAACATTCTGGTAACTTTATGTACGACATAAAAGGGTTAGCTACATCCTTTTATGTTATACATTCCATGTTCTGACAATCCTATTCCTTTCTACCATCCCGACTCAAGGAATATACCACAACGAATGTCAACTCCAAATCCATGAATCAACTCCAATGGACCAAACAAGATGATACAACATGTAACACCCCGCCTCTACCTCATTGTCTTGAGGAGGCGGTGAGAGTTTCTTGGGCTTACACGACATTTCCAAGGGGCCAACAGCTCGAAATAAATGTCGAGGGACTCAAGGAACAGTGGGGAATGATTTTCCCATCAGAAGATAACCCAACTCAACCAACCAACAACTAAAGGTTCATGCACTATCAAACCCAACCATATGATACTAACGATTACATCACATACCCCAAAACCGTTCAACTAGACATGTCCAAAAAACATCAGAGTACAAAGAGGAAACTAAAAAGCAAAACACCACGTGCCATGACACAACCATAGCTCCACCCCATGATCCAAGCTCCAAGATCAACCAATACATCACAAGCATCACAACTAACCACTAGCAATGAGATACCTTACCTTTACCTGTATCCCAGTACACGAAATCTGCAAAGACCCCAACGTGCCAAAGCAGGGGTTGAGTACAACTACTCAGTAGGTTTTCCCCTAATGACTTCCCCACACATGCCCCTTGGATAAAACTGTTATCACATTTATATAAAAATGTTTTCTTAAATTATTAACAATTTCCTCAATTACCATAAGCCAAACACACCCTTACCAAGCAACTACACCCAAACCATGTAAACCCAGGGAAAGCAAAACAATAATTTCATAATCCAAACATGCCACAAAAGGAAACCAATTCAACCATGCCACAAGCCGATTACCATTTCCATATTTCACTCACAAGCCCCATATACAAACATCCCCAATAGAGCATACAACATATGATGGTGCCACTTCCCATCCAACCCATTCATTACCAATCCACTCAAGTGGTACTTCCCCCCACATGCAATTGATGGTGGCCCTTCCGTCCACTATCCATCCACTTTTTGTAGTGTTACTTCCTGCCCACTTCCACAACATTCAAACAAGACAACATAACCGAACATATAACCCATCAAGGCCCCAACAACATGAAATCAACCATTTCTATTACATGACAATCCACTTCAATAAATTAATCATTTATTGAAAACAACCTTTAACGATTATCCATGCCAAACCCCATTTAAATAAAACAACCATTTTTATTGAAAACCATTTTCTCAATTCATCTTAATCAAACCAACAAATAAACTCATTTAAAAATCCCATTTTAAAATCAAATCCACAACATTTCTCCACAAGCCCTTTTTCCCAAAAAAATCTCCAAACCATTACCAAATGGATTTCCATCCGATTTGGCACATCAACCATGAAATTAATTTTAAGAAACAAAAATTAATTTCAACCAAACCACTAGTTCTAACCAAGTGGAGTCGAGAGAGAAGTGACATACCTTTAGGGTGCTGACAAAATCGACCCACAAGAAACTCCTCCTCAAAACTAGAGAAAGCACCATCGAAACCTCTCTAGATGTCCTTCCCTAACATCCACAAGCCTTAAAATCAAAATCCAAGGCACCCAGAACACAATATCTACACACAACTGGTGTAGATATAGAAAACCAAGAGATAGGGAGATGTAGTCTTGAAAAAACCACAAAGAATCGAAGGGGAGAGACTTACCTGGGAGAAACCACCTTAAAACCACAACAAAAACCCTTTGATTTGCTTCCAAAATTAGTGGGAGATCACCTTCAACCCCTGAGAACCCAAACCCTGAGTGAGTGTTGAGTGGGAGAGGATTTGGAGAGGAATGAGGCAAGCCTAAGTGAACCCAAGTTTTAAAACCCTATTTTTTAAGTGGCTCCACGGTTAGCCTGCACGATTTGTCAAACTGTGCCTAACCCATGTGAAAGCTACTGTCTTGAGAGAAGGGGTCCACATGGTTGCCTCACATGGTTTGGAAAACTATGTGAAGGCCATGGAAAGTGTATTGTCTCCCCTTGCACGGTTTCCTAGTGAACCCACATGGTTTCCCCTAAACATTATCATATCGTGCTCCCTATGAAATGCCTCCAAACTCACTCAAAACCATTTCAAACTCTCCCAACCTCTTCTCAAATCATCCCATTTACTTTAAACACATAAAGAAACATAAAAAGGATATATACCCCAAACCAGTGGTGATACATTCTTCCCACCATTGGACATTTTGTCCTCAGAAAGTTGTGAACCCACCCATTGCTGAAAGAGTTTGGGCCAATGCTCGACCATCTGTTTCTTCTGCTCCCAAGTGTCCTCTTTGATCTGGAAATGCTTCTATAAATCCTGAACCATACCGATGCTTTACCGTGAAATAAATTCTCTTGCCTATCCACAACACGCACCGTCACATGCAACAAAAAATCATCCGGCTCTAGATCAACATGATCCCATCTAATAACATGCCCCAGATTCAGCTGATACTTTTTCAACTACGTCACATGATACACATTGTGCATCACACTAAACCTAGATGGAAAATCCAAATGACAATCCTCCTCACCAACCCACTCATGAATCTCAAAAGGTCTAATATACCACAGAGATAACTTTCCCTGCATCCCAAACCAACGATGTCCCAACCTATGAGAGATCCTCAAGAAAACATGATCACTCACCTCGAATGACAATGTCCTTCGACGATGATCTGCATATGATTTCTGATGACTCTGAGCCATCTCCATTATATTCCTATTTAACCTGATATTCTTCATAGTCTCCTGGACAAGGCACGGTCCAACAATCGAGCACTCACTCGTTTCCACCCAACATAGTGGAGAACGACACGTCCACCCATACAATGCTTCAAACGGAGCCATATGTATGGACGCTTGATAACTATTATTGTATGAGAACTCAACCGATGATAAGTGACCCTCCCAAAATCCACCAAAATCTATGAAACATGCCTGCAACAGATCTTCCAAAGTTTTTATTATCCTCTCAGATTGTCCATCCATCTGAGGGTGATATGCCATGCTCATAGTCAATTGTGTCCCAAGGGCTTGATGCAAGGATTTCCAAAAACGAGCTGCAAACATTGGATCTCCATCTAATACAATTAAAACTAGAACACCATGCATCTTTACCACCTTCGAGATATAGATTTTGGACATATCCTCCACTGTATGAGATTCACGAATTAGAATGAAATGGGCTGACATCATTAGACGATCCACTATCACCCAAATGGAATCATGCTTTTAGACGGTTCTTGGGAGACCTGTAACAAAACACATCGCTATTTTTTCCACTTACAAACATGGATTATTAAAAACTACAACATTTTTGTTAGCCTATGATGCTCTGTCTTGACCTGCTAGCAAGTCAAGAACCTCGAAACAAACTCTGCAAATCTTTTTTTCATACCAGTCCACTAGAACTTCACATTCATCGCTTTATACATTTTCTAAATTCCAGGATGAATTGACCATCTGGAATGATGATACGCCCTGAAGAGATCATCATGAAAAGCAACTAGTACAACCATCATATTCTGAAAATAGAATAATAAATATCCATTCAATTTCCTACCCTCAATGGTCTCCCCACTATTATGTTTCAAACTCAAGGTCACACACTCAGAATCAGATATATGTGCCTCTTTAACCTGGCCAACCAAGTTGGAAATCAACAAAATTGGGAAAAAGACCACTCTATCTCTCTAGTCCTCACATTCAAACCACGTTTCAGCTATAACTGACATCAACTACCACTGGCCTTATGCCTATTTCACTACCTGAGCATATGATTTTCTACTTAATACATCCTCCACTGAATTTTCCTTACCCGTTGTAGAAATCAAGTCAAAATCAAGCATTCGAAGAAATTCCATCCATCGCCTTTGCCACAATTTCAAATCCCTTTCTGAAAAAATGTGCTTCATGCTCTTGTGATCCGTATATACCCTGAATTTCTCACCAAACAGATAACGACACCACTCTTTCAAAGCATGGTCCACTGTTGCCAATTCCAAATCATGAGTTGGGTAGTTCTTCTCATGCACCCATAACTTTCATGAGCTATACACAACCACATCATTCCCTTGCATGAGAACGCACCCCAACCTTGATCCCGATGCATCACAATACAACACGTACCCTTTTCCTGGTTCTGGAAAAACCATGATTGGTGCTGATGTAAGGAAACCCTTTATCTCTTTGAAACACTGCTGAAACTGTTCATTCCACTTTAATGGAACATCCATTCTTGTCAAATCTTTCATCGGTGAATCCAAACGTGAAAAATCTCAAACAAAACGCCGATAATACCTAGCTAGACCGAGGAAACTATCTACCTCAAACACATTCATTGGAGGTTTCCACAGGATAACATCCTCTATATTTTCTGGATCCACTAAAATCCCCTTTCAGAAATAACATAGCCACGAAAACAGACTTCCTCTATCCAAAAGTCACACTTTGACAATTGGACATACAACTAATGATCATTTGAGATCCCCAACACTGTCGCCAAGTGATGCTCATGATCCACCCTTTTCTTTGAATACACCAGAATATCATATAAAAACACCACCAAAAATGAATCCAGATATATATGAAATATTTTATTCATCAATGCCATGAACACATCTGGTGCATTCGTTAGACAAATGGGCATAACCACATATTAATAATGTCTATATCTACTTCTGAAAGCTGTTTTAGGAATATAATAATTCCTCACCCGCAATTGATCATATCCCGACCTCAGGTTGATCTTGGAGAACCACTGGGCGCCCCTCAACTGGTTGAAGAAATCATCAATTCATGGAAGTGGGTAACTTTTCTTTATCGTAACTTGGTTAAGTCGGCGATAATCAACATTGAGCCGCTAAGTTCCATCCACCTTTTTCAAAAACACTGGCGATGTCAATGGAGACATTCTAGGCCGGATAAACCCTTTTTTTCTAACTCTTCCAACTAGACATTCAATTCCCGCAATTCAGTAGGTGCAATTCGGTAAGATGGATGTGAGATAGGATTGGTGCCCAGAAAGAGATCAATCGTAAACTCCACTTCTCTTACAGGAGGTAACCCAAAGAATTATTTGGGAAAAACATCCATGAACTGATCCACCACTACCTGAAGAACACTTAGTTCAATACCCTACACTGATTCCAATGACAACACCGATGACTGATACGATAACATGCCCACTGTTGGTGCCAAAAACATGTTTCACCCTACCCTTCATGCCTCTCTTTTCTAAAGAGATGTCTAATGCCATAGTGTGTCTTAAAATCCACTATCTATGCATTACAGTTGATGTGGGCCATAAACGCCACCAGTCAATCCATTCCCAGAATTACATTATACCCATCCATCTCAAGCACTAAGAAATTCCACATTTTCTCAACCTCGCCCACAACGATACAACATTATCTACACAAGAAGGTTCGACACTTTCTTTGACCTATAAGAGTTTGATGTTTCAAAACAGAAGGCATCATTTCTACCGATAAATCTAGCAACTCAACCACACATGCATCAATAGAGTTCCAACCCTGGGAATAAGTGTCCCTCCTCCGCATGAACCAAGCGTTAGAGTTCCCACTATTCCCCATGGGTACCATCATGCTCCCTCCGCCCGGAGCTCCCAACAGATCTCCTTCAGCCAATGATGCTCGATTCACCATCTTTGTGTAATCCCCAATACACAGAACTGATATTTTTGAATGGATCTCTTTCCTAAACACTGCTTCGAAGATCCTTTCCTTCAACGACATGCTACACACCACCTCGAGTTCAAACCACACTAACTCAAAAAATTAGCCGCACATGCAGTTATAGAAATATACTCTTTCTTTAGATTGAAGAAATCAGTTGTGCACGGATTTATGAACATATGTGGGTAGAATTGTTTATTATAAAATTCCTCAAATCCATCCCACATCATACCCTGGTCCGTCCTCTCTTGGACTACCAACTCCCACCACCGATGAGAAAGATCTTATAGCTTATACATTGTAATCTTTACATTCATCTCTACCGGTGTCCCCAATAATTCAAAAATTCTATTCATTTTGGACAACCACACCTCTGCCCTTTCCTGGTCTGAATCACCCCAAAAGATAGGTGGATCCTACTTTTGAAATTTAGCCGCATAATCAACATGATTTGGCTCTTCCGCTCTATTCACACTTCCCATAGCTTGTAAATCTTTCACTATGCTCTGGAATAACTATTGGTTCACCTGGGGCTCAGGTGCAACCATGTTCTCATCCGCCACTTCCGGTTGGTCTCTATGACACCTACCCAGTGTCATTTCTATAAACAGAAAAACAAACATCCACGAGTCTCACTTCCATAGACATCAAGAATTTCTATTTCACATCCCATTATAAAACACTATCACAATGAGGCTTTCCACCTTTCCACATTTTCCATGTTTCATCATTTTATAAAATCAAACCATTTTCAAAACACCAAATTTATTCACATTAAAATTTCAAAAATTGGAAAAAAACATATCTAAATTCCTCCCATAAATAATTATACCCTATGAAATATGCATCCTAGAGGGAAGTCATTTCTACCATATATGCCATGGATATCTCATTCGCTACACCCATGACAATGAGAATCCAATGCCTATAAGGGTCTCCAAAACACTTATGTACCCAACATCCTGGAAACATGATGTTCTGCAAAAAAGGGTTATCTACATCCTTTTATTCTATACATTCCACATTCCTACATTCTTACACCTTTCTAGCATCCCGACCCAAGGAATATACCACAAAAAATGTCAACTCCAAATCCGATAATCAACTCCAATGGACCGAACAAGCTGATACCACTTGTCACACCCCGCCCCTACCTCATTGTCTTGAGGATGTAGTGAGGGTTACTTGGCCTTATGAAACATTCCCAAGGTTCCAGAGGCTGGAAATAAATTCCAAGGGCTTCAAGGAACAATAGGGAATGATTTTCCCATTAAGAGATAACCCAACTCAACCAAAAACCAGCTAAAGAATCATGCACCATCAAACCCAGCCATGTGATACTAACAATGCCATCCCATACCCAAAAACTATTCAACAAGACATGACCACAAAACATCAGAGTACAAAGTGGACACTAAACAGAAAAACACCATGGTCTATGACACCACCACCGCTCCACACCAAGATCCATGCTCCAAGATCCACCAACACATCACAAGCATCACCACGAACCACTAGCAATGTGATTACTCACCTTTACCTATATCCTGATACACGACATCTATAAAGACACTAAAGTGCCAAAGTAGGGGTGAGTACAACTACTCATTAGGTTTTCCCCTAATTAATTCCCTACACACTCCACTAGGATAATACCGTTAGCACATTTATATAAAATATTTTATATAAAATAATCAC
Source organism: Viscum album (assembly GCA_963277665.1). NCBI lineage: Eukaryota > Viridiplantae > Streptophyta > Magnoliopsida > Santalales > Viscaceae > Viscum > Viscum album. Next base: position 1,382,507,803 of record OY728141.1, read on the forward strand.
AAGTGCATCCATTACCATATTCCAAACACATCCTTACCAAGGAACTTCACCCAAACCACGTAAACCCAGGGAAAGCCAGACAATAGTGTTGTAAGCCAAACATGGCACAAAAGTAAACCAAATCAACCATGCCACAATCTGATTACCCTTTTCACATTTCACTCACAAGCCCCATCTACAATCATCAACATCCAAGAACACAACATATGATGGTGTCACTTCTCATCCAACCCATTCATTTCTAATCCACTCAAGTGGTACTTGACGCCCACTTGCTATTCATGGTGGCCCTTTAGTCCTCTATCCATCCCCTTTTTATAGTTTTACTTCCTGCCCACTGCCACAAAATTCAAACAAGCCAACATAACTGAGAATATAACTCATCAAGGCCACAACAACATGCAATCAACCATTTACATTATATTCCAATCCACTTCAATAAATAAAACATTTATTGAAAACACCCTTTAAAAATTTTCCATACCAAACACCATTTCAATAAAACAACCCTTTTTATTGAAACCCATTTCATCAATTCATCTTAATCAAACCAATAAAGAAACTAATTTTAAAATCCCATTTTAAATTCCCATCAAGGGAATTTTTCCACAAGCCCTTTTCCCCAAATATCCCTAAACCATTACCAAAGGGATTTCAATCTGATTTTGCACATCTACAACTCAATTAATTTTCTGCAACACAAATTAATCGTAACCAAACCACTACTTATAATGATGTGGAGTCGATAGAGAAACCACATACCTTTAGGGTTTCGGTAAAATCGACCCACAAGAAACTTCTTGTCAAAACCGGTGAACACACCACCGAAACCTCTCTAGATCTCATTCCATAACACCCACAAGCCTTAAAATCAACATCAAAGGCAACCACAACCCTATATCTACACACAATGGATGTAGATCAAGAAAACTGAGAGATAGTGTGATGTAGATCTAGAGGAAAGCACAATGAAACCAAGAGGAGAGACTTACCTGGGAGAAACCACCATCAGACCACCATGAAAATCCTTAGATTTCCTTCCAAAATCATCGGGAGATCACCTTCAACACTTGAGAACACAAAATCCTGAGTGATTCTCGAGTGCGAGAGGATTTGGAGAGGAATGAGGTAAGCCCAAGTGAACCCGGGTTTTAAAACCATGTTTTTTTGTTGGCCGCACGGTTTATCAAATAGTGCGCTAACCATGTGCATGATACTATCTCGAGAGAAGGGGTCAGCACATTTTACTTGCACGGTTTGGAAATCCATGCATAGGTCGGGCAAGGCCTATTGTCTCCCTCTACAGAGTTTCCTGGAGAAGCCGCACAATTTCCCCTAACCATTCTCAAACTGTGCTCCCTAAGGAAAACCTCCAAACTCACTCAAAACTGTTCCAAACTCTCCAAACCTCTTCTCAACTCATCTCATGAAATTTAAAAAAATAAGTAAGAATAAACTAAGGCTACATACCTCAAAACATGGGTGATACATTCTCCCCACCATTAGACTTTCTATCCTTGAAAACCTGTGAACCCACCCTTTGCCGAAAGAGTTTGGTCCATTGCTCGACCTTCTCTTTCTCCCGCTCCGAAGTCTCCTCTTAGATCTTTACATGCTACCACCAAACCCAAACTAGACCGATGCTTTTACCCCGCATGAATTTATCCTAGCTATCTATAACCCACACTGGCATGTGCACCAAAGAAGCATATGGATCTATCTCAACATGATCCAATCGAATAACATGGCCTAGATCCAGCTGATACTTTTTCTACTGCAACACATGAAACACATTGTGCACCACACTGAACCAAGGTGGAAAGGACAAATGATAATACACCTCACCAACCCACTCAAGAATATCAAAAGGTCCAATATACCTCGGAGATAACTTTCCCGGATTCCCAAACTGACGATGTCGCAACCTAGGAGAGATCCTCATGAAAACATGATCACTCAACTCGAATGACAACGGTCATTGATGATGATCCGCATACAATTTCTGACGACTCTGAGACTTCTCTATTCTCTTCCTGATTAAACTAATATTCTCCATAGTCTCATGGAAAAGGCTCGGTCCCACCATCGTGGACTCTCCCATTTCCACCTAGTATAGTGAAGAACGACACGACCACCCATACACCGCTTTAAACGAAGCCATATATATGGATTCCTGATAACTTTTATTGTAAGAGAACTCAACCAATTAAAAGTGATCCTACCATGAGCCACTAAAAACCATGACACAAGCCTGCAATATATATTCCAAATTTTGTATCTTCCTCTCAGATTGACCGACCGTCTGAGGGTGATACTCTCTGGTTGTAGTCAACTGTGTCCCAAGGGATTGCTGGGAGGATTTCCAAAAATGAGATGTGAACATCAGATCTCTATCTGATAAAATCGAAATTGGAATACCATGCCTCATTACCACCTCTTGGATATAGATTTTGGACAGATCCTTCACCATATGAGATTCACGAATTGGATTGAAATGGGACGAATTTGTTAGTTGATCCACTATCACCCAAATGTCATCGTGCTTTCTGACCATTCTTGGAAGACCTATAAAAAAATCCATCGCTATTTTCTCCCACTTCCAAATAGGGATTGGTAAAGACTGAAACATTCCCTCCAGCCTCTAATGCTTTACCTTGACCTACTGCAAGTCAAGTATCTCGAAACAAACTCAGCCACTCTTCTTCTCATACCAGCCCCCAGAACTGTCCTTTCATTTCTTTTTATGTTTTCTGAATTTTAGGATGAACATCCCACCTGGAATGATGATATTCCCTAAGAATATCCTCCTAACAAGAAACCGGTACAACCATCCGATTCTGAAAACACAAAATTTAATCTCCATTAAGTTTCCAAAACTTAATGGTCTCCCCACTGTTGAGTTTCGACCTCATGGTCACACACACAGAATTAGATATATGTTCCTTTTTAACTAGGCCAACCACATTAGGAATCAAAAAAATTGGAATAAAGACTGTGCTATCACCGTTATCCTCACATTCCAACCATATGTCAACTATAACCGACATCAACTACCACTGCTCTGATGCTTGTTTCACCACTTGAGCATATTATTTTCTACTTAATGCATCCACCACTGGATATCCTTTACCCGGTGTATAAATCATGTCAAAATCAAACATCTGAAGAAATTACATTCATCGCCTTTTCCTCAAGTTCAAATCCCTTTGTTAGAAAATGTGATTCAAGCTCTTATGATCCGTATATACCTTGAATTTCTCACCAAAGTGATAATAAAGCCTCAATTTCAAATCATGGACCACTACTTCCCAATTAACAATCATGAGTTGGGTAGTTTTTCTCATGCACCCTAAACTATCATGAGCCATATGCAACCACATGATTCCCTTACATGAGAATGCACCCCAAACCTAATCCTGATGCATCGCAATACACCGCGTACCCTTTTATTAGTTCTGGAAAAACCAGGATTGGTGCTAATGTAAGCCGAACCTTTAGCTCTTCGAAACACTACTTACACTATTCATTCTGCTAGAATGGAACATTCTTTCTTGTCAAAGATATCATCAGTGAAGCCAAATGTGAAAAATCAGAGATAAAATGCTGATAATACCTAGCAAGACTGAGGAAACATCGTACCTCAAACACATTCATTCGCAGTTTCCATGAGATAACATCCTCTATCTTTTCTAGATCCACTGAAACACCACTTTACGAAATCACATGGCCATGAAAACGGACATCTTGTATCCAAAAGTCACACTTTGACTATTTGGCATACAACCGATGATCCCTCAAGATCTCCAACACTGTCTCCAAGTGCTGCTCATGCTCCACCCTTGTCTTCGAATACACTTGAATATTTTCTACAAACACCACCACAAATGAATCCAAATATCTTTGAAATATCTGATTCATCATTGACATGAACACCGATGGCACATTCAATAGACTGAAGGGCATAACCACATATTCATAATGGTCATATCTACTTCGGAATGCTTTTTTAAGAATATCGTCCTTCATCACCCATGAATGATGATATCCCAAACTTAGGTCGATCTTGTAAAACCACTGGGCTCCCATTAACATGTCGAAAAAATCATCATTTCGTGCTAGTCCAAATAAAACCTTTGTTTTCTAACTCATCCAACTGCACTTTCAATTCCTGCAATTCAGTAAGTTCCATCTAGTAAGACGGATGTTAGATAGGATTGTTCCCTAGAAGGAGATAAATCGAAAACTCCACTTCTCTTATGGGAGGTATCCTAGAGAATTCTTATGGAAAAACATCCATGAACTGACCCACCACTACCGAAAGAACTCTTTGATCAACACCCTCTACCCATTCCAACGAGAAAACCGCCAACTGATTTTATTACATGCCCACATCTGGTGCCAACAACCCCATTACACCCTGCCCTTCTGCCTCTCTCCTATAAAAAGATGTCTAACCCCATCATATGTCGTAAAATTCATTTTTCGCATATTACAGTTGATGTGGGCCTCAAACGCCACCAACCAATCCATTCCGAGGATTACATCATACCCATCCATCTCAAGCATTATGAAATTCCAAATTATCTCAACCTCTCCCACAACGATACAACATTATCTACACAAGAATCCTCGACATAGTATTTTACCCATAGGAGTTTGATGTTTCAAAACCAAAGGCATCATTTCTACCCTTAAACCCAGCAACTAAACCCCACATGCAGCAATAGAGTTCCCACCCAGGGAATAATTATCCCTCATCTGATTGACCCTAGCGTTAGAGTTCCCACTATTCCCCATGGGTATAACCTTGCTTCTTCTGCCCGAAGATCCCAACACATCATGTTTAGCCACCGATGCTTGATTCACCATCTCTGTGTAATCCCTAATACATAGCAGTACTATTTTTGAACGAATCTATTACCTTAACCCCGCTTCGAAGATCCTTTCCTTCAGTGACATGCTACCCACCACCTTGGGTGAAAACCACACTAAGATCATTAACTTATCTTCATTTTCTATCACAGAAATATACTCTTGCTTTAAACTGAAGTAATCATTCCTATAATGAATTGTAAAGGTATTTGGGTAGAATTTTTTATTAAAAAATTCCTCAAAGACTTCCCACATCATACCCTGGTCTATCCCCTCTTGGACTACCAACTCCCACCACTGAAGAGAAATAACCTCTAGCTTATATGTTGCAAGATTTACTTTCTTCTCTACCGGCATCCATAAGAATTCGAAAATTCTGTTCATTCTGGACAACCACACCCTTTCCCTTTCTGTGTCTGAATCACCCCTAATGACGGGTGGATCCTGCCTTTTAAACTGAGCCACATAACCAACATTCATTATCTCTTCCGGTCTATTCACACTTCCCACAGCTTAGAAATCTTGCACTATGCTCTGGACTAACTGCTGGTTCAAAATACCAAATTTATTCACCTTACAATTTCACATATTTTAAAAAACAATTTCTAAATTCCTCCCATAAATCATTATGAACAATTAAATATTCAGACTAGAGGGAAGTCATTTCTATCATATATTCCATGCACATCTCATTGGCTACACCCACGACAATGAGAATCCATTTCCTATAAGTTTCCCCAAAACACTTATGTACCCAACTTCCTGGTAACATGAAGTTCAGAATAAAAGGGTTAGCTACGTCCTTTTATGATATAAATTCCATGTTCTGACATTCATACGCCTTGCTACAATCCTGACTAACGTAATATACCACAACGAATGTCAACTCCAAATCCAAGAATCAACTCCAAAGGACCAAACAAGATGATAACACTTGTAACACCCTGCCTCTACCTCATTGTCTTGAAGATTCGGTGTGGGTTACTTGACTTAAGAGACATTCCTATGGTTCCATAGGCTAGCAATAAATGTCGAGGGCTTTAAGGAACAATGGGGATTGATTTTCCCATCAGGACATAACCCAACTCAACCAACCAACAACTAAAGATTAATTCACTATCAAACACAACCATGTGATACTAAAAATTCCATCACATACCCCAAAACAGTTCAACTAGACATGTCCACAAAACATCAAAGTACATATCGGAAACTAAATAGCAAAACACCATGAGCCATGACATCACCATAGCTCCACACTAAGATCCAAGCTCAAAGCTCCACCAACACATCACATTCATCACCACAAACCACTTGTAATGAGATGCCTTAACATTACATGTATCCCAGTACATGACATTTCCAAAGACACCAATGTTCCAAAGCAGGGGGTGAGTACAAATACTCAGTAAGTTTTCTCCAAATGACTTCCCTACGCACGCCACTAGGATTAAACTGTTAGCACCTTTATATAAAATAGCTTATATAAAATAATCACAAGTGCATCCATTACCATAATACAAACACACCCTTACCAAGGCACTTCACCCAAATGATGTACACCCAAGGAAAACCAAAAAAATCCTATCGTAATCCAAACATTCCACACAAGGAAACCAAATCAACCATGCCACGATCTGATTACCTTTTTCATATATCACTCACAACCCCATCTAAAAACATCACCAACCAAGCCCACAACATATGATGGTGGCACTTCCCTTCCAACTCATTCATTACCAATCCACTCAAGTGGTACTTCCCACACACTATCTATTAATGGTGGCCCTTCCACCCACTATTCATCCCCTTTTTGTAGTGGTACTTACCTCCCACTTCCACAACATTCAAACAAGCCATCATAACTGAGCATATAACCCATCAAGGCCACAACAACATGCAATCAACCATTTCCATTACATTACAATCCTCATCAATAAATCAATCATTTATTGAAAACACCCTTTAACTATTTTCCATGCCAAAACCCATTTCAATAAAACAACCCTTTTTATTGAAAACAATTTTCTCTATTCATCTTATTCAAACCAACAAAGCAACTTGTTTTAAAATCCTATTTTAAAATCTCATCAAGAGCATTTCACCACAATCCCTTTTCCCAAAAATCCCCAAACCATTACCAAAGGTATTTCCAACCGATTTCTCACATCAAAAACAAAATTAATTTTAAGCAACACAAATTAATTGTAACCAAAACACTAGTTCTAACCAAGTGGAGTTGAGATAGAATCTACATACCTTTAGGGTTATCGCGAAATCGAACCACAACAACTAATCCTCAAAACCAGAAAACGCATCACCAAAACCTCTCTAGATATCCTTCCCTAAAATCCACAATCCTTAAAATCAACATCCTAGGAAACCGCAACCATAGATCTACAAAAAAATGGGTGTAGATCTAGAAAACAGAGAGACAGGGAGAAATAGATCTAGAGGAAAGAACGAAGAAACCAAGAGGAGAGACTTACCCAGGAGAAACCACCTTCAAACCACCATGAAATCCCTTCAATTTGCTTCCAAAATAATTGGAAGATCACCTTCAATGCCCGAGAACCCAAAATCCTGAGTGAGGCTCGAGTGGGAGAGGACTTGGAGAGGAATGAGGCTAGCCCGTGTGAATCTAGGTTTTAACCCCCTATTTTTTAAGTGGTCGCACAGTTAGCCCCCATAGTTTGTCAAACCGTGGGCTATCAGTGTTCACGCTACTGTCCCGAGAGAAGGGGTCTGCATGGTTTCCATGCATAGTTTGGAAAACTATGTGCATGTCATGCGAAGCCTACTTTCACCCCTTGTACTGTTTCTTGGCGAAACTGCACGGTTTTCCCTAACCATGCTCTAATCATGCTCCCTAAGAGAATCCTCTAAACTCACTTAAGACCATTAAAAACTCTCCAAACCTCTTATCAACTCATTCCATGCACTTAAAGGATGCATACCTAAATCCAACGGTGCTACAATATATGAGGATTCCCTAGGGATTGAATTTTGGAATTATATATTATATGAGGATTCCTTGGTTATTTTTCTTTTGTAATAATACTGTAAATGATAATTCACTTGAAAATGAATTTGGGCATGGTTATGGCTTACAACGAATAGGAGGAACAAATAGTGATTTTATAGTGACATGGTTTGGGCTTATACCATGTTGGTGGTCCAGATTGTGGGTTGGAGATTACACATATAATGATTACAATGATGGGGATCAAGTGGATTCCATGATTATTTCCATCCTCTAACACCTTTTGATTCATACTTTGTTAAAGAAATAAGAGGAAGAAATAGATTCAGAATAACAGACAATCTATTTTGTTCATTGGTGGATTAGGCCAAAACCCATAGGGAGAGGGATAAAGGGATATTTCTAGAGCCAATTCCCTCAGATCTTTGTATCTTTGGCCCAAATGGATATAGAAATGGAATTGTGTTGAACATATCTTCCCTTATTTTCATTACTGAGATAGTAAAATTTGATGATCTATCTAGATATGGCCAATGATTTGGATAAAGAGGAAAAATGAGGTAGGGGAGGTCCTACAAGAAATTCGTGGGGATTAATCCTATAGGGATTCATTAAATTGGATTTATGGTAAGAGAAGAATATATCAATCTGTGTCTCCTTACATAGAATCGGATGTCTCTGTCTTAGAGGCACAAGTTAATTACATGACATTAACCTTTATACGTGATACCGGTAGAACCTTATCATTGTCCCAAGGGTTGAGGTCCTCATGACCAAAGGAATTAATACCCACATGCACCCCATAGACCCTACATGTTAGGTAGGATAGGTGTGGGACACCTATAACAGAAGTAATGCATATACAAATGGGAGACATAGGTGTTCCTCTTTCCATGGTTTTTCATGTATGATAGATTTAGTAGAGGTTTCAATTTCATTACCATGCCTGAGTGACCCAAGGGATGTATCCCTACCAGCGGTTTCTTCAATGAGGTCTTAAAAGGAGGATCATGTAGTAATTGCCTTAATGAGAAAAGGTGCTTCACATATGGCAGCGGAGGAGCTCGTATTGCCTCATTCAATGGGGTGGGCCTTTGGGATGTATATAAGACTTGTGAAATGGATCAACTAGGGAACAGTACATGGAAAAGGCATTAGCATAGGAAACACATTTATCATCAGTAATCCCTAGATGGGTCTCGCATAGGTCCATTATTAGGTAAGTAACCTTCATGTAAGTGGTTTCCGACAATAAAAAAATAGGTTATCACAGAGGCATCTTGTTTTTAATACCCTAGAGATACATTTATCTTCATATCCCTAATGATTATATCATCTCTCATGTTATGGAGAGCTACTTGGAGGGTTTTAGATGACATGGGCAAAGGGGATGTGAGACCAGATAATAGAATATTCTTTCAATTTTATAGTGGTGAAAATGAGGATCCCTAAAGTTGTATTTATTATAATATATTGGAAACTAGTCAATGGATGTCTGCCATGATGGTCCATGGCATAGGTATAAGGATCTGGTACCATAGGCAGGTGTGGCATTCCATTCAGTGCCACATAGGGGTGTCTTGGGCGATCCTTCAGGTGCAATGGGTTTTTCTTGTACACTAGCTTAGGCATGTACCTCTGATTCATCATCGGAATATTAATATCTCTAATATTCTCGAGGTAATATTCATAATAATTTCATCCAATATGACAAAATAGAGTGTCAAATATATGTTTCATGAGTTTCACATCTCGTGACCTCTCCGATGATGGGGTAAGACATACCACCATGTGACTAAGGATTCACTCGAGGATGCTAGATATAACTTTTGACTCTTCAAACAACTGTATATCATAAAGATTTCATAGTGAAATTCACAGTGCATGGATCCATCAAGATATAGTGGAGACCAGTGGTTCAGATATATGATGTTGTGAGTCTTTCATGAAAAGATTTTGTGTTCCTTTTTATATAGGGGTTTTATCCATCTATGTTATGAGTGTTTTTCATCCATGTTTTTGTATATCTTCAACAGGTAATAATGAATATTTTTATGTTTTCATCCAGAATTACCATACTTTCATGAAACTCAAGGGATATGGTACATGACCAGTTCCTACAATGATGAACCTTTGAGTGAGTATTACAAAGATATATTTATGCAAAGGTGATACCTCAATGAATTCCTACCAATGAAAGACTGATGGAGTGTCTCATGGTAGAAGATAGATTTTGGCTTGAGTGGATAGTGATAGTTGGTTCCATCATTAGGAACACATTATATGAGTCTTCAAAAGTGTGTCACTGACAACACTTACTGGGATCTCGATGCATGAGGCCTTTCAATATGTAATCTCAGGATAGAGGGACTTTGGTTTAGGGTTTATAGGATGGTTCTAGATAGCTTATAGAGATGTGGTAATAATATTTTTATGATAAAAAAATCTTGTGTGATATTTCCCATCCTTCCATAATGAATATAGGGAGATAGTGGATGGGTTAGTTGGATAGATGTAGTGACAGAATTAGGGAGGTCCACAATGCAGCAAACATTGAAGATGAGAAGGGAGAGGATATGCAGGTGGAAGATGGTTTGCTTTATTTCTACCATCACACCCAGGTCATCCTAGATAGGCTTAGGGATATAGTAAATAAGATTGAGGATATATATAGTTTATGGGGGAAACAACCTAGATATTCTAGGGATATTTAGTGGTGTGATATTGTCTTTTATTCCTTATTTTTTGTACTAAGAGACAAATGGTCATGTCATTAATTTCCATACACTAATATGGATTGGGAAATATATTTTTTAGTAGATCCCATGGCTCAACCCTCACACCTGTATGCTCCTATCAGATGTGAATAATTGATCATAAATTTCTAGTGAAAATGTGACCAGACTATTAGCGGTGAGATATTCCTATTGGATCTCTTTATATAAGAAATGATGCCTTATGATTTTAATTTAAATAAGTATTGGATATCCACATTTCTTACCTCAATTGACTATTTTATGTGAATGACCTGGTGTTTATGTGGTGGTGGAAAAAGGTTCTCCTACATGGTAAAGAATTAAATCCATGTAGGGAAGGATGGGATCTTATGAAGGAGGTTAAAATATATAACTCACCAGTTTGGTAGCATGAATATTGGAATGGTGGATGTTATGGGATACGAATTACCTGCAGTGGTCATGGAGTATGAATATGTCATTCCTAGAGACCTATTGGGATTAAAATTCCTTAATGAGTCCAAATAATGGATTGAATAAAAACCTATAATTAACCAAATATCTATTCCATTATATCAGATGGCTCCCATAGAGCTTCATGAGCTATGTAAATGCTTGTCGGACTTTCTGAAAGAGGGATTCATTGGAACCAGTGTGTAACCCTGATCAGCCCTAGTTTTTTTTCTCTAAAAAGAATATGGGAGACTATGGTTTTTTGTTCATTTCTGTTTCCTAAATCAGGTTACCACAAATAATATGGTTCCACTACCAGGGTTCGATGAATTCTTTTGTTAGTTGACATGGCCATGTTGGCTCTCAATGATTGACCTCAGATCTAACTACCACCAACTGTGAGTACATGACACAGATATACTAACCATGGTATTTTGATGAATCTAATATTAATGTGAGTATATGGAGATTCCCTTAAATGTGAGAAATTCCTTAATTTGTTTTCAGGGAACTTATAAACCAGATATTTTTATACATTCCTAGATTTATTTTTTGTTGTATTCATCAACTACATCCTAGTGTACTCAGCATTTGTAAAGGATCATGCCATACACATAACGAAATTATTGGATATAATCTGATACAACCAGATTTATTTTAATATTTATATTTTCAAAATATATATTAATGAGGTCAAATTCCTAATATAGTTTGTCTCAGTGGATGGTGAAGTAGTATACCAGGTGAAGGTTGAGGCATTGTTAGCTTGGGATACAACAATGTAAAAGATTGAGGTGGGGATCATCTATATGATTACATTCTATTACATGATATTGATGCTCTATTTATCTAGGATATCAGCACCCATGACTATTATGACAATGAATTGGAAGCCATTAGTTTGCATACATAAGCTATATCAGTATTTTTAGGATATTCGATCAATGTTGACAAGCACCACCATCTTGAGATTACCATAAGAGGGTGTCGAATGAGTAGTGTTATATTATGATTCATGGAACATACATGGTTTTGTTATTACATAGAGGAAGTATGTGATTTCCAATAGGTTCAGGATGTTGATTCATAATAAGAAGAACTACACAACACATGATTTAGAGTTGGAAGTGATGGTCTTCACCCCTGCAGATGTGGTGACCCAACATTATGGGTGAGCATTTTATGAACTATTATAACCATAAGATTCTCATTTATAGTTTCTCAAATAAGGGTAATAACTTGAGATAGAGTAGACGGGTTGAGTTCTACCATGATTATGACTATGATATATTTTATACTTCTGGGAAGTGAATCTTGGTGGATTATTCTCTCAACAGGATATCATTTTGTCACCTATTTTTCAGGGCATCAGAGTAGCTTGCCTAATTTTAATTGTCCATAGTGAATAATTATAGGGTTACTTATATTTAGTTTATGGTCTTTAACCAACAACTTATATATATTTTAATGTGGGTTCAACTTGAAAATACTGAATATGAGACCTTATATGCTCATATATCCACCGACTGTTCTCCTAATGGGTTTTATGAAGGTGAGGATCACATCATCGATTTCAATGTACAAATGATGGCACCAGTGATGTTGTGAGAGGGGGTGATGGCGGAGTTTTATATACCCCCTTTGGAGGTATATAATGCAATTTTAAATATGTGAAGAGACCTATGTAATCTGTTTTTTGTGGCTAGAAATACAAATTTTGAGTAGCATAGTTTATCTCTTAATCCCTCACTTGTTATCAAGTCCCAGATAATTACAATGTTCCATTATTCATAGCTTAACACCTTTGAGATTCCACAGTGGAAGTGGGATGGTATATCAATATACTTTTTATGGAAATTTTGTATATTTATAGAGGACATGATTCCATCAAGGTGATCACAGAATGACTCAACAAGTTATCCCACTTCATAGTTGTTTGATAGAAGAGTTCTGTGTAGATACTAGGACACCATTATGTGTAGAATATTTTTCATCACCATGGAGTTCCCTAAATGATAATTTCAGATCATTATTCTTACCTCAAATCATGATTATGGTGAGAATTATATGTTTCATTTGGAACTCAGTTGCATTTGATTGTTACGTTTCACTATAAGTTTGATGGCCCCATATAGTGTAACAATAAAGGTTCATTAGCCCATTCTAGATACTTTTCATTGTCTATGAGGTGGAAAAATGATTGGATCTAACAATAAAATTAAATTTATTTCACGATTTCTTCCATATTTATTAACTAAGGAGTTATGTTCACAACCCATCGCATGTTATGGAGAGGGGAAACGTGTACCTCATGGATGGAGATACCTTTGTGGACTAACTTGTGGAGATCATGGACCTGTAAGAGATGATCATTTGTGGGGGTGAAATTTATTTAGTTCATATCTAGTGGATCATGGGAGTATTTAGTAGATATCCTAGGAGTTGGAGACTAAGATGTGAGCTGAGATACAACATCATTTTTAGTCGCCTTTTTTAATTTTCATGTCAAAAATACTTTATGTAGGGATAACGTAACATCGCTATTTTTTCTATATAAGAAATAAGAATTTATCTAGAAATATATCCAGAGCTAGACACTGATCCAGAAATAGATTCTATGGCCCGATGATCTTGGTATTAATATTATAAATTTATTTAATATGTCAATATCATACATGTGTATTTTTACCATAATAATGGAAAAACTCCTAAGAAGTGTCTCACATTTTATGTCTTAAAACACAATTAAGTTGGGAAGGTGGTCTTCACCCTTGGTGTGAAAAAATACTTGTTGGTATTCGGAATTTATTGAAAATTCATCAGAGGTGCATATAAAAAAATAAATTTATTTCCTTAAATTACATTTTGACATAGTGACCTTGACTCATCTATTTAAGAATGATTATTCCAAATCACTTTGTTTGGTATTCTAACCCTTCTATTTGAGATGATATATTGAAGAGAGTTGGTGGACATCAGGATCATGGATTGAAAAAAAATATTGAAAGGATCACCAAAGACATTGGTGTTCGAGGATCTATCCCGAAATTACTACACAGATTCATTATTAATCTTGGAGCATTCTAAACTCATGTGGTGGAATTTTTTTATATGGATTAATCCCAATTTATTAATCCATCGATGAAAATTAATCAATTCTTATGATAGTTTGATTCGTAGGTCTATCATGCTTGAGGGTCTAGGTTTATTTACATAGGATTTGGGGTTTTCTGTTTGATTATTTATCTTTATTCATTTTTGTAATGGAAGGAATTTGATTCTAAGAAAAATAATTGTTTAGGTTATATCAAAAAAAATTGTGTATTTTTTCTCTGTTATTCTAGCATTCATCACTAATATTTATTCTGATTTGTGCTTTGATAAATACCATGTATTCCATCATTGTCCACCACTCATCAATTCAATGAATTGGTTATATTGATTGGGGTTTTTTAGATAATGGAATCATGTTATGATACAAACAAAAAAATATGGGGCTAGATTATAGACATTCAAGTGAGGATGTTGGGGCTGTGGTGTCATCATGCCTAAGAGTTATTATTCCTAATGAATTGGAAGCCAGAAAATAGACACCTAAGATTATGAGTCTAGACAACCTTATATCCACTATTAATATTGATATTAGTTGTGTATAGATGATGGGAACTTGCAGAATAATATGAGAATAGGTTACTACACACTAGATCTAGAAAATCAAAAATTACACAATTTATAATATAGAGATATATTTCATGTTGGATCCTAGATTTAGTGATAGTGTTCCAATATAGGTAAAGAGTTCACATGCCATGTCACACCTATCACATGCCATGTAACCCACCATACCAACTTGTAATGTACCATCAAGAACACGGGATGGACTAAGTACATGATCTTAGTGATGTAATCAAATACACCCCGAGTACATGGGTTGATCCATTTACATTAACATGGCCTATTCTATAGACAGGTCCTAGTGTACATAGGAAAATACAAATGTAAATATCCATGGATTGGTGTAAATTAAAATTTGTTTGTAGACATATACATTACAATACCCCATATTTCATGATATATACTTCCTTATAGTTGGTCTAATTCCATAGTTCTGTTTAGTATGGACTAGCTTCCCTAGAATGTGTTCCCTAAAAACATTCCTATGAGGGTATATTGTGAAATTATATCCTAAATATTAGACTATGATCCCCTCTTGGGGAATAGTTTTAGATAAAGTTCTAGAAATTCCACTTTGTGTCCTAGGGTGAGATCCTTTGTTGTCTCATTATCTATGTGGGATTCATGGAATTTTTGTGACCAAGATAAATATGTGTAGATCCCCAACATAGTGGGTAATTAAATATTTGATTTTATGTATACCCCATGGCTTTGGTCATGATCCCCCATCTGTGCATCGATCACTTTTGAATTGTTGTGTATACTTCATCGTTGACAGACCAGATGAGAATGACATCTCTGAAGGATTCCATCAAAGTTACTAGACTGTTGGTGAGAGTTCTCGACAATGTTTTTTAATATGAACTCTCAAGAATAATACATGTCTGGATTTTTAGTTTTGACCTTTCCCTGAAACATAGTGTCTATATGTATTATATATGGACATCTATTATATTGCTGACATGCCCTTGTGATAATCAAACTAATCTATCTTGATTCGTATTTTTTTATATTTCAGGATTTTCTACTGTGTATTTTGATACACAGCCATGTATGGGCTCTGGCCACACATGTCGTGTGTTTTGTAGAATATATGATTTTCAATGAGTTGATTTTTATAATTAGCATAGAGAGAGCTTAGATTAGGCTAGATGGATTGTGATTATTAATAGGTGTCACATTTGACTATAGTCCTCTCATTCATATATGATGTGATTTTTTACATCTATGTGTCAGGTTGTACTAGACCTTTTATCCTTCTAGTATTGTTGTTGTACTCTGATTATTGAATTTAGATGTATACATGCATTAGAATTATTTGTTGTTACTTTCATTATAGTATGTTTTTTATAAGATGGGTGTGTGTGTTTATAGAATCCATAGGATAAGTCCTCCCTTATGACTATCACTTTCTACTTGTCACTAGTCTCAATCCCTATCCTTTTGGAGGTAGGCTTGGGGTTTTCGCACATGACTTACTACTGTCCATGTTATCCCTAGTGGAATGTGTCATGAAAATAAATAAATTCTCCAAGGAGAAAATGAATGATAATGGACAAAATGATATCAGACATCATAATATCTTTATTGTTTAATGCTTGTTCTAATAAGGGTTAATTTATTGGAAGCTTTATAATAGAAACACATTAAATTTGACCAACTGATGCATCTCATGAGACTATTGAAGGATCGAAGGGATGTTTAAAAATGGACCATACCAATCACTACATGCCTAATGAATTTCTAAAATATTGAATGATAATTTAAATTCCTAACAAATATTCCTTATCAATAAATGTATGTATTGAGAAAAGAATATAGAATATATATTTTCTCATAGTCAATCAAATAACATTCAAAGTGAAACGTAGTATCTATAAATTTATTATGGTTTAGGAAATTATCATATCCAGAATACAAAAAATTTGGTTATTTAAGTGAAATGTGATTATTAATTATCATAACAATGTGAGTTTTTCAATTGAAAGTAAAAATCCACAAATTTAATTTACCTGAATGGCCCTAAGGCCTTCTTTTTTATTTTTTTTATTATGGATAATCCCCCTTTTAAGGGTTTAAGGGGAACCCGTACATGACCTGTATGCCCAAGGCACAAGCCCCGAAAAACCCGTAATACATGACCAGAAGGCCCAAAGGCATACCATGCCCAATATATGACCCGTAGGCCCAACCCACTTGTACTTACCCTCCCTAGATTTCTGTCTCATTGATCACCTAGCTCCCCACCTTGCATTGCTGATCAGCTAGCATTTCCCCGTACAAAGCTGCATGGTGCCTGGTCCCGATGGCGGCTGCCATACCCTCTCATTCTTCCAATCCGGTAAGCACTCCATCTAGTGGTTGCTACTCCTGTTACTCTGATCCTCTTCTGGTGCCTGTTCTGTGTGAATTGGGCTAATCCATGGTCTACGTAACCTGAAGGACCTGTGGCCCGAAGGCCTTTGATGACCCAAAGGCCCTGGAGACCCATAGGGCCAAACCGGTGACCCGAATGCCCAAATTGGGTTAATAGTTCCGACTACTACAATAAAAAATTATTTTTCAATAAAATGAGGAGTATGGATTTTGAAGAAAAAATATACTAGATTATAAATGAGAAATAATATTATCTTTTATAAAAAATATTCATTTTCAATGTGCACCTTGAATTAAATAATTTATCATCATGAATAAATTTATAATCATGTCAAACCCCTTAAATGAAATATATTTATACCAAAAAATTCAAATAGGTTCATAATTCCAAACAATCCTTAATGGTGTAGAAATTGTGATGAAATCACATAAAAAGATAATATCATTGAATTGTGCATTAATCATTGAATTGATTAGGTGTAACAACCTAAAATAAAAAAGAAAATAATTTTAAATAAAACATAATATAATAAAATGTAATTTCATAAATAATCAGTAAAACCCCATGTTTCCATGGTACACTTCCCTTTCATAATGTATTATCATGCGATGCATGCAACATGGAGTATTAACACACCACGAACAATCGAACTACCCATTAGGGATAGTAATATCCACTTTTTGAGATTTTATAAATTATATTTATCAAAATGGACTTCATTTTTGTATTCCGAATATCAAATTTATCTTAGGTTGAATTTTTGGTATTTCTCTAAAAACGTTTAATTTTTTATGAATAGTGAAAAACATTGTGTTATTTTTTAAAACCGACATTCTATTTAAGTAATTAGTTATTTTATTTTAATTTAATTTATGAAAAAAAAGATAAATAAAACCTAAATATGTTAAATGTAATTAATTTGAGTCATTTTATAATAAGTTTAGATATAAAAAATTTTATTGAACTTTTTACCGTCTTTTACCCACATTCTAAGAGCATTTACAAATTTTCATAAAGCATAATTTTACCACTTCTGTGAGTTGAATTTAAAAAATAAAAGAGAGGCACTTGACATCAGTAAGTAAAATTTGGTTCAATAAGATGAAATTAAATTTTGGTGGATAGTAACTTTTGACTTTTACTTACCACGATTAAATATAAATATGGTATTTAAAGGAAAAAATTATATTATAATTACACAAACATGTGTCCTAATTATATTATATAAGTGTAATTATACCAAAAAACCTTAGGAATAATGTATGATCCCCTTTGGTCCACTTGGATTAGATTAGAACATTAATTATAATTTTATATAAAGAAGAGTTAAAAGAGTTAAATTCAATGTTTTATAATTAAACCATTTTTAATATAGGGTTATACACAATATAAGATCGACTATAAATATTCATTAGAAAGATGAAAATATTTACTACATAATGGTATTTCATTTATAATTTTTAAACATTAAATAGGTTAATTTATTTATGACACAATGAGGATGTTGTAATTACCTTAATAATGAAATATTTAGATAATTGATTTTGTAAATATACTATTAAATGTAAATTTAGACTTATGATGAATTATAGTAATTTTATATATCAATATGACATGTTTGGGAGGATTAAAAAAATTTATTCGAAGTGATAATGTTTTTATGGATTTCAAACAAAATCAAACACTAAATAGAGTCAAAATTGACATAATTGAGTTTTTAAAACAAATACTATATTATTAATTGATATAATATTCCTGAAAATATATGGTTTGACCAAAATACATTGATAAGGTTATATATATTAATAATTAACAACATGGATTTCTATTGGCTTGTTATAATATGTTTTTTACCCATATAATTTAAAAATACCAAGAGACATGGTAAATGTTAGACTATTTAACTAAGAGTTAGAACTAAACGATAAGGTTAATATAGTGACCTAAACCAGTCTAAACCCTATTTTTTGAGATGTTTTTGACCCATACCCACCTTATCCTAGAAATAAATCATTTAAAACTATTAGAAATTGGAAATTATTTTATTATAAAATAAAATTTCATGATTTTCCTAAAGTAACCCTCACCTCTCTAATAAAAGTGTGCTTCCCCTTCTCTTAATTTCACACCTCCATATCCATTTGGATCGGCCAAACCCAGCCCCAATATACTATAAAATATCCCCCCATAAACCTACAGGCCTTACTATGATTATAAAACCATCCTAGTGAGCCCTTTTGATCAACTCAAAAGGAAACACTTGAAGAAGAGATATAAATTTCCCCACCCTCTTTCATGTTCTATTCTTCGTCCACTTCCACTTTCTTTATTTTTTCCATACCAAAATAACAAATACAGTCCCATATACATACTTTGATGTTATTATAAATATAGTACAACCATATTCGTTATTCTATCCATCTTATAAATGACAAATTCACCATACGTGCGTATGTACAGCTTACCGTCTCCCCGTTGTGGTGTAGATTGTTATTGAAACACATCATTGTTTGGATGGGTATAATAATAAGTATAACTAATTAAAATAATAAATATAACATGTTAATGATTTTGTTATATATTATATAACATCCAATTACTTATTATTTCACCATCTATATAAGGACATTGTCTCTCGTGTGTACGTACGGATTACCGTCTCCTCAAACGCGATGAGATTCATTCCCCATCGTAATCATTCAAGAATAATTTTCATTTTAAGATTAAATATAATGTTTTAGAACATAATAGAATTATTTATTGTAATCAAATACATCCTATTTATAACAAACATGGCTTATGTAACCAAGAATATAAAGGAAAACAAATCAGTTAACAGCATAAACGATGATACTACTAAAATATTTTTAACAATGAAATATTGGACGATCATACATGATATAATATTTATATCTATGATTCTCGTATAATTTAATAACAATGATTTAAATATTATATATGAGGATAATTTACCCTAAACAAAGTAAATGTACATGTTTTCGGTTAAGTTCACAATCTCTTTATTATCCAAAGTTGTTTTTACGTGAATATCTACTAGGACCTCTTTATCATCAACATTAGTGTTTCTTAAAACTCTATTTCAAAAAATATTACTTTTTCTTATACAATGGGTTAAGTTAATTTACTCCATTTTTTACTTTTTATAAAATTTTGATAAAGTAATCTTTCTTTTGTTTCCAAACAATTTACTTTACGACATTTTCGACAAAAGTATGGATAGGATGTTTTTTAACTTATACTGTGGGTACGGCTATTTTATACCATTATAACACATTAAAAGCATCCCTTACAATATTATGAGAATATTTTAAAAATAAATCTTTTCTTATATAATTAAATGACTTTTAAATGATTTAAAAATATAAATAGATATTTTTCTCAAATAGTTTTGATTTCCTCAACGTTAACATCATTTGATAAATTTTACACCTGTTTGAAGTTCATTTATTAAGATAAAATCTTCCATATTTAATTGAAGGTTTTTTTATATGATTTAATGTTGATGTGTTATTTTTATACCATTCATGGTTTATGGTTAAAGTATTAACATTTCGTATGCTAGTTTTAATATGAATATTTATGTTATGTTTCAACCTTTTCATATGAGGAATGAATTAGACATAGTAAGTGACAGGTGGAGCCCGTTATAGCTCATTGATGCATCGGTAGGTCTAATGAGACAAACATTTCTCTTGGAACAAGGCCTTGGAAAACTTTTATTTGTAGTTTTGGCACAAGGTATCGACTATGTGGTTATGAAGTCTGACATTATACATTCTATTCATTATGTAATTGGCTATTGATATTTCATGTGATTATTCAACTTGTATAATATCCATGTCAATATGTAAATGGAATTATTTGATATATATTGGCCATATTATACAGAAGTTTATGTTAAAAAGGCTTATGTTTTAGTCTTATACACTGCCTTAAATGTTTGTGCTTATTTATGAAAGTGTCTTCTATATTGTTATCTTTACTGAGTATCTAATATCACCCCTTTCTATGTTTTATTTTTCCTAGGATGCGAAGAAGTATATTATGACTGAACTTTAGGGATAGTATAATGGATATGAATTTATTCTATGGAGACAATGTTGTTGTTGTTTTTCATTTTATAATGTAATGTAAATGTTATTAATATATCTATTACTTTTAAAGCTACTAAACTGATCGGTCCTTCTTGAATGGATCCCCTGTGATCAGGATAATGTTATGTAATAATGCACCGACATTGGATAACTGGTGTTAGGAAGTTACATTTGGTATCCAAGAATGATTAGTACAAACATTGGAAACTAGATTTAGATAAACTCTGAATATAGCACAATACCAAAGGATAGACTTTAAGGATTAGTATAGAAGAACTCCCTATAATGTTGGTATTGCTGAGATTTTGTGTATTTTCCAAGAAATACATCTCTTTCTAGATACGAGTAGGTAGAGGAGGCTCTAGCACAGATTTACCTGGGATTGAAAACTCTAACAAGGAGTTTTGGGAGTAACCCATGGTATCCTGGTACACAAAAACGGGCATTGCTGCACTCTTGATTACAACAATACTATGGGATATTCTTAGGATAATTCACATTTTTTACAATCCATTATGAAGGATTTATGAGTATATACCTCCTCAAAGAATACATTTTTATGATTATGAATTATATCCATAAACTGATCAATTAATTGTAAGTGTTTTATAAGTTTGAAATTATGTATTGCAACTCATAAACTAATCTAGGGTATGCCATTTTTTAGAAAGGGGTCCTAGTGGAAGGAATGGGGACTGAATAAACGCATGTAATTAATGCAGGTATTTCCATCCTACTCAAGATAATTATAGTGGAGTTTGTGATGCAACTGGTGCTGATCATATTATCATCAAACAGGGACAATTCACTTAGGTTATGAATAATAACCTTACCATATGGGGAACCCTGATCCGCAATTCCATTGATCTATGTTAGAATGCTTCATGGGGAAACAACCACCAACATTAAATGTGGGTAAAAATCCCTTGGTAGCGGAGAAATGTGTATGTTCTTTAAAAAAAATATTTCATGCTTTGGGGAGTAGTGAAAGGGAAAAAGTTGTCATGGTAGTTTATCGCCTCACGAGAGATGCAGATCAATGGTGTTAATTAATAAAAAACACAAATGAATTTAAATAATTATCAAACAAGTAATTAAGGGTGTTTAAAGATATTTTATTGGAAAAATACTCTCCTCGTGACCATCGAGTGGATACTGAATGAAAATTTCTAAATCTAAGGGAAAAGGAGGATGAGCATGTCGCAAAGTATGAGGCTAACATTACAAGGGTAGAAAGGCACATAGCAGATTATATATGTAACCCAAGGAATAAGATTTATTGATTCTTTGATGGGTTAAAATCATTTCCCTGTTGAGAATTAGTCTCACAACCCATATCATCATACGAAGATATTGCCTCTTGTGCTATCAAGACAGAAAACGAATTCTCTAAGTCTTAGGACTTTAAAGAAAAGATAGAAAAGAAGAGATCTGATGAACTCTCTAGAAATAGAAATAATGGTAAGTAGAAAAAATATGAATATCCATACTACTGTAAATTTCGTAAGAAACACCCCAGTACATTCGTGAAGGGAATGGGAGTTTGTTAAAAGTGTGGTGGAAAAGGCCACTAAGCTCATGATTACAAGGGAAAGAAAGAGTCTGTCAATGTTAAATGAAACAATTGTAGAGAAAAGTGACATTATAAAAATGAATGTACTAAGTTCCAAGTAATCTTAACTCAGAAAATTCCAAGGGAGAAAGGCCAAGCTTATGCGATCACCACTGTTTTGGTTCAAGCATCGAAAGAAATGGTGGATGGTAATTTAATGATGACCTCATGTTTAACCAATTCTTTATTTGATTCTAGATCATCTCATTGTTTCATATCATCCTAGTTTTCTTATAAAATTAGATATTTTCTATTTGACTTATAAAGGGAGTTGTCAATCAAAACTCCCAATGAAAGTACCACTACACCAATGTTTTGTGAATCAGTTCCCATTAGGGCATATAAATGTTCTTTATCTAATGATCTCATTGTCATACCCATGATTGAACTTGATATAATTCTCATTATGGATTGTATTTGAGACTATGATGTGAAAATATATTATAAAAAGAATGGGGTTACAATTTTTGATGATGATAAGGAGTACCTTATTTTTTGAGTGGAAACATCACCTTGTGATTCGTATCTAGATCCACCCCCAATAGCTCTACTAAATTCAATTATCAGGGAGGAATAGAACGAAATAACATTTTATGAGGAAAGGAATGTTAAAATATAACACATGCCTATTGTGAAAGAACATGTCTTCTAGAGGATTTACCTGTACTTCCTCCAGAATGAGAAATTGAATTTTCATTGATTTAATTCCTAGTTCAAGACCAATATCCAAGAACCCTTATAGAAAGGCCATTTTGAAATTGGTGGAACTAAAAAAACTAGTGGAGTTGGGTAATAAGTGATTTATTCTCCCTAGTGTTTCTCCATGGGGAGCCCCTGTCCTTTTGGTTTAGAAGAAAGACATATCTATGTGGTTGTGCATTGACTACATGGAGATCAATTCTATAACAATAAAGAACAAGTTTTCCCTACCTAGAATTGATGATTTACTCCTCTAACTTCATGGATCTAAATATTTTTTAAAGATTGACCTTAGATATGGATATCATCAGTTGTGTGTGAAGAAGGAAGACATTCCTAAAACTTCATTTCAAACCAGGTACAGGCATTACGAGTTTACAGTAATGCCTTTTGGATTCACAAATTCACCCTCTATCTTCATGGATCAAATGAATAGAGTTTTCAGGAATATATTATGAATTTATAGTGCTATTTATTGATGACATGTTGGTATACTCAAAAATCTACAAAGATCATAAAAATCACAAGTTCACTATTCTAAAAACCCTTAGAAATAAATTTTATGGGAAGTTTAGAATGTGTGAATTCTGGATTCAATTGATTTCTTTCCATTGCCATATTTGCTCAGGATGGAATATTTTTTGATCCTTCAATGACCAAGGCATTCCTTGAATGTATAGTACTAACGAGTATAAAAAAGGTTTGCAATTTTATTGGCTCAGTAGGTTATTATCGACATTTGGTCCAAAAGGTTTCCTGGTTGGCTAATCTATTATCTAAGATCTTGCGTAAAAGCGTTAAATTTTTTTGTACAAAAGAGTGTGAATATTGTTTTGAAGAACATAAGAGAAGTTATTCAACGGTCATATCTTAACTCTACCATCAGGGAATGATGGGTTTTTCATTTATGGTGATGCTTTAATGAAAGGACATGGTTGTGTCCTTCTGCAGAATAGTAGATTTATTTCATACGCATCATGATAGCTAAAAATTAATGATAAAAACTATCCCACTCATGATCTTGAGTTAGCTGCTATAATATTTTCTCTGAATATGTTGAAAAAACTATCTCTATGGTAAAAAATGTGAGATTTATACTGATCACAAGAGTTTGAAGAATAATTTCTTACAAAAATAACTCGACATGAGGCACAGTAGATGGATTTAAATACTCAAGGATTATGATTTAACTATACACTACCACTCAGGGAAGGAAAATAAGGAGGAATATGCATTGAGTAGAAAGGATCATGGAGTTTTGACCAAGATGAGAGTTGAATGGTATCCTTTTTTCATGGATCTAGTAAATATGGATATGAGAATAATCATCAATAGTGAAACATATATACTTTTTAAAATAGATTCCAAACCATCTTTATTAGAAAGGATAAAAATATCTCAGACTAATGATGAGGAGTTTTGAAAGATGGGTAAGGGTTTAAATGATGGGGGACTGAGTGACTTCGTATATGAAGATAATTTTTTTAAATTTTGGAAGTGACTTTGTGTTCCTGATATACCAGATCTAAAAAAGTATTTTTGGAGGATACTAATAGCTCCATTTTCTCTACAAACACTCAGTGCAACAAGAAGTATATAGATTTGAAAGAATATTTTTTGTGGGACAACATGAAGAGAGAGATTGCAGATTTTGTGTCAAGATATATGGTTTGTCAATGAGTGAATGTTGGAAGGTAATAGCTTGGAGGAGTAAGGAAACCTCTTCCCATACCTAATTGGAAATGGAAAAAAATTATGATGGACTTTGTAAGGGGGATACCAAAGACTCCTTGATGGAATGATTCAATATGATTCATTATTGATCGTCTTACCAAGTAATCACATTTTTATACTATAAGATAAGATTTACCACTTTAATGTTTAGCACTACTATATATTATTGATGTTTCAAGACTCCATGGTGTACCCCTATTGATTGTTTCTGATCACAATCTTTGTTTTACATCCTGATTATGGATGAGTTTTAAGAAGGCCATGGATACTAAACATCATTTGAGCACTGCCTACCACCCTCAAATTAATGGACAATAAGAATGAACTATTCAAACCTTAGATAACATGTTGAGATCTTTCTCACTTGACATTATAGGTATGTGGGATCAATATTTACCTCTGGTAGAATTTTCCTATAATAATAGATTCCATTCAAGTATTCATATGGCACCATACGAAGCACTATATGGAACGAGATATCGTACACCAACTTTTCGGAATGATGTTGGTGAAAGAAAACTCGTAGGTCGAGAACATGTTGAGGAAACATCGGAAATGGTGAAGATTATCCAAACCCACATCAAAGAAGCTCAAAGTATGAAAAATATCTATGCCGATAATCAGAGAAAGGATTTGGAATTTCAAGTAGGAGATCTTGTTTTCTTGAAGGTATCTCCATAAAAGGGTGTTATATGATTCAGTAAGAAGGTTAAATTAAGACTAATGTACATTGGACATTTCAAAATACTAGAACAAATTGGATTTGTGGCTTATCATTTGGCAATGACTCCAAGTCTCTCCAAAGATCATGATGTGTTCCACATATCATTGTTGAGAAAATAAATACTTGACCCAACACATGTACTCACCTATGGGGAAATTGAACTACAACTTGATTTGTCTTATTGTGATGATCCTTTCAAGATTCTTAATACTAGGGAACATGTTCTGAGATACCGAATGAATCATCTGGTAAAAATTGGTAAAAATTCTATGGAGAAACCATAAAATAAAAGAGGCAATGTGTGAACCTGAGGAACTGATGATGATGATCCACCAAAATATTTTTATGCCGTAATATTCAAAAAATTTTGAGGATGAAATTCTTTTATAGTGGGTAGAATGTAACACCCCAAGCTTCCACAATACATTTCCCTTTGAATAATGCATTAGCTTGCATTATACCCAACTTTGTGTTTTAACAAATCACAACCAATAGAAATTTCTATTATGAATAGTAATACCCACATTTTAAAATTTAATAAATTTTATTTTTCAAAATGGACTTTATTTTTTGATTCATAATATCAAAAATTAGCTTAGAGTGAATTTTTTCTCATTTTCTAAAAACATTCAATTTTTGATGAATAGTGAAAAACATTATGTTATTGTTTAAAACCATCTTTTTATCAAGTAATTAGTTATTTTATTTTAATTTATTTTAGGTAAAAATAGATTCATAATACCTATATATGTTTAATTTATTTTATTAGATTCATTATATAATAAGTTTAGATATATAAAATTTTATTGAACTTTATACCTTCTTTTATCCACCTTTACGAAGAATTTACAAATTTTCATAAAACATAATTTTACCGCTTTTATGATTTTAATTTCAAAAATCTGAGAGACACGGTTGAAATTAGTAAGTAAAATGTGGTTCAATTTGATGAAAATTATTTTTAGTGAATAGTAAATGTTGATGTTTATTTACAACGGTTAAAAGTAAATAGGATAATTTAAGGTAAAAATGATATTATAATTACCCTAACACATGTCTTAATTCTATTGGATAAGTGTAAAATCAACCAAAAACAACTATATGAATAAAATATGATCCGTTTTGGTCCACTTGGATTAGATGAGGACATTTATTATTATTTTTATTTAAATAAGAGTTAAAAGAGTTTAATTCCATGTTTAATAACTAAACCATTTTTAATATAAGGTTATACACAATATAAATTCGAGTATAAATATTCATTAGAAATATAAAGATATTTCCTACATAATGGTATTGTATTTTTAATTTTTAAACATTAAATAATTTAATTTATTTATGACACAATGATGAGGCAGTAATCTCTTTATTAATGTTATATTAAAATAATTGATATTATAAATATCCAGATAAATGTAAATTGAAACTTATGATGAATTACACTAATTTTATAGGTTAATATGACTTTTTATGGTTGAATACATAAATTTTATTCGAATTGATAAGGATTTTATGGCATTCAAAAAAAATCAAATACTAAATAGTGTCAAAATTGTTATAATTGACATTTCAAAACAAATACTATATTATTAATTGATATAATATTCATAAAAATATATGGTATGGAATAAAAACATAGATAAGGTTATATATATTAATAATGAACCACTTGGGGTTCCTTGTCTTGTTATAGTATGTTTATTGACTATGTAATATAAAAACACAAAGATACATGGTAAATGTCAAACTATTTAACTAAGAGTTAAAACTAATAGAAAATGTTAATATGGTGACATAAATTTGTCTAAAACCTATTGGTTGAGAGGTTTTAGACACATCCATACCTAATACTAGAAATATATTCTTTTGGTGCCATTAGAAACAGAAATTGATTTTATTATAAAATTATATTTCAAGCTTTTCCTAAAGTGACCCTCACCTCTCTTATAAAAGGGTACTTCCCCTTCCCTTAATTTCACACCTCCAAAAAATATTTCATCTGCCATATCCTGCCCAAATATCCTCTCAACTATCCTCTCTTCAACCTAGAGTCCTTAATTTGATCATAAATCCTACATAAGGATCCCTTTTGATCAATCAAAATGAAACATCCGAAAAAGAGGTAATAATTTCACCACCCTCTTTCATGTTCTTTTCTTCTTCCACATTATCTTTATTTTTTGTTTCCATACCAAAATAATAAATCATGTACCTTGTACATACTGTTATTTTATTATAAATATGGTACAATCATATTCGTTATTCCATCCATCCTATAAATGAAAAAGTCACGATATGTGCGTATGTACGATTTACCATCTCCACGTCGTGGTGTAGTTTGATATTAAAACAATTCATTATTTGGATGGATATAATAATGAGTATAACTGATGTAAATAATAAATAATAAATTCCAATGATTTATTATATATGATATACCCTCGAATTTCATACTATTTCACCATCAATATAATGGTATTGTTGCTTGTGTGAATATAGAGATTACCATCTCCACGAACGCGATGAGATTCATTCACCATTGTAATCATTCAAGAATAATTTCAATTTTATGATTAAAAATATTGTTTAAGAACTTGATATAATTATGTATAAGAATCAAATACATTTTATTCATAACAAATATGGATTACATAACGAATAATATAAAGAAAAACAAATTTGTTAACACCCGAAATAATGATACTAATAAAATATTATTAACAATGTAATATTTAAAGATCATATATGATATCATATTTTTGTATATTATTATTGTATAATTTAATAACAATTATTTAAATATTATACAATAGGTTTTGTTATCCTCGACCACGGAAAATTAAAAGGTAAGGGTTAATTTCAAAATCTCTTTATTATCTAAGGTTTATTTATATGAGTATCTATTAGGACCTCTTTATCATCCACATCAATGTTTCTTAAAAATGTATTTCAATTTTTTTTAATATTTCCCAGACTATGGTTTAAAGTCATTTATAACCTTTTTTGAATTTTTATAAAATGTTTATAAAGGAATATTTCCATCGTTTTCCAAACAAGGTACTTTACGTCCTTTTCAACAAAATAAAGGTAAGATTGTTTGTTTAACTTATATGGAAGGTACAACTATTTTCCTTCATTATAAAACCTTTTAAGCTTCTATTACAAGATTATATGAATATTTTTGAAAAAAAATGTTTTCTTTTATAATTACATAAATTTTAAATGATTTCAATATAGAAAGAGATATTCTTCTCAAATAGTTTTGATTTCATCTATGTCAACATCTGTTGATGGATTTTACACTTGTTTGAAGTTTGTTTATTATTATACAATTTTCCATATTTTATTAAAGGTTTTTTGATATGTTTGACTTTGGATGTGTCATTTTTATACCATTAATGGTTTGTGGTTAATTATTATCATTTCATATGATAGTTTTAAAATGAATATTTATGTTTTGTTTAATCCTTTTCATATGTGGAATGCATCGGACTTAGTAAGTGACGGGTGGAGCCCACTATAGCTCTTCAATGCATCGGTAGATCTCATGAGACAAACTAGTCTGTTATCATAAGGCCTTGACAAAATATTATTTTTAGTCTTGGAAAAAGGCCTTTACTATGTGGTTATGAAGTCTGACATTATGCATTCCATTCATTATGAAATTGTCTATTGATATTGCATGAGATTATTCAACTAGTAGAATATCCATGTGAATAAGTAAATGGAATTATTCGATTTATATTTTCCATTTATGCAGAATTTTATGTTTAAAAGGTTAATGTTTTAGTATTATATATTTTCTTAAATGTTCATGCTTATTTATGAATGTTTCTGTTATATTGTTATCTTTACTTAGCATATGAGAATGCCCTTTCTATGTTTTATTTTTCCCTAGATGTGAAGAAGTATATCATAAATAACCTACAAGGATTGTCTAAGGGATATGAATGTTTTCAATGGAGATAATGTTGTTGTTGTTTTTAATTTTATAATGTAATGTAAAACTTATGTATGTATCTAGTACTTCCAAGGCTACTAAACTGATCGGTCTTTCAGGATATGATCCCTTGTGATCATGCCAATGTTATGTAATAATGCACTGACTTTGGGTAATTGTGGTTAGGGAATTACATAATCAAGGGATAACATATTCAATGAAGTGTATGTATAACCCAAAAATGGAAATTGAGTTATGAAACCCATTACATGTAAGAACCCGGTTCTTATTTTTGAGGTATAGGATTTTTCTTTTCCCTTTTCCTTAAGTGTTTTTGGGTAAAATAAGAAAAATGGGGGGATATCCCAAATTTTGTGGGTACATGCCACGTACTTTTCCACACGGCGTGTACTTTGGTCATGTGGGATGAGTACACAGGGCGTGTAGGAATGTCAGCAATGAAGTGTGTAAAAACTTACTACATGCCGTGTATTTTGTATTTACACACCATGTAATCAGTCGGAAAGTGAACAGTAAGGCGGTGGAGGCAGCTGCCAGTGGAGCGACAGAACACGTCATGTAATCATGTCGACAAATGAATAGTGTCACGGTGGAAAGTAGTTGTCAGAGGAACAGTTAAAAAAATAAAAATTAAACTCCATGTACTTGAGAGTGAACGCCATGTAGTTTGTTTTTTTCACTTAAAACCGAAAGTAGCCTCCTCATTCAACAGAGGAGGCTTTGAGTACATTTTGGAGTCGGGAGGATGGATGAACCTTGGAGGATCACCCAATCACGCTCTAGGAATCTGCTTCTTCCTCCATCGATCACGTTGGGACCGTACGGGTAATACCTTCCCTCTCCTTGATTTGTTCATACCAATTCTTCCTCTATGGGAAGTTATTTATGTTTGAACGAGAATTATTTTATCCCAAATATACATAGTTTTTGGATGTTTCAGGAGGCGTCATTCACGCACATCGATCAGAGATGATCGAGGTAGATGGTTTGGTGTTTATTTCCAATTGTTGAGTTGAATTTCTGCACCGTTGGGCTACGAACCCATGTTTGGGGTGAAGTATGGCTATGGACTTTACTAAAAGTTATCTAGAATTGCATAGATAAACTTTTTATAAGTTAAGACCACTATTTGGGATCCCTGCTTGGATCTAGGACCACTCTGAGGGTGCATTCCTCTGTTTAGCCATTTGTCCAGAATACCTGTGGGTATACTGTGAATTTTAGAATGCTTTGAAACTACCTTGAGAGGAATTGTATATATTTTCTTGCTTATATGTTGGGATCGGCCTGGTTACATATATAGCATGAGGGTAGTGTTCATTTAGCACGTGTGAAACCTTTTTCTATGCCTGTGGGTAGTAGTTTCTATCCATGTGGGAAAAACCTCATACGCCTGTGGGAAATATTCGTTCTACCTGTGGGAAGACACCTGCGGGTTTTGATTCTAATTACCTAAGGATAAGGATTATATGTCTGAGGATAGTGTTATCATGATTATTCACTGTGGTGATTTTCACATGTTATACATGCCAACATAAATCACAGACTTAACATGATTAAATTAATATTAAAATAGAAATATAACTTGTATATTTAGTTTCATTTGAGTACTTCTTGGTTTATTGCATGTACTTTTGCACACTATTGTTGCACATTTTCCCTGATAGTTCGGCACGGGCCTTTGGTGGGTTCCTACTAGGATTTATTTCCCACACCCTATTTGTGTCATGTATTTGTCACAAATAGACTATATTTCTGCAGGTGTCGACAGGGGAAAGGGTCCCCATATGGGTACATCATTGTAGCAGAGGAGTAGGAGAGCATGGGACCGAGTTTAGGCTTGTGATGCTGCTACGTTCTGTTTACACTACTTTATTTTGTTTGGATGTACCTTATACATTGAGATATATTGTATTGTATTATAGTGTATCCTTTTCTGGCTGCTTTCATAGAATTAGTGACATGCTGCATCTTCACATAAATGACTGCTGGTTCTGTATTTCAATTGAATATTGTTTACTTCTTTTTTTGTTGTATGTTATTTATCTATTCCACTACGCTACACTTTGAAAAATTAGGACATAGTTTCCCCACTATTAGACCTTGGCCCTTGGTTCTAGTCGGCAGCCTTTGGCATTTGGGGAAATGCGCTTGAGGTCATGTGACCAACCGGGTTCGGGGCACCCATTGAGTGGCACCCGGATCCTGGATGTTACAAAGTGGTATCAGAGGAGGATCTTTTCTTTGACATACTACTTGGATCCTTAGTGAGGGATAATACGGACATGGTAGTTGGCAATAAGTTGTTCCCGGGAGTAGCTAACCCGTGTACATGGAAAATCCAGTCTACCTTCTTATTGTAATTATTATTGGTTGCAATTTTACAGTTAATTTGATTTTCACTGTTGGGTGACGTGCTTGTGGTTGGGCGGTTTATTTTTGTACTGGGTTCCATTTAGTTTCAACCCAATGAGATGAGGGTGTGCCACCTCATGAATCATTTAGGCACAAGTTTTAAATCACATGTCATGCATTCCTTCCATGTCATGTAGGTTCATTAGAAATTTCATGTTGTTGTGATAGTTGATGTGCTAGAAGAGCATGTTGTTGTGATAGCTGCTTTGATACATACCTTCTTTTTGTTAGGGTATATTGCTGTGATTTTTTGATAGAATGAACGCCAAACTTAGGTTCTTGAGGAGTATAGGCCCTCAATGATCGAAATTTGGTGGATCATTAACGTTTTTTCCTTGTTATAACATGTATAAGATTCCAAGAATTGATTCGTGGGGAGTATGGGCCCTCACGGATCGGAATTTCACACATTGGTGTTGGTTTTAGTGTTTTTCTGGGTTATGGAGTAGTTTATGAGGCTTACTGTCCAGACAAACCCATCATACACATTGTGTAGTTCTATGTACACATGCTGTGTGTTCTTGTGTTCAGAAAGAAATGAAAAAATTTTAAGTACATGCCGTGTACCCTAAGTACACACTGTGTAGTCTATTACCGTGTCCTAGGCCATGTGGGTAGAGAAACGGTATAGGGAAGTTAAGTGGGAAACACGTCGTGTACTATTTGTACACATCATGTAGTGTTGACCGGGTGTCCGCCCGTGTAACTAAAAACAGGGACAGAGGAAACATTAAGAAATACACACTGTGTCTACCGTGAACACACTGTGTAGTCTGACCCAGGTACCCGACTATGTCACTAACAACACGGGTCGTTGTAACCTTACCTTGTACACACCATGTTCCTTTGGGGCACACCGTGTAGTGTTATCCATTTAAGCCAGCCATGTAGCGAGAAACACAGGTCAGTCTGAGACTTCGATGTACACGCCGTGTCTTTTTGGAACACGCTATGTAGTGTGACCTGGGTACACAGTCCGTGTCTCGAATGACATGATCCGGTGAAGAGCTTGTCGAGTACATGCCATGTAGGTTTTATACACACTGTGTAGTCCCGGTTAATGGAGATCTATGTGGCTAAGACGTGTAATAGGGCTCAGGCAGGGGATGAAAATTCGCGTACACGCCGTGTATTCAGAAGACACACCATCTGTTTGGGTGTTACATGACCAGTTTTAGATGGAGTACATCCCCATGTGGATGGCCTATGAGAACACGCCATGTATTCAAGTTTTGTGATTCCTGAATGCTTTTGTTCTCATGTTCCCTTCTTACACTCCTTGTTTTCAGTCATTGATGAATTTAATCAAAGGCGCGTATTTGACCCTGTAGAGTCATTCCACCGACACGACCATCGGTTGTTCACCAGAAGAACAGCAACGATTTTACTCCTAAGTTGGTGGTCCATGGGCT
The DNA here is from genome assembly GCA_963277665.1 of Viscum album. NCBI lineage: Eukaryota > Viridiplantae > Streptophyta > Magnoliopsida > Santalales > Viscaceae > Viscum > Viscum album. Next base: position 1,382,541,570 of record OY728141.1, read on the forward strand.
ACCAGTGGAACCTCTAGCTATGCCAGATGCGGCGCCGGATGTTATACTATGAACAGGCGCAGATGCGCAGTTCTGTGAAGGCTTCATGCAGTTCATACATACCTTCTAGGGAGCACCGCAGGACACAACATCTATTGCGGAGATGGAATGTATCTTTCAGTAGCAGTATCCACCATCATTTTCAGAGGATGGAAGACCATAGGCTACAGACTCATGGATGGATTCGATGTAGATGATATTCGATCATCTGAAGATGCCTCCTGGGAGGATGGTCAAGTTTTCTACATACATGCTATGTGATTCCTCCAAGAGGTGGTGGGATGTTACCACCTAGTCTGATAATCACCAAGACATGGAGTGGGAATATTTTCAGGCATTCTTCTATGAATTATTCTTCTATGATACGTTGGGGCTAGATCAAGCTCGAGAGTTCATGAATCTGCAGTAGGGAGCCATGTCATTGATGGATTAATCTGCTTGCTTCACCGAGATTCAGCTTTTTGCACCCGTTCTGCTGAGTGACAAGGAGTTGAGGGATAGACGCATTGATAATGGTCTTCAGAGTGACATCTGATTGCTGGAGAATGTTTTTAGGTTTCCTACCATGCATCCTATTGTGAACCAGGCACAAATTACTGAGCTAAACCTGTGGTAAGCTAGTGGTGTAGGCCATCACGGTTCGACAGTAGTTTCTGGTACTATTTCTACCTGTAAGAGGAAGAGGTAGATGAACTTCTCTCATGGTGGAAGTACTAGACAGAAGAATACATCCGTTGGTTAGGTCATGTTCTACCAGTGTGGTAAAAAGGGGAACAAGATACCATAGTTTCCACGTGACCCAATCGAGTGCTGAGTTTGCTGCAGAATGGGTCATCTCTATATTTTTTGGAGGGAGTTTCCACCAGTGTCGAGAGAGAGGGGATCTGTGTAGACTCCGCGTGTGGGAGCCTGACCAACTTCTTCTTACGATTTGAGAAATTTGGGTACGTCAGGGAATGAAGGTAGAGATGGTGGTCATGGATGTGGTATGCAGACACCAGGATCTCAGAGGAAGCATGGCAGGTTAGCTCAGGGTAGCCAGGCTTTGTCACTGGGCTGTGGCACTGGGTAGGCATGTGTAGTGCAACATACCCAACAGGAGAAGGATCCGAGACCTTCTACTATCAGAAGTACTGTTCTAGTAGCTTCTGTTTTATCTTCAGTACTTTTCGATACAGGTGCTACACATAGATTTATATTTATGCCTATTGTGGAGATCTGTGGGCTCTATGTATCTTATTCTTCTAATTTTATGATGCTAGACACTCTGTTGGGGACTAGAATGGCTGGTGCGCATCAGTTTAGGGAGTTCCCCTAGAGGTTGCTGGGTGACACTTTCTATGGGACCACTATGTCTTGGAGATGACAGGCTATGATGTCATTCTCAGGATGGACTGGTTGGTACCCTTCCAAGCCATTGTGGATTTCTATCTTCATAGGGTGAGAATCATGGGCAAGGTGGAGAAACAACCTAGATTGCGAGTTTATATCTGGATGAATAAGGAACTTGTCATAAGTATTTCCCCCCAATAGTTGATCGTTTCAAGAATGTCTTTATGGATGATTTTTCAGGTCTTCCACTGGAGCGAGAGGTGTATTTCTCTATTGAGCTTGTTCCAGGAGTAGCACCGATGTATATTCCCCCTTATATTATGGCTACACCTGAGTTGTAAGAGCTAAAGAGGCAGTTAGAGGAGTTATAGGAAAAGGGTTTCATCATACCCAGTACTTCTCCCTAGGGTTCATCGGTCCTCTTTACGATGAAGGCAGACAGTACCCTCTGACTGTGTGTGGATTATTGGAAGCTGAACCAGCTGACTGTTAAGAACCAATATCCCTTGCCATGGATTGATGATCTTTTTATCATCACCGGGGAGCAAAAGTGTTCTTGAATATTGAATTGAGATCCAAGTATCATCAGTTACACGTTAGACCATCGGACATACTACTTACAGCTTTTTGAAGCAGATATGGTCTATACGAGTACTTGGTTATGCTGTTTGGACTCACGAACACGCCAGTAGTTTTCAAGGCTCTAGGGAATAGTGTGTTCCATCCCTATCTGGATTCTTTCATGGTAGTCTTCATGGACTACATCTTAGTGTACTATCACACTCGACACGACCATGCCACCGATCTTGATATTGTAGTGAGTGCACATATAGAGCTTCAGTTATATTCTAATCTCTCAAAGTTCCACTTTTAGATGGACCAGATTCACTTTCTAGGTCATATTATCTCAGGGGAAGGGGTTTTAGTAGACCGAGAGAAGGTTAGAGTAGTAGTTTTCTGGGATCAACCTAATAACGTGTTTGAGATATAGAGTTTATTGGGGCTGGCTGGTTACTACAAGAATTTTATACAAGACTTTTCCTACATATCATTGTTGTTGATGGGTTTGACTAAGAAGGGTGTGAAGTTCGTTGGGTCGGAATCTTGAAAGATAGACTTTCATGAGATGAAGGGAAAGTTGACATAAGCACCAGTCTTAATTCTTCTAGAGCAGGGGAAGAGCTATACAGATTACTATGATGCATCAGGCATTGGTCTGGGAGTAGTGTTGATGCAGGGTGATCGAGTTGTTGCATACGGGTCTCAGTAGTTGAGGCCACATGATAGGAATTACCTGACACATGACCTTGAGTTGGCTGTAGTTGTTCAAGTGTTGTGTTGTTGGAGACATTACCTCCTGGGATAAAATTTTGTGGTGTTTACGGACTAGAAAAGTCCCAAATATATCTTTACCCAGGGTGACATGAATCTGAGAAAGAGAAGGTTGGACGAATACCTTCAATAATTCGACTTTGATCTTGCCTATACACCTAGTAAGGGTAATGTAGTAGCTGATTCGCTGAGTAGGAAGACTCAGACACAGGCAGTGCAGGAGGCCAGTGGTGAGTGGAAGCTGATGGATTTGTTCTTTGAGATGCCTTTGGAGGTGCATGATATTCAAGGGAAAACCAATCTCTCTTCTTTATCTATGACTTCTACCCTCCTGGATAGAGTGAGGATGAGATAGTTATTGAAATCAGAATGCCTAGTTCTACAGGATTCTATGGAAAGTGAGGACCCTCCTCCTGGATGGATGACATGCAATGATGAGGTACTGTTTTTCCATGGACGAGTCTAGGTTCCAGGGGATATACGCGAGGAGCTGATGTGGTAGTTTCATGCTTCAGCCTGGGCAGTGCATCCATGGGTTACCAAAATGTAATATGACATGAGACGTTCGTATTGGTGGCCGGGTATGAAACATGAATTAGCTGGTTTTGTTCCTAGATGTCCCACCTGTCAGCAGGTGAATGTAGAGCATTAGAGGCCAACTAGACTATTATAGTAGTTACCCATTCTGGAGTGGAAATGGGATGATGTCATGATAGACTTCGTGTCTAGGTTTCCAAGGTCACTACAAAGTAGTGATGCTTTGTGGGTTGTCGTGGACAGACTTACAAAGGCATCTCACTATTGTCGATCATGAAGACCTACAGTGTTGATGATCTTGTGATGTTATATATCCGAGAGGTAGTACGCCTTCATGGGGTTCCTTGTTCTATCATTTTAGATAGGGATGCCTACTTTACATCTCATTTCTGGTAGAGTTTTCATAGGGCACTGGGTACACAGGTGCTTCTGAGCACAGCATACCACCCTCAGATCAATGGCCAGTCAGAGCGTAAGATACATGTCCTAGAGGACATGTTACGTGCATGCATCCTAGACATTGGGGGATCTTGGGAGAAGCCCAAACCCCTAGTCAAGTTTTCCTACAATAACAGTTTTCATGTAACTATTGAGATGTCACCTTACGAGGATTTATATGGTAGGCCATGCCGATCACCCTTGTGCGGGTTGGAGGTAGGTGAGGAAACTTTACAGGGGACACATCTCATGCAGGAGACTTTTGAATAGGTCCAGTTGATATAGAAGAGGATGGATACTCCACAATCTCATCATAAATCTTATTTTGATCACCGTATATGACCCTTGGAGTTCGCAGTTGGGGATGATGTTTTCTTACGTGTTTCGCCGAGGTTGGGAAACAAGGTGGATTAGGAGACAGGGAAAACATTCGCTGAGATATGTTTGGTGGTTTAAGATTCTAGAGAGAGTTGGGTTGGTTGCCTACTGGTTGCAGTTACCATAGAGGTACCGGGCCAGGAATGACATCTTCCATGTATCCCAGCTGCACTGATATCATTTAGACCTGTCTCATGTATTTCATCCCCCGGAGGCTGAGCTACTGGTCGATGAATCCTTTGAGGATCATCTGATTCGTATTGTTTATTGGAGCACAAAGGTTCATCGAGGCTAGTCAATTCCTCTCGTTAGGGTGCTATGGTAGCATGGTCGAGTGTAGGACAAAACCTGGGAGTGGGAGATCGACATACATGCTCTGTGGTTGGAGTTGTTCTGGCCTTTATCTTCACCACCCTTGGAAGGGTAATTTGGGGACGAATTGCATTAATGGGGGATTTTTGAATTATCTGGGTTCTTATTTTTGACGTACGGGGTTCTTCTTTTCCCCTTCCCTTATGTGTTTTCGGAAAAAATAAGGAAAATGGGAAAAATCACAAATTTTGTGGGTACACTCCATGTACTTTTACACACAGTGTGTACTTTGGCCGTGTGGGATGAGTACACAGGGTGTGTAGGCCTGTCGGAAATGAAGGGGGTAAAAAATTACTACAGACCATGTATTTGCTATTTATATTCCATGTAATCATTCGACATGTGACCAATAAGGCGGTGGAGGTAGCCATCAATGGATAAACTGTACACACCATGTAATCAATAAAACACGTTGTATACTCATGTCGACGAATGAATAGTGTCGTGGTGAAATGTATCCGCCAGAGGAACAGTTAAAAAAATGAAAAGTACATGTCATGAACTTGAGAGTACATGCCGTGTAGTTTGTTTTTTTCTCTTAACATGGACATTAGCCTCCTCATTTGGTAGAGGAGGCTTTGAGTTTGTTTTGGAGTCGGGAGGATGGATGAACCTTGGAGGATCACCCGATATTGCACTGGGAATCCGATTCCGCCTCTTTCGATCATGTTGGGACCTTACGGGTAAGCTCTTCCTTATCCTTGAGCTGTTCATACCAATTCTTCCTCTAAGGCAAGTTATTTATGTTTGAACATGAATTCTTTTATCCCAGATCCATGTAGTTCATAGACGTTTCGGGAGGCGTCTACCGATCATAGATGATCGAGGTAGGTGGTATGGTGTTTATTTCTAACTGTTGAGTTGAATTTCTGTACCGTTGTGCTATGAACCCATGTTTGGGGTGTCATACGGCTGTGGACTGTACTGAATGTTATCTAGAATTACATAGAAAACCATTGCTAAGTTAAAACTGATGTTTGGGATCATTGCTTTGATCTAGGACCACCGCGAGGGTGTGTTTCTCTGTTTATCTGTTTGGCCAGAATACCTGTTGATATACTATGAATTTTAGCATGCTTTGAAATATCCTTGAGGAGAATTTTATATAATTCCTTTTTATGTGTTGGGCTCGGCCCAATTACTTGTATAGCCTGAGGGCAGTGTTCGTTTAGCCTGAGGGAATCCTTTTTCTATGCCCATGGGAAGTAGTTTCTATGCATGTGTGAGACACCTGATACACTTATGGGCAATATTCGGTATGCCTATGGGAAGACACCTGTGGGTCTTGATTTTTATTACCTAAGGGTAAGGATTGTATGTCTGAAGACAGTGTTATCATGAGTATTCACCGTGGTGATTTTCACATGTTATACCTACCATGTTAAATCACAATCTTGGCATGATTAAATTAATATTAAAATGTAAATATAACTGGTAGAGTAAGTTACTTTTGAGAACTGCATAGTTTATTGGATGTACTTTATCACACTGATGTTGCACATTTTCACTGATAGTTGGGTAGGGGCCTTTGGTGGGTGCCTACTGGGATTTATTTCTCACACCCTGTTTGGGTCATGTCTTCGGCCCAAACTGCCAAATATTGCTGCAGTTTTTGACAAGGGAAAGGGTCTCTATATAGGTACATGATTTTAGCAGAGGAGTAGGAGAGCATGTGACCGGGATTAGGCTTGCGATGTTTCTGCGTTCTGTTTACTCTGATTTGTTTTGTTTAGCTGTACCTTGTACTTTGAGTTGTATTGTATTGTATTATAGTGTATCCTGTACTGGATGCTTTCATAGAATTAGTGACATGCTGCATCTTCACATATATAACTGATGGTTCCCTATTTCTGTTGAATATTGTTTAATTCTTCTGTTGTTGTATGTTATTTATCTTTTCCACTGCTCTACACTTTGATAAATGAGGGCATAGTTTCCCCACTATCATACGTGGGCCCTCGCTGCTAGTCGGAAGCCTCTGGCATTCAGGGAAATGCACTTGAGGTCATCTGACCAACCAGGTTTGGGGAACCCGTTGAGTGGCAGCTGGATCTGGGATATACATTACCTCAGGTCTAAATTGTAACATACATTATTTATCAATTTGAATAATAAAATTATATTTTTAATTTTGTCTTTTAAGATAATCATTCATGTGTATTATGCCATATATTGTATTTATTACCATGATATATTTATTTTAAAAAAATAAATTAAGTTCACATTGGTTATTTTTGCGACCATCAATTCATATGTACAAAATTATGTCGGTGTGTTGACTATGTTAAAATATTTCACTATTTATTTGTATCTATAATAATAATCATGAAAAAAATATTATTTTTATGCCTAAATTATAGTTTTATGACCAATAAATATATATGGTTATAAAATATTTACAATGTTACAACCATGGAGATACTAGGTCATACAGTCACATGAGTATCATTGCAATTTTAAAAATATGATAATAGAAATAAGGTAAATTTTTTAATTTAAATAATACTAATTATTTAATAAATAATATATTATTACTTTAAATGAACATATATTTACAATCTATATGATGCGGTGATGAAAAATGAATCACACCACTTCATGGACATAGTAGTCCACACATACGCATGAATGGCGTTGTCATTTTTAAACAAATGTAATGTTATAAAAATAAAGGATATATTATAGTTATATAATAATTTATATATTTATTTAATATCATATATATATATATATTAAAATAATAAATATATATATATTTGTGAGGTAGTAATAGAAAAAAAATTACATCCATTCATGAGGCGGAAGGCCGTCGAACACACAAATAATGATTTTGTTTCCAATTTGATGGAAGAGGATATTAACATAGATAATTAAATTAACATAATAATAATTTACTATATGTATGATAATTTAGTTATTATTCCATCATGTTTTATGAATTTTTTCAATATGTATAACAATAAATAAAATTGACATGCATGGTTAAGAACAATACCACTTCATTAAACATCCTCTGTTGGGATATGTGTAAAACCTTAATAGGATGGATGAATGATCATAATATGGACTCTAGGTTATGGTTAGAGATATAAAGAAGGTTTTTTTTGGAATTATTAGTCTGAAAAATGGCTCTTGGTGTTTAGATAATAGCTGAGATGTGGTGTCCTTTTATTAGTGGGGGACCATACGTAGTTGGATTATAGAAAATGAATAAAATATATAAATCTATTAATCACCCAAAATAAGTAAATATTAGAACCATTCCAAATATTAAATTATATAGGATCTTAATATATCAGTAAAATAGAAATTTAAAAATAATGGTAATTTTAGCCCTCATCTATTTATTTTAACCCGAGGTAAAATATATTTATCATTAACTGTTAAACAAATTTTTACTATCTTTACTATTAATTATGAGCCAAAATTAATATAACCGTATATCCTAATATTAATTAGTAGTATTAAAAACATTTATCAATTATATAGAATTCAATTCAAATAAATGGAAAAAAATAATCGAATTCTAAGCCAGCAAAATGTGAAAAAACCTGAATTTTTGAAAAATGTATTCTTGAGTATTAAAATTTATTATACAAAATTGATGTATAAATTTCATTAAAATTATAATAATTTGAATATTGATAATATAATTGAAAAACTTTAGGTTTCTAATTTTTTTTAAAAAAAAATTAGAACATTGTAAATTCATGAACCAGAAAGAGTGTTTTAAATAACAAATAGTATTTTCACTATTCCATGAAAAAAACATTTTAGAAAAAACCAAAAAAAAATCTCCGAAATAGAATTTTGATATGATAAAATTATAATTTAATCTCACTCTATCAAATAAATTTTACAAACATGAAATAAAAATTAATCATGTTAATTTATAATAAAATAAATAATAAACTTTTTCAAGAAAACCGTTTTTTCTAAGAATAAAATGACTTTACCATAAATAGTTTATTTATATTCTATAAATTAAAAAATAAATGTTTTATGTACATAATTTATGTATATATATATAATAATGGAGTTAATACAATTTATACCCTCATATTCAATGGAACGGTTGAAAATAATAATTTTTATGGTCCATTTTTTATTGGTGTTTCATATTGTATACGCTATAGAATATCTTATTCTTTTAAAAATGTTGGTAGTTACACCCCTCCCCCCCATCATTAAATTTCAGCCAAAAATTTGATTTTTTTAGAAATCAATGTTTAGTCATTTAAATTTCTTTATGGAAAACCATTATTGTAAAAAGGGTTGATTAGACTTCCTCCTAAAAAAAGGGGAACTGAAAAATGAGATTCATATATAATAAAATATGTTTGGGTTTCCAGATAGAAAAAAAATTGTTGGAATTAAAAATATGTAAATATAGGAGAAAAATAATATGTATGGACTAATACAGAGTGATATAGAATATGTTTTGGGGAAATATTATTCTAGTAAAACCACAAAACATTAATGCTTGAAATGGTAGTCAATTAATAAAAAATAAACTTAAAATGATAAAAGTCTTATTGGGATATACTTTTCCTTATATTTAGTTATTAATTTACTATCATGATAATAAACATGATAAAATACATCTATTTTATTTCCATCCATTTTATATTGATGATTTATTCCTTCGGTTATGCTTCGATGAATCTCCAATTCACTCTTACTCCAAGAAATAAATATTAAAGATGAATTTTCCATCCTCATAGAACAAAAAGAAAATTTTATTTGATTATTGGATTCATTATATAATTTCAAGTCAATATTTCGTTCAATAAATATTTAATAAGCCCAAAATTGTTTGAACAAATTTTCAAATAATATACATCTATCTAATACCTCACAATAAAACACCGAATGTTTATCATAATCCATTCCAATATAGATAACCTTAAGACTCCCCCAAAAATATGTTTGACCAAATTAAATCCCATAAAGTAAAAATATATGATCATAAAATTTTTACCTAGCAATATAAAGTGGATCGTAATGTCACATACCAAATTTGTGTATACATTGATCATATATTTTCTTAATAACATGAATCACCATAAAATCGTTATGAAAACATAAATATATTTAAAAAAATTAACACTATCTATATTCCTTAAATTAAATCACATAGTTTGGAATATATTCTATAAATCCATAAATATAATCAACATCATCAATTTTTCATAAATTCCCTAACAATTTCAAGGTTCTTAATAATATCACATTTACATATTCAATTTCAATATTTTCTTTTCCCTAACTTAATATTATGATATTACCACTAAATATCTTATCATGGTTATCAGTAGCATTCAGCATATTCTTTCAAATATTTATTTGATAATTACATTAATACAATCATTATATGTTCAATAATATTTATAATCATAATATATTTGATAAAACACTAAAAAACAATATTATTGTATTCCAATATGTTAGTAATACCACTTTTCTAGAATAATGGAATAATCATGTACTTCTCCCATTGTTTTCATATTTGGTAAGTTCCCCTGATTCATGGGACACTTGTTGGAACAATTCCACATATTTTTATAGTAGACATATTGGATAGTAATGAATTGTTTATTTACCACATATTCAATAGACTTATGATCCATTTCTACATACCGAAAATAATCTCATGTTCCCATTAAGAAATTTACTAGGAATTTCTTTCAAAAATTATCACATTTGGGATGCTTCATCCTTTTTTTCCTTCACCTAACTTCTATTTAATTAATTCTCAGTCATCCTCTTATTATCTTGATTTCTTTTGAATTTAGTAGACTTGGATAATTCTTTCTCCATCATGATTTCACACGATACTATATAATCATATCATGAAGTTTTATTATAAACTATTTCCTTTATGAGGTTTGGTTTAATCCCATAAAATAAATGATCAATATTAATTTCTGTATTACATACATAGTCCAAATATTTTCTTTCTAAATATTTTTTATTTTACTCTTAATCAAAATCATAATCCTATTCCATTATCTTAGATTGAGTAATTGTATTTCCATTTTATTTTTTACATGAGTTAATTATTTCTCAAATAATAACACATTTAAATCTATCAATTATACTATTTATATTCCTTAAACATATTTACATATTATAGATCAATAGAAACCATTTATTGACATCTACCTTTAAAAAATAAACTGATCGAATATGTTTTCACTTTCATTATATCCCAAAGAGAGGAATATATTTTTGAGAGATGTAATTAGTTTCCCATCTACTAATGTATTAGTAGTTCCACTACTATATGGAGTATTATGTCACATGAAGTGATCATATATAGATTAATTGCATTGTGAAACAACATGTTGTTCCATTAGATGAAAGTAATTCATAAAAACCTGGGTCAACTTCCCTAATTTGTCTATGATTATCTCGGTTACAACATCCATGTTATTGTCTTTCTCATAAGGGAAATCCCTATATTGGTAATGGGTGTTGATTTCATTTATTTTATTAGGGTCCATCAATGAACAATGGAACACACTAAGTTAATTAAAAATCATAATTATTATTGATACCTAATATAAAAAAACTCTCTAATGGTAATATTCCTTAAATAAAATAATTGATTATCACAATTCTCATGTTAGCTATGATTTATCAAAAATATAGTTTCTGAGGTTTCATCTAAAATTTATTTAATACCATCTAGAACAACCCAGACATAAATATAATACATATATTGGTAATATTATTATGGAGGAATGAGATAAAAGTAATTGAAACCTAAAATACTAAATAATATAACAGTCATGAATAATTATATAAATAAATTATTCCCATTTTAATATTTTAAATTCTAATATAAAACATGGTTAAAATTTATATTATACATTATTGTATTCCTTTAAATATAACTTCTTCGTATACATTGGAGAGGATACAAATATGGGTGAGGTAAAATGCTCTGTATGGGTTATGTACAGTAGAATCTATCTTGAGAATGTTTGTCATAATCAACATTGAAATGTAAATAACTGAAAACATATTCCATTTAATCAATGACATGAGAAATAAATGTGTCCATGTATAAAATAAAAGAAATAATCTCATGGAGAATAATAAATAAATTCTCAAAGGGTGAAATTATTAATATTAGATGCCCTGATCTCAGACATAATGATATCTCTACCATCAAATCCTTATTCCAAGAATTTTTAATCAAAGGGTTGGTATATACTAAAAACCCACTAAATTTTTCAAACTATTTCATCTCATGAGACTATCGATGCATCGAGGGTATATATATAACTAGACCCCACCTGTTACTACATATTCCATTCATTTCTTATATATTTAATGATCAATTTAATTCCTAATAAATATTTATTATCAATAAATATTAGTATCATGTAAATAATAGTAAATATAATTTTACTCACTATCATTCAAATAAATTTCATTATAAGTCACCATATATACAAATGGTATATGGTTTCGAAAATAATGATATTATTAATACAAATAATATATATATTTACACTAAATTTATTTTCTAATGATAAAAATAATTTTAACATTTCAATAGAAAGTAAATTTTCAAAATATTAACAAAGACATGGGAGATGGTTATTGGAAAAGTAGATTTTGTAGTGAAATAAACTATTATGATGAATAAGAAAAAATGTTAATGAAATATTTGAAATATTTAAAAAATATTCAGTAAAGAATCATTGAAATATTATTGAATAAGATAAATTGTGTAAAATATCTATGGCAGTAGGAATGTATATTAGTGTAGGGTACATTAAAGGAAAAATTCATTTGGAATTTTATAATAGAAATTATAAAATGGCCCATTTGAATTTCTAGACAAACAATCTATTAAAACATTGTAAAAAGTAAAGAATAATATAATATATATCTAATAAATCATTTTGGTAAGTAAAAAGGATATTTGAAAAATATTTTTTAATAATATTGATATGAAAGAAAAATATATCTAAAAAAACAGAATTATGATACACTTTTCATTGAAGAAATCCTATTGAAATAGTGAATTTAACTGAAGTATTAATTATAATGAATTAATATATATACACATAAATACCTCAATAGGGTAGTATATACATTAAAAAATTAAATTGGTTCATAATAGAAAAATGTATAAATTGAGTGGGAACTAAAAAAATCCATTACTATGATAGTACCATTGAACTAGGGGTTAATCAATGAGGTAAATATTCTTAACTAATGTAAATACAAAAAAAATTAAATGAAACATAATATATTAGATTTTAATTTCAAACATAATCATAGAATAACGTAGTCAACGAAGTAGGTCTATTACCCAATAAATGGAAATTCATTATTAATTCCCCTTACCTCAAGAATGAATAGTCATGTACTTTATTTAACTTCCTAAATAATAAAATTATTTTAATGATTTAATTTATTAATAACCCTTTTCAATTTTATTATTCATTTTATTTTATTTATTACAATTTAATATTTAATTACTTAATCAAATAATTTCATGCCATGTGTTTTGATAATATTCTGTTCATATGTCCAAATTGACATTGTTAGGATGACTATGGTAAAATAGCACATTATTTAATAATATCCGGAATAATAATTTTTAAATAATTATCATTTAAATAAAAATATTATATTTTTAATCCAACTTATATATACAGTTGTCAAATGAACTATGTAACGATCATGGAGATAGTAGGTCATAAATACTAATGAGTAACATTTCCTTTTTTCAGTGATTATTATGGAAAGAATGTATGTATTATTATGTCCTTAAAATGATAATTATATAATATATACCATATTATTCATTTAAATAAAAAAATATTTACCAAACATGTGATGTGGTGGTGAAAAATAAATCACATCACTTTGTGGAGGTGTTAGTCCAAACGCATTAATGGAAGATTTTATAATTTTTTATTGAATATATGATATATTAATTTATAAGAATGAAAAGTGTCACATTAATATCATGTATATATATATATATATATTAAATCCATCATTATATCTAACCATGAGAGGCACTGATGGAAAAAAATTACATCGGTTTGTGAGATGGCAGTCTTCCGTACACTTGAACGAAGATCTAATTTCCCATTTGATTGAAGAGGATGTGGATATTGGTTATTAAAGTAACATAATAAAATATCATTATATTAAATATAATATTTTTATTATTTCTTCCGGGTTAAATAATGTTTTAATAAGTTACAATAAATAATAAAATGAAAACAGAAGGTCGAGAATTATAAATCTTTCTGAGATAACCACAGTTGGTATATTGCTAAATCCTTCCAAAGAGGGTTTTCTGATCAAACTAAGCAATATAATTCCAGTTTAAGGATATTTGAATATAATTTTTACGAGGATATTATGTACCAAAAATCTCATATAGTTTATAGTGGAGAGGATATGATGTGTCCTTTTAAAAGTGGGGAAGAGGACACAATTTCAATTTTTGAAAAGAATTGTGACGTCCCATACCTGGAGGCCTCTTAACCAGTAAACAAGATCAATTAGCCACATTATCCCTAGAGAACATCCCTTTAAGACAATGGATGAATACTAGAAGTGAGGGTGTCTAGTTATAATGGTATGGAGACATTACCCCTATGCCAGAGTACCCAACAGATACAATAGAAATAACTAGTAGTGATAGCATAACTGTTTATTCGGGAAATGAGGATGACCTTGTTTGTTTAAGGTTCAAATTTTCCAATCGATTTCTAATGGGTTTATTCGTAGAACTGGAAACATCCCAGGATTCGATATCCATTTGGACCTATATTTCAAAGCTTTGTGCCCATTAGTTTTGAACTGATGAGGCTTAAGAATTTTCATTGGACGAGAGGATTGGAGGTCAGACTCATCACAGCTTTTTAGGGGGAATTATTGTCTACTCCGGGACTCTCATATTGAATTGTGTTATGTTCGTGAATCCTTATTAATTTACCAAGCATGAAAATGAGTTTTTCCTTTAGACCTTGCAATCAATGATTGATATGTAGGGGATTTAGAGAATCTTTTATATGTATTTGAGGTTCTTCATCAGTAGAGAATCATCCATATGAATTAGTGATTCTTAGTCAATGGTATCCTTCAATACATTATATAGGATTCTCTTTGTCATTATGATGACCATACTGGCTTTAAATCCACTCAGTGGGGAACTTGAAATTTATTGTCATTCAGAAATATTGGGATTATTTTGGAGTTGGGAACGTACCGGCAGATGAGCTACCTATGTATCCTTGTTATAAAAGTAATCAGAAACCACATAGTTCGAATGATGAAGTATGAGGTTTATGCATGATTGATGGCCCAAAGAGATATGTCTTAATTACTTTTACACTCTAAGTTCATGTGAGTCATGCTCGGTGTGAGAAACAAGAGGTATTAGTAAAACCTGACGATTGTGCCACGAAAGATGCAATCATAAGAAATGATGTGGGTATTACGTGTATATTACTGCCCAAGTAAAGGAATATTAGGACGTAGTTCATGATAAAAGTCCAAGAGCATGGTCTATAAAAGTGTTTGTACTTTATGGAGATTTGGGATTTTAACTATGGACTTACTCGTGAAAAGGAAGAAAAATTTTAAGAGGGACTTATGACTGGGTTTTATTCCTAAAAAGGAATCCAAATTAAATAGAAATTAAGACTGGGGATTAATCCTAAAGAGGATGCCCATATTAAGTGGATTTGTAATTTGAGGCTTACTCCTAAAAAGGAGGCCCAGGTTGAGGCAAATTATGACTGGGGGTTACTCCTAAAAAAGAGGCCCAGATTTGGTAACTTGGGGCTTACTCCTATGGAGGATGCCCAGGTTAAAGATCTTCTCATCTTAAAGAATGAGGATTAATGAATGAAATATCTAACCTTAGTGATATAAATTTATTTAAATCACGAGGTTTTGAGAGATGTTCCACAGAATTCCTTTCATATAAGAAATCCAACAAAGGAAACTTTCCATAAATGGCATTAAAGAGGGTTTTGGAGGCTAAATCATGAAGATGAGAGGTGAATTTGAAGAAAGTAAGTGAATTGGAAGGAGGCGCGCAAGTCATGGTCGGGAAAGTATATTTGTGCAACATGATTACACTTGGGTGACGAAAAACTTGTGAAGTGATACTTGGGTGAATTTGAATTGAATCCCTTAGTATCATCCCTAGAAGCTTTCAGATGGGTGGGGCTCTAGTTTTGGTGAGAGGGAAAGGCGGCATGCAAGTATCATCACTTACCTTAAGGGCTAGAAACTTAGGCGTGCATGTTTTGATGAGTTCTAATACATAGGCCTTATTCTTACAATTTAGAGCTTCTATTCTAGGTAAAGAATACCTAACATGTGTACGAAAGACTTCAGACGGAGACTTGGGTGACCAGAGCTTGAATCTAAGTTTTGGATTTTTCATCCTCAAAATGGGGGGCCCACAAGGGGTATTTATAGGCCACCTGAGGTTTGAGAAAAATTTCACATAGGGCACACAAGTGACTTGCATGCCACATATCTAGTGCGCAAGTGACTTGCGTGCCCAAGGCTGGCATGCAGGTATACGTGCACACCTTAATGCCTTTTCAAAATTTCATGACATTCTTCCCTCTCATTTCCTTGAGGTATTTCACTTAGTCAATCTTTGGACTTTGTGACAGAGCGGATCATCAACAAAATTCCCCCCTCAGAGTTGGATCCGAAAAAAGGAAACATGATTTGATTCTGAGATAAAATGTGAAATCCAAGGATTTTTTGCATGTAGGTTTTGAGTGTGCAGGTATCGGCGCATAGGTGTAAGGCAGGCAGGATACGGCTCACAGGGGTACTACTTAGCCTATAAATATGGGTGCCATTCTCACACAAAGCATCGCGCTTCCAAAGATTAATGCTCTCGTCGCGCATGTGAGATCTTGTCGCGCAGGCGTCTTGGCTTTTTTCTTCTCTGTGCTTCTGTTCACTGCATCACACTTCCTCAGTCTATTTTTGACTTTTGTGCCAGTACTAGCACGGTAAAACTTGCACGACCGTCTTGGACTTGCACGCCATTATTAGACATGTGTTCCTTAATGCCATTGCCATTTTTTCTCGATTTCTTCACAAATTTTATGAAAACCCAACTTACTTAAAAGATAATCATCTGATCTTTGTGAAGATTTAATGGCTCCCAAATGAATTGGATCAGCTGATGAGCTGGCTAGCAAGCAGATTGATGACATGATGAATATCATTGGCCATGATTACTATGATATTTGCGACATCACTCTCCCAGATTTGGCCAACTACTTGAAGAAATATCATGTCAATTTCCCACAAAGTGTCTACCTGCCTCTGTATGGGCATGGTCATCTGCAGGGAGTCAACGTTACAGAGCTAAAGAACTATCTCCCACATTCTTTGATTCAAACTTACACTAACTTTTCATCAACAAATGTATCAGTTGCAGGATCATTTTTTAATGCTAGAATAGTGGAGAAAGTGTTTATAATGCATCATAGCCCATGTTCTCCAGATCTAAAACCTCACAAGCCTGATCTGTAGCCGCATTAATATCCCTCCATTTTCTAAAATTATCATATGGATTAATCCATGTGATAAAAAAAAGAGATTGTATTTCCATCCCATAGATGTGTGAATCCGACTTGGATGTGGGTTTATTGGGTGTGACAAACCTGTGCAAAGTTTGTCAAGGATCAGAAAATAGCTACAATATATGAAGTCTTCTATGTTGGGCAGACATATGTCTAGGTGAATGATAACTTTGTGCTGGGGATAATCAGCCGTTAGAGCCCAGAAACCAATTCTTTCCATTTGACTCATGGAGAAGTAGAAATCAGTTTGTGGTATGTCTACAAGATCTCGGGGGCTCAAATTTTGGGTGATTTGTATGATCAATTCATCCGACCCATGGAGACTTGGAATGATTCGGAGAAGACTCTATCTTTGGCTAAAGAATTATTGAAAATATTCCACAAGATCAATTATTCAAAGACCACCAAAACTCATTCTAGAGAGGATATTCCTACAGAAGAGTGGATGGATATGTTTCTTATCAAGAATAAGGAAAAGGGGCCCACCTGTACTTGTCCTACTAGCTGCCCCAGAATAGAGAAGAGGGGTGCTCTTAGCACACTCTGGCCAAACCTGGAAGTGAGAGAATTTGAAAAGTGGGGGTATGGAGTGGATCAAAGAATCCCAGAAAAGACCCATCTGGAAAGCTTCATATCCTTGTGGTTCAGCGCTTATCTTCTGCCAGTTAGGGATTCAAAGAGAGGCATCAGGCCAGGGACCTTCATTGTTGCAGCCAAGTGGGATGAGTGGAAAATGGTTGGGTTGGAAACCCCAATTTTGGAGAAGATTCATAGGAGCTTACTCCATGTCTATATGGGTAAGTCTCCTTTGAGAATAGTGGGACCATTGCATGTTTTTTAGGGATGGGACGCCACTAACTTCAGGAAATATGCTATAGAGAGCGGAGTACAGGTTACTGGAAGATCATTCTGGCCATCAGTACAGGCATATTCTATAATTTTTCCATTTTCCCACAACCCATATGATATGAAGGTGAGTATGAGCATGTTCAAGGAATTACATTTCATTCCTTTTCGAAACCCGCCAACCAGGTGGTTTTTTGATGATGGAACAGCTAGCCTGGAATTGAGGTCATACATGCTGCCTTGCAGAGATGGTGTTTTGGCCACCAGGATTGATGGAGATATTATATGCGAGGCCTATGCTCCATATAGATTTTCACGTCAATTCAAATGTCTGCAGCAGATTGTTGTATCCCCTCCTATGATTGTTATGTCAGAGTAGCATCCAATGGTTTCCCGAAAACTATAGTTGCTAACAGCTATGGAGAATATCAGGATAGTGTTTGATCTACTAGATATTGGAGTGGCGAGTCACTTGACTACATGGTATGCCGAGAAATGGGTAGCATCATACTCTGAAAGAGTACTGAATCATCTGGTTTTTTAGGTGGGGAAAAAATAGAACTATCATGAAAGAAACCCTTCATATGGAAGGTGACTCTTCCTCACCCAGAGCTGATTCATCGGGTTCCTCACCCGGGGCTGATTCACCGGATTCCCAGGATGGGGATGATGAGGCACGACATGTGACAAAGAGGCCTCGTTCCATATCTAATACTCCTTCCAGAGTAAAGAGACATACTCCATCGACACCTGATGAGTTATATCATTGAGACAATTTAATCACCATTATTTTATAGAGCAACTTGTTTCATTTTTTTATCCTTAATATGTGATTGCAGGAGCTGGGAAGAAGTTGAAGTCTAATATTGAAGGACCCTCTCGCAGCCTTCTAGTGAACATGCTGAATATTTACAACCAGAGGCTATCCAGACATGGCAGAGTTTATATTTTGATTCTTAAACATCATGGTTGGACTTATGTGAAGGGATATACATCCCTGGAGTAGGGAATCTTCGAGCTTCCACTAATATCTGTTTCGAGGATAAACCTGATGAAGTGTGGGATTACATTATAGAGCTAGAGATACTCATATATGCAACTGATTATTCCATTTCTATCACCAAGAAGGTGAAGGAAATTATGGATTGTGGAACCACTGAGGGGATTTGTGCTTCCATAGATGATGAGTGGCATGATTACGTGGCTCTTGAAGATTTAAGTCTCTTTCCTTATTTTCTTTGAAACTTGATTTCAGTTAAAGCTTTGTTAATCAAGTAAATTACTTTCTTCATCCTGCAGCTTTTAAATAAATGAACTGCTAAGGTTACTTCACAACAGTATAGCCCTAGTGGTACTACCATCAGAGCTACTAAAACTTCTCACAAGCCAGGCGAGGTATCTCCAGGCCGGCAAGCCATGGACGAGGAGTTAAAAAGAATTTTCACTCTCCAATACCTTTATTTTTAGGTGACGATGTCAACAGACCCAAAAACTCAAAGAAGCAATGACATTGAAAGAAGAATTCCATAGCTAAATGCTTCATTAGTAGTGGTAAGTCCTTCAGATAGTCGTGAATTCAATCTCATCAAAAGCTTCCTCATATTTCATGGGAT
Organism: Viscum album; assembly: GCA_963277665.1. Taxonomy (NCBI): domain Eukaryota; kingdom Viridiplantae; phylum Streptophyta; class Magnoliopsida; order Santalales; family Viscaceae; genus Viscum; species Viscum album. Next base: position 1,382,561,065 of record OY728141.1, read on the forward strand.
CGCAGGGGATTCCTCGGTTTCCACTTTGAAGGAGAGGACTAACCCTCATCTAAGGATGATAGAGGGTGTTGGTGAACAATCGCAAATTCAATATTACCTGAATAATCCTAAAGAAGAGCCATTGTCTGTTCCCAGTACTTCTCTTGTTGCTTCTACAAGGAGAGAAGAGCCCGCTTCTAGTAAATTAACAAAACTTCACAGAACGTTGAATGAAAACATCAACTGACTTCTATTCTGTGATACTTTAGGTTCAACACATCCACCAGAACATTTGGCAGCCACTGCAACTGACTCCGCAATTTTATCTGAGGAAGCTGTCCGGGGTCATAGGTCACAGGATGAGGGTCTCCAAGAAGAGATATCAAATTCTACCACTGGTGAGAGTAACCAGGAATTTGAGATATCACTAGATGAAATGATGAAACATGGCGCATCTTTTTAAGACATTTAAGTTCATGTTAAATTACCATGTAATTTAGAAGATTTTGGACATGAGTGTTATCCATCGTCCTGTAAAAAATTTCTTATTACAACTCTGACCATGATTAGTTGAAATTAGTAGTTCCGTATGAGAAAGCTGTTGACCTGCCAATGCCTGAAGGGGGTAGAGCAACCCTATTATTGTAGAGATGCTTGCTCATGTGCATCTTAACTCAGCAGAGCTTCCTGAAACACGTCCTGAAAATCATGTTGATGCTATGAAAGATAGGGAAGATCCTTCTTATACTGCTACTCTACTTTTGGGTAAGAGATGAAAATATTTGTGGATGTACTTAATTTTTAAGATTGCCAATCATCTTTTTTATCCTTTTAAACTAACCAAAACCTTCAATTGATTATGTTAGGTAGTCAATTTCAGTGGCTAGATCTTAAGGTGAAACCTTAGCCTCCACCCCAACGGGAGTAGAACGTGAAGTAACAAGGGTCAGGAGGGAAGGAGAAGAACATGGCACTTAATTAAGTTCGTTAATCCCAGACTATATTCCCCACTGTGATAGTGATGCTGAATCAGACCCGGAGGTATAAAAGGCGCTCCAATTCTCACTTCGCAAGGTGTGACAGAATATATGGAAGATCATATCTTAAGTGCCTCTTGAAAAGTTGTCTTCAAAGATCCTGCCATTGTCATCCTTATTCATATTACTGGGAGTTGGCGGTTTTGGATATCAAGAGATCCATGTCGCGGTGAAACATGTCATCTTAAAGAGGGGGTAGGAGTAAAGGTAGCATCTAGATCTGACCAGGGTGAGGCTGTTGACCAATATTAGTGAATTTTAGGCTGTGGTATCCCAAGATGTGGCTGATCATGCTACAAAGTTGAAGGAGATGAAGAATATGATCATGGATAAAGTTTCCCAGCAGATGCACCTTCAACAACAGTTAGATACTATTACTGAAGAACTTGACAAGCTTAAAAATTCACTGGAAGGAGTTCAAATGAATGGTATGAAATCCATCACAGATGCCAATAAAGAACTTCATCATGTTGAAAAGAGTGAATCTAGTCGTATTCATGAACTTCAAGTGGCTACTAATGATGCTCGGGATACCGTAAATCAAATGAAGAGTTATATTGAATGCCTCTTGTAATTCTTGAAAAAGAGAAGAGACTCCAGTCTGTGGAGGTCCTTCTAACTCTTGTGCATCAATAAAAAACACTTTCTTCTTTAATCATTTTTGCCTACTTTCTCTTGCTAGATGCTTTAAATTTTTACCCAAGACAATGGGCCTAGTAAGCATAGATTGATTTTTTCTAGGGTGATACAAACAACCCCACAAACATTGCAGTTTTTAATTGCTCAATATTACCTAAATAACAAAAATGTATATTTAGTGAGATGGGACTTAACTTTTTTTCAGACTTCCCTTATATTTTGTGGGAAGTTTAAATTCATGCACATTAAACATAAAAAGGATAATGTTTATGGTCGGATAGCTTTGAACGAATGGATAAAAATTGACTCAATTCCTTGATAATTTGTTTGGAAACAAATTACCACATTCAAGTATGGGGGAAAAAATTTAAACTATGACTTAAGAAATTTTGAATCAGAGGAATGATATGAAAAAAGGGCTAAAAGTCATTGAAGGAAGTATTTCCTAAGAGTGAAGTTACCAATATATAATAAACCCATTATGGGGTTGAATTATGTAGGGCCACTTAAGGGAATTGGATGCATAGTCAAATAATAGAATCTTTTGGCTGACAGTTTAGTTATGTATACTACTTATGCAAGGACACATAGGGGCACGTGCTGTATAGTCAGGAAAAAATACTCTCAGAAATTCTAATTTTCTATTGCTAAAAGCCAGTGAAAGTTTATAGAGATTCAAAATTTTCAAAGCATAGAGTCTTCTTTATAGAGACTGGTACTTGAATGTAGAGAGGGTATTTCAAATCAATATTTTCAAATAATTTTATGAATGTCACTCATGTGAAGGTATAACCCAAACGTATGGAAGGGAAATATAAATCATAGACTTAAATACTTTTAGATCATTAAAAATATTGTGGGAAAATATGTTTAGGATTTCTATTTTTGTGGATCCCTACATATGTTCGTTAAGACCAATAAGGACAAAAGAGGTTTTCCTCCCCAGAATGAAATTACCACTATTTGACAAACCCATTAGGGGGTAGAATTATGTAGGTCCATTTAAGGTAATTGGATGTATAGTCAAATAATAGTATATTTTGGCTGACAGGTCTGTTATGTAGTCTACTTATGCAAGGCCTCCTAGGGGAACATGCTGCATAGTTAGGAAAAATAACTCTCAGGTATCAGACATTTTGTGACCAGAAGTTAAGAGAAGGGTTATGGAGATTTGAAAGTATTTAAGGTTAGGAGTATGACACATCAAAATGGGCATTTTCCAATCCATGAAGGAGATAAAAAGACCAATGCCAACCATAATCATGTTGTGGCTGGGTCATAAATTGGGATGTTGGACTTCACTATGTATCCTGTAAGGATGGGAATCAATCCATACATAGATCTTTAAATATAGTTTAACGTCATGTGGGGAAAGAGTGTTGGTGATCTTAGTTTAGGGTCATAGAATTCAGACCATAATGAGGAATACACCTTGTGTGTTTTATAAACCTGATGTGAATAAATACCAGGGTTTTCATACCACATTCATGTTTTCACAGGGAGAATTTGTAGCCAGGGGACTGAAAGTGGAATTTGGGGTTAGTCCCAAAGAATTGAGGCTGGATTCGAGGGATGCTCGAACATTCCTACGTATCCCATAAGGATGGGAATCAATCCATTCATAGTTCTTGAAATACCCTCTATACAGATTTGATTCATACAAGTGAAGGGTGAAAGGGGTATTTAGTGCAATGATAGATTGACCCAATATTAATGATTCGGGCATTGACATGTATGAACGTAGTCCATGGAATAATACATGGTTGGAGGTCAATGTAAATTATGATTTCCTCTCAGGTGAGGGTGTCAAAGAATGTGGTAGTTTGTTGTCATAGAGGACAAAAGTATGAATAGTTTAGGGTCATATGCATGGACTAGTGGACGTTAACCAATGTGAAGATATTGGTTTTGGGATTGAACCTCAGGAGGTTGCCTACGTACCAAGCCTAGAAGGCAAGGATCAAAGTCTACGTAGTTCAATTGAAAATGAATTGGAGATCGAGTTGTACTTGAGGACAATGACCTAAAAAATGGTGTTGGGACTTACGCATGGTTAGCATCCCAAAGAGGGTATTATGGTTCAATATTTCTCTAAGATCACGTGAGTCATACTCAATGTGAGAACAAGAGGTAGAAACAACCCTAACAATGCAAAGTTTAATGTCATGTATGACATATAAGGGACTGGACACAGTTTAATGTCATGTTGGACAATGGAGGGACTGTGCAATTTAAATTCTTACAGTAAGGACTATAGGGACCATGAAGTTTAATGTATTACAGTAAGGACTATGGATGTATTTGTGTTACACAATATAATTCATCAGAAATCTGGAATTGGTTGGATTCGTGATGAGTTCCACATCCATTGAGATAAAATAATAAGCTCTTTTGGAGTAGACATTATGTATTGAGTAAGGTCCTTCCCACTTTGACTCAAGATCTGGAGTTTTCATTTCGGGTATCATTGGAGTTCTGAGGTCCAGTACCAATTCTCCTTGATGAATGAATGAAGACAGAATTTTTTTGTTGAAATCCTGCACTATTCTATTCGGATAGAATTCCAAATGGTGTAGGGTGAAAAATATTTTTTCATCTAATCGTTCCAATTAAACCAATCTATTTTGAGATTGTTCATCTATAGATGACTGATCAAAAATGGATACTCTGAGAAAAGGTAATTGATCCTCAATGGTCAAGACTACTTCTTTTCCATATACCAATGAATATGGCGTTGACCACGTAGCAGTGCAGGTGGTGGTCCGATAAGCCCATAAAGCATGAAAATGTTTTTCAGGCCCTGATTTCTTATCTTTATCCACTATATTTTGCAGTATGTTTGAAAGAGTCTTATTGAAGGATTCTATTTGGCCATTGGTTGCTGCATTATACCAAGATTAATGGTTGGATTTGATGTTTTATTCTTGATAAAACATCCTTACATCAGATGAATAGAAGTTGGTACCATTGTCCGTCAATATGGTATAAGGGGCACCAAATCTGGTAATGATGTTAGACTTGGTGAAGATAACAATGATTTTAGAACTAAATTCTCTGAGAGGTACTTCCTCTACTCATTTGTAAAAGGAGTTAGTAGTAGTAAAAATATTCTTAAACTTCTTGGATGTAGCTGAAGGGTAACATCCTACTACATCCATTCCCCATGTGGAAAATGGCCATGAGTATTTAATTGTATGGAGCAACTCGGGGGGGTTGAGGAATGAAATTGGCATATACATGGAAAGAATGGCACTTCTTAGTGAAATCAACACAATATTTTATGATTTAAGACCAAAATTATCCAAGCCATTGAATTTGATTAGACGTTCTATGTCCAGACTGGTGGGCACCAAAGACTCTTGCATGTACTTCCTTCAGGACTGCCATTGTATCTTCCCATCAATACATATGAAGAGAATTCCATCAAAACCATGCTTATAGAGAATTTTTCTAGGTGATCTGGGCTATAAAAAAGAGTAAAATTGACCACACATTGTCGAACTTGTTCTTTCACAACTCTATCAGGTGGGAGTGCTCCATTTTGAATTTATTCCCTGATAGGTGTCATCCATCCTGTATTATGACCATATGGTTCATAAATAGGACTAATTTCATTGATTTACTCTGTTATGATTTGAACATAAGGTGAAACTATACGACAGTGGGTAATACTGATGATTATTTCGTCCTGATTTGGATCTGCTAGAGTTTTGGCTACATTAGCTAGTGCATCAGCTAGAGAATTTTATTATCAAGGGACATAAGAAAATGTCAATTCCAAAGGAAATTCCTCCATTAACTCTATGACATAATCATACAAACGGATTAACTCTTCTTTTCTGATGGCATATTCCCCACTGACATTTTTTATTACCAAATCTAAATCACCATTAACCTTTAAGTGATTCACCTGTGCCTGAAGCGCCAACTTTAATCATGTGATGAGAACTTGATATTATGCTTAATTGTTTGTACCTCCTTCCAACAATAAGAATGAATAGGGTATCACTACCTTTTCCAGGGAAATAAGTATAATTCCTAACCCAACCTTGTGGTATTTAGGATCTTCCATTTTCTTCCATGTTGGACTTCTGGAAGTACCATCAAAGTACATTTCCCATGTTTGAAGATTCTCTTTAATAGAGAAGACTTCCTCGTCCGGAAGTTCAATATCTAAAGATGTATCTTCTACTGAAGGGTGTTCAGCATGGAAATCAGTCATAGCTTAGCCCTTTATTGCCTTTTGAGACACATATTGGATATCAAACTACTGCAAAATATCTTCCCACCTTTCCAGACCTCCTGTTAGCATTGGATGACTAAGGATAATTTTGATCAGATTATTGAGAGATACCAATTGGACCTCATGATGTTGCAGGTAGTGTCTCATTTTCAGAACTGCAAAGATTAATGCTAGGTAGCACATTTCAATATGTGAATATCAATTTTCTACCTCAATCATTGTCTGACTAAGATAGTTATGGTTGTTCTCATTCCCATCATTATTAATTTGGGCAAGGAAGGCACCCAATGATCTCTCTAAAGCTATCAGAAAAATAATAAGTCGTCTTCCTTCAACAGGTTCCAATAATACCGGTGGAATCAAGAGATATTTCTTGAGAATAGTAAATTCTTATTTACATTCTCCAGCCCATTGGTAAGTGACTCCCTTCTTCTTTAATTAGGTGAAGGGTAAACATTTTCCTACCAGATTGGCGATGAAACGCCAATATAGGGCAAGTTTCCTTGAAGTCCTCTCAGTTCTTTCAAATTTCGAGGGGGTGATATACAAAGGATTGATTTTTCCTTCTCAGGATCAACTTCGATACCATGATGTCATAAAACAAAGATGAGAAATATTCTGGAGGTAACCCAAAAAGAACATTTCAAGGGGTTCATCTTCAAATTATGTTGTCGAAGTTTTTGGAATATGATTTCCAAATCATCCAAATGATTATAAAGTTGTCTGGATATAACCACCAAATATTCCACATAACATTCAACAAATTTCCCTAAAATGGTTTGATGATATGGTGCATGGAACGTTGATTTGTTGCACCTACATTCTTCAGGCCAAAGGGCATTTTTCGATAGTAAAACACACCTTGAGGGGCTCTGAAGGCTATAGATTCTTCATCTTCTAAAGTCATTCAGATTTTATTATACCCAGAATATCCATCCATGAAGGAAAGTTCTTCATATCCAGTTGTTGCATTAATTAATAGTTCGGTGATTGGAACTAGAAAATCATCCTTAGGGCAGTTCTGATTAAGATATCTGAAATCAATGAAAACTCTAATTTGTCCTTTCTTTTTTTTCACAGGGACAATATTAGCCATCCATTTGGGATATTGAACTTCTCTGATGAATTTAGCTTTGATAAGCTTACCCAATTCAGATTCAATTTTGGAGGCATAAGTTGGGTGTGTTCTTCTTGCGGCTTGCTTGAATCCTTGATGTTCTTCTAGAAAACCCAAATGATGAGTAGCAACATCAGGATCAAGCCCTGAATTTTTTTTATAATTCCAAGAATATACATCTAGATTATTCTTTAAAAATGAAATATACATTTCTTGTTCTTCGTGAGTCATGGACGCACTAATTAAAGTGGGGCGTGGATCTTCTTTTGTACCCATATTTATTTCTCGGAGTTCATCCACAGTGGTAGAGATACCTTCTTCAAATTCTGGAGAATCATCCCGAAGATCTTTCTCTTCTTCTACTATATGTGTCACTTATTTTGTTTCTACTTGCATAGTAGATGATGAAGCATAATTTCCATGATCAGGAGAGAAGTTAAAATTTGAACATCTTAAAGAAGAGGCTACCATTTCTGACCCTATTAATGATGATGGGTCTTCCTTGGGTAATAAAAAGAAGATGATGGATTGAGAATCGACATCATCATTCATCTCTGACGTTGCGATAAATTCTTCTGGCCCGGTTGATTAATTATATAATTAATGGATTTTAGAGGATGAAATGAAGACATCTCCATTTGAGCTTTCATCATTGCCTGGTGAATAACCAATTTCCCCATGTTGTCTGGCTTGGTTGTTGTAATTGATATTATGGATGCTTCCATAAGAGTATTTGTATTTGGGTCTATCATGTCAATTTTACTAATAGGAAAAACAGAATCTGTAATCACATGAATTAATGGGTTTACTATAATCTTTTCCAAACCATATGGAGCATTAGTTTTGGTAATCTCGTTTTTCGAAGATACCTTTTTTCCCTCCATGTGATAGAATTCTGCATCAATGAATTGAGATTCACATGTTTTGAATGGGCCTTTATCACCATAAAATGTCCCAATTTGACCATTGAAACAATATTTGAGACATTGATGGTATGATGAAGGTATATCCGCATGCTGATGTAGCCAAGGTCTTCCATGAAAAATGTTGAAGGCTATGTCATGACGAACAACCATGAAATATGAATTGGATACAAGGTCTCCAAAATGTGTTCTTAGTGTAATTTCGCCAATAGTTACTTGTTCATTTTTATCATATTCTTGCAACATCAATGTTGAAGGAGATAAATCAGATTTGATGAAACCCAATCGATGAAGTGTACGAATAAGGATGAGGTTGACTCCTGAACCATTATCAATGAATGATCGTAGGATTTCTACATCATCAACCTTTCAAGATAAATACAAAGGTCTAACATGTCCATGCACAACATCATCTTCATGTTCATCTATAAAACATATCACTGCATGGCATTCTGCATGATCATTCTCTTTATGGTAGACTTCAGCCACATCAATTTCAGTTTAAAATTATTGAGGACTTGACAAAGCCACAATGAGTGCCTCCCGAAGATCCTTTTATAGATTCAAGGAATCCAGAATTGATAACATGGCTGGTACTTGGGACAAATGTTTTAGGATATCATACTTTTGGTCCAAAGGTCCGCGTTACCCAATAAAAACTTGTGGTTTTGCAGGTGCCTTAGAAGTTGATTCTTTGGAATTAGATGCATCTTGTACCGGGGTAGTAGTTGGAAATACTCCTGGATTTGGCAGATTAGACCGACTAGGTCTATTTATTTGCTAAGATGAAGAAGGTGTAACCTCCAACCGATACTCCAAAATAATTGTTCCAGGATGGAATCTACCATGTGTGGAAGAACTTTCTAGTTCTTATTGAGCCCGTTGAAGGGCTCAACCACAAGTTTCTGCTGCATATACAGTTCTAGCAGGGGTTGGATTGGAATAGAAGCTTCTGAAATATCCACGTCTCCCCCTATATCCTAAACCTCTAGAACTCCCACTAATTCCTCTGTTTGATATAGGGAACTCAGGCTCATCAATATCGAAACTGTGATTGGCATATGGACCCATTAAGTGAATCATGTTAATAGTACCAAAGATCATCTCTTCATCCGATGAAGTTTCTTCCTGATGAACCAATTATGGTTGTACCATTTGGTGGGGTTGTGTCCGTGATTTTGAAGTAGATGGAATAAAATTCCCTAGAGTCAAATACAACTTAGGATTTGACGTGATCTCATCTTCTTCTGACTGATCTTCATTATTCAAATTATGCTGCCTCATTGATGAATTTCTTTCAAATGAAGGGGGTTTTGTTGTGGCATTCGTAGTAGAAGACACAATTGGTTTCATCAATTGTGTTCGTAAAATGGCATGATTTTGGTTGATCATTTTCCTGACCATCAAATCATTATATTTTTTTGCATTTTTGCTTTTGTCTTCATGCCACTTTCCTTATTACTCTGGATCTGTAGTAGTAAAACATGCTTCATGGGTTGAAGAACCTTTCAGTTTTACCTGTCTAAAGTCCACCATCTTTTGCAGGAGGTCTTTGATGAAGAAACACTCTTGAATGAGATGCCCCAAAATCTGATGAAATGTTCAATAACTAGGGATGACTCCATCTTATTCCTTGTTCGGCCTTTTGGTCCTTGGAAACTGAACAAATTTATTTTCCAGAGCCAAGATAAAGTAACCAGGAACTCGTTCATTTCGGAAAGAATACAATTTATTCTTTAACTACTCAAATTGTTTCTGTCTTTAATCTCTTTGAGAATCTTGATGAGATGGCCTATGTTTTTGACACTAAGGGGGTGGATCCCTTCGATAATATGAAGGTGTGGAAGTGGAAGCAGGTACAGGTGCTAGTTTAAGTGTAACTATAGCAGTCTCTGCTCTCCCCATTATCCTTCCTAGAGCTGATGGAATTACATGAGTTTTTTCGATAGGCTCTATAAGATAATCTTCGATCTATTGAGAGATTTAAGTAAGGTTTCAAAACCATCATGTGTATTTCACAGGTATAAATGGTGTGTGTAATTCATCACACAAATTTTCCACAATGATTGGAAACAACTCTTCTTGAGGAGTGCTAAGCTTAAGGAATATGTTAATCCCTTTCGACGAGCAATGAAATCCTAAACTCTTTCGTTTTCCCTTAGCATAAAATTTTTAAGATAAAAAATTACCATCTTTGGCAACATTGAGAATAATTGAAGAAAGAATCATTGTCTGAGATCTTCCCACCGGGTAATTGACTGAGACTGCAAACTTGTATACCAGACAAAAGCAGGCCCTTGTAATGACTGTAAAAAGCATCGGAGCTTAACTACTTATTTTTGTTGAGTAGTTCCCATCATAGGATCACAACAATAAAAATAATGTGTTAAGTTCTTTTCTGGGTCTCCAAAACTATTAAAATTTGGGAATATGGTATTCTCAAAATTTGATGGGGGAGGTATTGCATCAACCCATTCAGGGTATGATTTCTTTTCCAGTTGAACATATGCACATTTTACATCCACAGCTTCCAACCGATCTGTTAATGACTTAGTGGTATTTATTAACTTTTGAGAAACATCTAGTTGAGCGTGGACCTGAGCAGGTGCAATAATTGGAGTTTGGACAGTTTTGGTGACTGGTACTACAACTGATGGTAGCACTACCGATTGTTGCCGCACATTACCCATAGGATTAGACCTATGATGGTGTACATGTAAAGGAAGATATTCTTGATCCATCCCAGTAACTGCAACAAATTCCCTTGACTGACTATCTCCAGAACACTTAGGATGAAGACTACCATGAAGTAGTTCTGCATTCAACCTCCTTAACTCTTTCATTTCTTCCTCTTGTTGTGTGAACCTTTCCTCTAATGAGAGTGATTGGACATCTCCAGAGGTAGGGTGGGACGTAACCTGACCTTTACCCTTTTCCGTGGCATGTTCCTTTCTGGAGTATGGAAGGGAATTTCCCGAAAGAATATCATTTCTCTGGGAAGCCCTCTGGCTACTGGTACACACACCTTCTTCATTTATTTATGTGTGTACAGCTTCTTGAATATGAACTTCTGCATCTGATTCCCCAGAGTGAACCTCATGTTCTGGGGGATGAGTGATAATGGTGTTGATGAAATTTATTGATGCATAACGCATTACATCCCTTATGTCGGCATTACTATGATAATTTCTTCTTCCATGTCCTTGACGAGACATTGCCTTTTGTTTATTTGATCCCTTAGGAACTTCTTGATGAACCGTAATTGGGAGGGAATCTATTGATAATTATCCTCTGTGTTCCTTTTATGGCTTCTTCCCTAATCTAGAGAACACTAAATTTTGCCGAAGAAGAGATTGAGGATTTGAAGAAGTCCCTTGTCTGGTGGACTGGGGATGTTCCTTCTTTTCTTGCTCAACACCTCGAATCCTATTTGGTGATTCCAAGGGTTGGATTAAAACAGTCCCCAACCTAGCAAGATGAGGTGGTTCTTGAGATGCTACATCTAATAATTCCATGAATGAACTCCTGATATTGTGTACTTTAGTCCAAAAATTATTTGGATGCATCATCCGACAACCACTCAAATCACCTGGCTCAAATGACTGTTGGATGATTTTTGACACTTCTGTCACCTGATGATGTGCATGATCTAAATGAGAGGCATGTTCGATATTCTCATTTCCATGATGCAAGTGTAATTTAAAAACATGTTCTTTATATAATTGACTTTGAGAAGAACTTGTTGATCCATGTTCTTGGGCATGCCTTTGATTATGCACAAAACCAGCTAGATGTGGTTAGCCATGGGAGATAACATTGCATGAGACTACCTTTGGCGGGCTTTGTTGAATGGAGAGTACAGTGAAATTCAATGTTCCATGAACACCACGTTCCCTTATATGAATACTAGATAGGGAATTGGTAATTAGCTGGCGAAGCCTTTTTAACGCACCAAGGCATGAACACTGAAGGACTCTCTACTGCTTTTCAACCTTTAGATATCGGGAAACTAAGAGAGAAGCCAAATAAATTTGGCGTTGTAACCCTTCTATTATCTTCCCATGATTTTCATATTCATCATAAGATAATATTTTCACTTTTAGGTGACAAAGATTCTTCCACATGTTGAGAAGAATATCGTGAATACAATCTTCCATTAAAATTTCTAGAATATCATACTCAGAGTTGGCCAAAGGGAAAAACATGACTGGTACTTCACCTTTTTCCAGTTATTTTCTCATATTCATAACTTACTCCTTATCATTCAATGAAGATTATTCTACCTTATTAGACCAAAGATTGTGCTTCTTTGTTTCTTCATCAGAGTCAACAAGATTGGTAGAGAATTCATTTACAAAACTATAAGATTAATGACAGAGGGTTGGTTTGGAGAATGACCTACACCCCAGGCTATCTTATGATTAAGAAATTATTTCACCTATTAGCAGTAAAGCATCAGACATGACTGGCTTTACATTTTCAAGTGCCTCATGATTAGAAGGCTTTCTCGTTACTGCATTTTCCTTTCAAGAATTTTCAAGGAAATGCAAATTACTACTACAGAGAGGACTTTCGCAACTAAATTCATCATCATTGGGAGGACCACCATGGTGGGTTACAACAAAAGATGAAACCTTTTTCTCCTTCATCATCTAGCCAGGTATAGGGTTATCATGGATCACATCTGAAGATTATACTTCTAGATTGACCGAACTGTCATGAAGCAATCCTTCATGAGGAAATGTCTGATGAAGACCTTCGGAATTGTTGTTATTTCTATCGGAATTTGAAAATGAAAGAGTACAATCTTGAGTTTTAATATATAATTGTCTAAGTGCATTAAGAACCCCACCATCGAGTAATTCCTTACTACAGATTGGCTCTTCAAATCTCGATTGTGTGGGACCTTTATTTTTCTCAAACACCTTCTTACTCACTTTGGAAACCACATGTTGACGAAAGTGGTTACTATGGGCAGGTTTATGTGGCTGCTTAGGAGAAATGTGCAATTTAGGCTAATTATCTCCATTCAAATCTCGTGTATGTGCCCGACTTGATTGTCAATATAACATGGGGGAGTACGCCCCACAACCCTCCTGGACTGGGACAGAGGTGTTTATCTATTCTGAAGGGATATGTTGATGTGTCACTCCACTGGTAGGGATGGATTTGTATTTCATTCCCTATGATGCTGCCAAAGTTGTTATAAAATTCTATCATGAATCTAGAATATGGGAAAGGATTTTCTTCTACTCTTTCACCATTGTCAGAATGTGCTTAGTGACCTCAGCTGTCGAAACAGGAATATACGTCCATTCCGTTCTTGGAGTAGGTGTGTATTCATGCTCTTGTCCTCCTTTTCCTGTTAGTGAATTCTGATAGTACTCATGTGTGGGGGCAAACAAATTGTGTCTGCCTCCTGCTTGTCATTGGAACATTCCAATTGACATATCCGGGTGCTACCAAATGTGACTATTGGTTTGCCTAATAAATTTCAGTTGTATGTGTCTTATAACACCCCGACCCCAGCTACCCAGAGTCGGCGCATTACTTCATAACATTGGCATGATCACAAAATATCAAGTCTCGAAAGACCGATTAGTTTAGTAGCCTTGGAAACACTAGATACATTCATTACATTACATCATAAAAATGAAAACTACAATAACATGGTCTCCCTAGTCCACACTCATATCCTCACTGACTATTCTTGCAAGTCAGTCATAATACACTTCTTCACATCCTGGGAAAAATAAAACATTGAAAGGGGTGAGCTCAAATGCTCAGTAAGGATAACAATATAGCGGAAACTTTCATAAGAAAACATAAGCATTTAAGGAAATGTATAACTAAAACAAAATCCTTATTGAACTTTAACTTCAGCATAATATGGAAAAAGTAAAATAAAATAATGCCATTACTTACTCACATGGATATTCTACTAGATGAATAATCACGTGAAATATCAATAACCACTTTCATAATGAGGGAATGTATAATGCCGGACATTATGAAAAATTTTGTGAAGGCCTCGGTCAAGACGTCTAAAATGATTAAGGCCTCGGCCAATACCATAAATCAAATTGGGAAAGGGCCTCGGCCAATTCCATGTCTAGTTGTCTCATGAGACCTACCGATGCATCAAGGAGCTATAGCGGGCTCCACCCGTCACATATTAAGTCCAATACATTCCTCATATGAATAGGTTTAAACATAACATAAATATTCGTATTAAAACTAGCATACAAAATGTCAACAATTTCTCCATAAACTATGGATGGTATAAAATAACACATCCACAGTCAAATATTTCACAAAATGTTCAATGGAAGTTTTGTATCATAAATCAATTCCAATTAAACTTAAAACCCATCAAAGGATGTTGACATGGATGAAATCAAAGCTATTTGAGAGTAATATCTCTCCTTTTTGAAATAATTTAAAAGTCCCATAATTATAAAATAATACATTTACTTTGAAGATATTCTTATAAGCTAGTTAGGGAAGCTTCGACGAAGTTATAATGGCGGAAAATAGCCGCACCCGCCATATAAGTTAAAAAAACATTCTTACCTTAAATTTGTCAAAGAGGTCAAAAAGTACATTGTTTGGAAAACGACGGTAAGATTCATTTCAAAAATGTATAAGGGTATAAATGACTTTAACACATTTTCCATTTAATAGTAAAAATGTTTTTAAACACATTTTTAAGAAACATGTATGTGGATGATAACGAGGTCCCAGTAGATAATTATGTATAAACAACCTTGGATAATGAATAGGTTGTGAAGTAAACGCTTACCTTGTACTTTTCCTTGGTTGGGGTAGGTTAACTTACTGTATAATGGTGAAATAATTGTTATTAAATTATACAAGAATCATATACATTCATATGATATCATATATGATCTTTTAACATTGCTTTGTTAACAATATCTTAGATTTATCGTTGTTTCGGGTGTAAACTTACTCATTTTCTTTTATATGTTTTGTTACGTAAGTCATGTTTTTCATAGATAGGTTGTATCTTATTCAAATCCAGAATGATATAATGTCCTTAAACATTATTTTTTAATCATAAAATGATAATTATACATGAATGGATACGACGGAGAATGAATCTCATCGCGTTCGTGGAGACGGTAGTCCGTACGTACGCACGAGAGACAATATCATTATTTTGATATTAAAATAATATATAATTGGATATTATATCATATATACAGAATTATTATCATGTTATATTTATTATTTACATGAATTACATATCATTATTATACCCATCAAAATAATAATATATTAAATAACAATTACACCACGACGTGGAGACGGTAAGCCGTACGTACGCACGTATGGTGACATGTCATTCAAATGATGGGTAGAATAATGAATATGGTTGTTACATATTTATAATAACATCACAGTATATAGAAGATATTGGATTTATAATTTTAGAATTGAAATAATAAACAAAGAGGGAGTGGAAGAAGAAAGAAACTTGAAAGAGGGTGATGAAAATGTTACCTCTTCTTCGGGTTCTTCCTTTTGATTTGATCAAAAGGACTCCATAGGATGACTTTATGACTAAATTAAAGCTTCTAGGATGAAGGGAGAGAATTTGGGAGAGTATTTGGGCAGAGGTTGGCCGAACCAAAAGGCTTGAAAGTGTGAATAAGGTGGTAGAGGTGGGGGCCTTTTATAAGAGGAGAGGAGGGGCTCTTTTGGAACGATTGAAATGTTACATTATTATACAATGATTTTCGGATTCTAAAGGTCCCAAACATATATAATTCGTGGCTAAGGTGATAAGGGTTCGAAATCTCATCATCCAATAGTCTTTGGACAAGTGTAAGCCTTGGATTTTGCATTATCTTCTCATTTTATTTAAATTGTTAAATAATGAGGTCATCACTGCATCATAATGATGTCATAAATAATTTAATTTATTTAATGTCTAAAAATTATAAAAAAAATACTATGATGTAGGAAATATTTTTATCTTTATAATGAATATTTATAGTCAAAATTTGGACTTGTGTAACCTCACTTAAAAACTGTTTTAGTAAAACAACTCATGTTTGTGTCAATTTAATTTTAACATTAAATAAATATATATTAATGTCATTTTCCAACTAATATGGCTCCATGGGGTCCCCAAGTTGACCCATGGGTTGTCTTGGTCGGCCATGACTCATCCAATAGGAGTAGGACAAGTGTCATGCTCATCTCATATTATTAAAATATTATTTGTACCTTAAACTACACTAATTACCTCTAATCGCGATTAAGAACTTAAAAGTTACTATTCACCAAAAAATTATTTTAATCTCATTGAACAAAATTTTACTTCTTAATGAAAACCATGTATGTCGGATTTTTGAAAATCAAATCATAGAAGTGGTAATATTTAATTTGAACGAAAAATCAGTTTTTAACAACCACTTAGTGGTTTCACTATTCATCAAAAATTGAAGTTTTTCAGAATAAGGCCAAAATTTTACCCTAAGCTATAATTGATATTCCGAATTCAAAAATGATGTCTATTTTAAAAAATTACAAACATATAAGTTGCATTAATTAATTTTAAAATTAATTCCCGCTGTTACAACAAATAGCATGTTTTTAAGAAACAATTTATATCAAAAGATTGGCAATTGTTTATGTCCAATTTCAATGTTAAATTAATTCTAATGACCACCATTTGATAAAATGGTAAAAATATATTCTAATTATACTTTAAAACCACTAAATAGTATAATTTATCACTATAAATTATTTTGATTAAAAAAGTTTTTTTAAGTATTTTTCACTATTCATAAAAAATTAGAAGTTCTCAGAAAAATACCAAAAATTCAACATAGGCTAATTTCGATATTCCGAATCCAAAAATGAAGTCCGTTTTGATAAATAAAATTTATAAAATTTCAAAAAGTAGGTATTACTATTCACAATGGCTAGTTTAATTAGTTGTGGTGTGTGTTAGAGCTCGAGGTTGCGTACAAGACACGCTATTGCATTATTCGAAGGGAAACGTACCGTGGAAGCTTGGGGTGTAACATTCTCCGCTCCTTCAAATAATTGCGTCCTAGCAATTTCTAGGGTATTACTGCATAAAAAGACTCGGGTGGTTCTTCATCATAAGTTCCTCAGGTTCCCACGTTGCCTCTTCCATTTTATGATTTCTCCACAAAACCTTTACCAGACGAGTCGTCCGGTTTCTCAGCACCTGCTCCCTCACATAAAGAATTCTGATGGGCTCTTCGCAATAAGATAGATCGGGTTCCAGTTCTAATTCCTCATATGTAAGTACATGTGTTGGGTCGGGCATGTATTTTCTCAATAGAGATATGTGGAAAACATCGTGAACTTTGGAGAGATTTGGCGGCATCGCCAAACGATAAGCTACAGCCCCAATACGATCTAGAATTTCGAAAGGTCCGATGTACCTGGGACTCAACTTACCCTTCTTACCAAAACTTATAACTCCCTTCCATGGAGATACCTTTAGGAAAACATGATCTCCCACCTGAAATTCCAAAACCTTTCTTCTGTTATCGGCATAGCTCTTCTGCCTACTTCGAGCTGATTTGATGTGGTTTTGGATTACCTTCACCTTTTCCATTGTTTCTTCCACCAGTTCTAGTCCCACAAGTTTTCTTTCACCAACGTCATCCCAACAGGTTGGTGTACGTCATCTCTTTCCGTATAACGCTTCATAAGGTGCCATCTGAATGCTTGAATGGAAGCTATTGTTATAGGAAAATTATACCAGTGGTAAGTATTGATCCCACATACCCTGAAAGTCAAGAGAGCATGATCTCAACATGTCTTCTAAGGTTTGAATAGTCCGTTCTGATTGTCCATCTGTTTGAGGGTGATATGCAGTGCTCAAACAAAGTTCAGTATCCAAGGCCTTTTGAAGACTTTTCCAGAATCTTGAAGTAAAACGAGGATCACGATCAGAAACAATCGATAGGTGTACTCCATGAAGTCTTACAACTTCATTAATATATAATCTTGCTAGACGTTCAAGTGTTAGATCCTCCCGTATAGCCAGAAAATGTGCTGACTTAGTAAGACGATCAACAATGACCCATATTGCATCATTCCTTCTAGGAGTCTTTGGTAGTCCCATGACAAATCCATCGTAATATTATCCCATTTCTACTCAGGTATGGGAAGAGGTTGCAATACTCCACCAGGATGTTGCCTTCCAGCTTTCACTTGTTGAAAAACAATACACCTCGACACAAAATCAGAAATCTCCCTCTTCATATTGTCCCACCAAAAATGTTCCTTCAAATCTCTATACATTTTGGTGCTCCCAGGGTGTATAGAGAAATTGTAACTATGAGCATCATCCAGCAATTCCCTTTTTTGATCAGGTATATCGGGAACACAAAGTCTCTTCCTGAATTTCAAAATTCCATCCTTATACACGAAGTCCCTCAATCTTCCATCATTCACATCTTTAATCTTCTTATGAAATTCTTTATCATTGGTCTGAGAACTCTTAATCCTTTCTAGTAATGATGGTTAGGCAACCATTTGAAAAAGCATTGATGTTTCACCTTCCCTAGTTATTCCCATGTCCATCTTCACTAGATCCAAGAAAATTGGATCCCTTTCAATTCTCATCACATTCAAAACTCCATGGTCTTTTCTAATCAAAGCATATGCCACCTTGTTTGCCTTCCGCGGGTGGTAATGTATCGTGCAATCATAATCCTTGAGTAGTTCAAGCCATCGCCTTTGCCTCATGTTGAGTTCTTTTTGTGTGAAAATATACTTCAAACTCTTGTGATCAGTATAAATCTCACATTTTTCACCATAGAGGTAATGTCTCCATATATTTAAAGCAAAGATCACAGCTGCTAACTCAAGATCATGAGTAGGATAGTTTTTCTCATGAATTTTTAGCTGTCGTGATGCATAGGCAATGACCTTATCATTCTGCATAAGGACACAACCAAGTCCTTTCTTCGATGCATCACTATAAATAACAAACCCATCATTCCCCGATGGTAGAGTCAATACAGGGGCATTGACTAATCTTCTTTTTAGTTCTTCAAAACATTCTTCACACTCTTTTGTCCAGACAAATTTAATCCCTTTACATGTGAGATTTGTCAATGGGTTAGCCAATCTGGCAAAATTCTGGACGAAACGTCGATAATAACCTGCGAAACCAATAAAACTGCGTACCTTAGTTATACTTGTCGGTGCTGGACATTCTGGGATTTCCTTGGTTTTAGAAGGATCAACGGAAATTCCATCCTTAGAGATAATATGGCCAAGAAAAGAAATCTCATGAAGCTAGAATTCACACTTGCTAAATTTCCCATATAATTCATGTCTTCTAAGAGTCTTCAGGATAATGCATAAGTGATTTTCATGATCTTCGTGGCTTTTGGAGTATACCAAGATATCATCAATAAATACCACCACCAAGTCATCAAGATATTCCTTGAAAACTCTATTCATTAGATCCATGAAAACAGAGGGTGCATTAGTCAATCCAAAAGGCATTACTGTAAACTCGTAATGCCCGTACCTTGTTCGAAATGCTGTCTTTGGAACGTCTTCCTTCTTCACACACAACTGATGGTATCCAGACCGAAGGTCAATCTTTGAAAAGTATTGAGCTCCATGCTGTTGGTCAAACAAATCATCAATGCGAGGTAGGGGATACTTGTTCTTTATTGTTATAGTATTGATCTCCCTATAGGCAATGCACAACCTCATAGATCCATCTTTCTTCTTAACAAAAAGAACAGGGTCTCTCCAAGGAGAAACACTAGGGAGAATAAATCCCTTATTACTCAATTCCTCTAGTTGTTTCTTTAGTTCAACTAATTCCACAGTGGCCATTCTATAACGGGTCTTCGATATGGGCCTTGATCCAGGAATTAAATCAATGGAAAACTCAACTTCTCGTTCTGGAGGATGTCCAGGTAAATCTTCTGGAAACACATCAACATATCCTCTCACAATAGGTACATCCTCTATTTTAATATTCCTTTCCTCACCCTCAGTAATTTCCTTCATTTCCTCCCCAATAATTGAATTTAGTTGAGCTACTGGGGGTGGATCTAGATAAGAACTATGTGGCTATGATTCGGCTCTAAAGATAAGGTGTTCCTTATCATCATCATCAAGAATCGTAACCTCTTTCCTCTTACAATAAATTTTTGCATCATGGTCCGAAAGCCAATCCATAACGAGGATTATATCAAATTCAATCATGGGTATGACGATGAAATCAGCAGGTAAAGAATACTTAGGTGCTCTAATGGGAACTAATCGACAAAACTTTGTTGCAAAAATACTTCCCTTAGGGGTTTTGACCGACAAATCCCTTGTTAAATCAAATTGAAAATATCTAATTTTCTTAGCAAACTGGGAAGATATGAAACAATGCGATGATCCAGAATCAAATAATGCATTTTCTAAACTTGAGGAAACCATTAAATTACCTGCCACCATGTCTTTCGGAGCTTCCACCTCAGCAGTAGTGATATCATAATCCTGGCCCTGATCCCTTGGCCTCTTCTGAGGTAATTTCCCCTGACGCTTAGGACATTCATTTGCATAATGTCCCTTCTCTCTACAATTATAGCATTCCACGTTGACAGCCGCTTTCTTTCCCTTGCATTCATGAGCTTGGTGGCCTTTTTCACCACACTTGTAACATACTCCTTTTCCTTTTAGACAGGCACCAGGGTGCTTCCTACTACAATTATCATAGGGTGGAAATTCATTTCTACCCTTCTTCCCTGTTTCCTTATTTCCTTTCCCAGAGTTTTCAGCGGATATCTTTTTATCTTGCTTTGATTTAAAGTCATAGGACATAGAGAATTCCTTTTCCGTCTTGATAGCGTACGAGACAATACCTTCGTATGAAGAGAAGGTTTGTGATACTAAAGCTCGACGGAGAAATGGTTTCAACCCATCAAAGAAACGATCAGTCTTACTTCTTGGGTTACGTATGTAATCTGCAGCATACCTTGCTAACCTTGTAAAGATAGCCTCATACTTTGCGACATTCTCATCCTCCTTCTGCCTCAGACTCAGAAATTGCCTTCCATATCCGCTCGATGGTCTCGAGGAAAGTATTTTTCTAAGAACAGCTCTTTGAACTCATGCCATTCCATGTTTGTTAATTCATCATCTTCCTTTGTGTTTTGAATTAGTGACCACCATTGATCGGAATCTCCAGTGAGGCGGTAAACTGCCATGACAACATTCTCCCTTTCACTACTCCCCAAGGCATGGAATATTTTCTCTAAGGAATTTATCCATTGCTCAGCTACTATAGGATTTGTACTCCCATTGAAGGTTGGTGGTTGTTGCCTCATGAAACGGTCTAGCATTGATCCTCCACGTTGCGGATCAGGGTGCTCCATACGAGTAAGGTTGTTATTCATAACCTGCGTGAGTTTTCCCAGTACGGTGAGAAGCTGATCAACACCAGTTGTATCACTAGCACCACCATAATTATCTTGAGCAGGAGGGAAATCCCTACACGGAGTGCATGCATTGATACGGTTTCCATTCCTTCCACTAGGTGCCATTTCTAAATAATGGCATAAACTAGATTAATTCATGAATCAAAATACATAATTCCATACTTGTAAACACTTAACATAAATTTAACTAATTATGGATATAATACATAATTATAAAAATGTTTTCTTTGAGGAAGTATATACTCGTAACCCTTGATAGTGGTTTGTAAAGAAAATGGGAATTATCCAAAGCATATCCCCCGGGAGTGTCGTAACCAAGAGTGCAGCAAGGCCCGTTGTCGTGCACCAGTTCTCGTTCGAGTCTATCTCAAAGCGGTGTTTTCGGGTTTTACCCCTAGGTACATCTGTGCCAGAGCCGCCTCTACCTGCTCGTATCCAGACAGGGATGTATTGCTCGGAAAACTCACAACATCTCTACAATACCAAAATTCTAGGAAGTTATTATATACTAATCATCAAAGTCTATCTTCGGGATATGTGCTCTAATCAGAGTTTATCTAAATCTAGCTTCCAAGGTTTATACTAAACTGCCTCTAAAACCAACTGTAACGCCCCGACCCCAGCTACCCAGAGTCGGTGCATTACTTCATAACATTGGCATGATCACAAAAGATCAAGTCTCGAAAGACCGATTAGTTTAGTAGCCTTGGAAACACTAGATACATTCATTACATTACATCATAAAAATGAAAACTACAATAACATGGTCTCCCTAGTCCACACTCATATCCTCATTGACTATTCTTGCAAGTCAGTCATAATACACTTCTTCACATCCTGGGAAAAATAAAACATTGAAAGGGGTGAGCTCAAATGCTCAGTAAGGATAACAATATAGCGGAAACTTTCATAAGAAAACATAAGCATTTAAGGCAATGTATAACTAAAACAAAAGCCTTATTGAACTTGAACTTCAGCATAATATGGAAAAAGTAAAATAAAATAATGCCATTACTTACTCACATGGATATTCTACTAGACGAATAATCACGTGAAATATCAATAACCACTTTCATAATGAGGGAATGTATAATGCCGGACATTCTGAAACATTTTTTCAAGGCCTCGGCCAAGACGTCTAAAATGATTAAGGCCTTGGCCAAAACCATAAATCAAATTGGGAAAGGGCCTCATCCAATTCCATGTCTAGTTGTCTCATGAGACCTACCGATGCATCGAGGAGCTATAGCGGGCTCCACCCGTCACATATTAAGTCCAATACATTCCTCATATGAATAGGTTTAAACATAACATAAATATTCGTATTAAAACTAGCATACGAAATGTCAAAAATTTCTCCATAAACTATGGATGGTATAAAATAACACATCCACAGTCAAATATTCAACAAAATGTTCAATGGAAGTTTTGTATCATAAATCAATTCCAATTAAACTTAAAACCCATCAAAGGATGTGGACATGGATGAAATCAAAGCTATTTGAGAGTAATATCTCTCCTTTTTGAAATCATTTAAAAGTCCCATAATTATAAAATAATACATTTACTTTGAAGATATTATTATAAGCTTGTTAGGGAAGCTTCGACGAAGTTATAATGGCGGAAAATAGCCGCACCCGCCGTATAAGTTAAAAAAACATTCTTACCTTAAATTTGTCAAAGAGGTCAAAAAGTACATTGTTTGGAAAACAACAGTAAGATTCCTTTCAAAAATGTATAAGGATATAAATGACTTTAACACATTTTCCATTTAACAGTAAATTTTTTTTGAAAGACATTTTTAAGAAACATGGATGTGGATGATAACGAGGTCCCAGTAGATAATTATGTATAAACAACCTTGGATAATGAAGAGGTTGTGAAGTAAACCCTTTCCTTGTACTTTTCCATGGTTGGGGTAGGTTAACCTCCTGTATAATGGTGAAATAATTGTTATTAAATTATACAAGAATCATATACATTCATATTATATCATATATGATCTTTTAACATTGCTTTGTTAACAATATCTTAGATTTATCGTTGTTTCGGGTGTTAACTTACTCATTTTCTTTTATATGTTTTGTTACGTCAGTCGTGTTTTTCATAGATAGGTTGTATCTTATTAATTTCCAGAATGATATCATGTCCTTAAAAATTATTTTTTAATCATTAAATGATAATTATACTTGAATGGATACGACGGAGAATGAATCTCATCGCATTTGTGGAGACGGTAGTCCGTACGTACGCACGAGCGACAATATCATTATTTTGATATTAAAATAATATATAATTGGATAGTATATCATATATAAAGAATTATTATCATGTTATATTTATTATTTACATGAATTACATATCATTATTATACCCATCTAAATAATAATATATTGAATAACAATTACACCACGATGTGGAGACGGTAAGCCGTACGTACGCACGTATGGTGACATGTCATTCAAATGATGGGTAGAATAATGAATATTGTTGTTCCATATTTATAATAACATCACAGTATATAGAAGATACTGGAGTTATAATTTGAGAATTGAAATAATAAACAAAGAAGGAGTGGAAGAAGAAAGAAACTTGAAAGAGGGTGATGAAAATGTTACCTCTTCTTCGGGTTCTTCCTTTTGATTTGATCAAAAGGACTCCATAGGATGGCTTTCTGACTAAAGTAAAGGTTCTAGGATGAAGGGAGAGAATTTGGGAGAGTATTTGGGCAGAGTTTGGCCGAACCAAAAGGCTTGAAAGTGTGAATAAGGTGGTAGAGGTGGGGGCCTTTTATAAGAGGAGAGGAGGGGCTCTTTTGGAATGATTGAAATGTTACATTATTATACAATGATTTTCGGATTCTAAAGGTCAAAAACTTATATAATTCGTGGCTAAGGTGATAAGGGTTCGAAATCTCCTCATCCAATAGGCTTTGTACAAGCGTAAGCCTTGGATTGTTCATTATCTTCTCATTTTATTTAAATCGTTAAATAATGAGGTCATCACTGCATCATAATGATGTTATAAATAATTTACATTATTTAATGTCTAAAAATTATAAAATAATACTATGATGTAGGAAATCTTTTTATCTTTCTAATGAATATTTATAGTTAAAATTTGGACTTGTGTAACCTCACTTAAAAACTGTTTTAGTAAAACAACTCATGTTTGTGTCAATTTAATTTTAACATTAAATAAATATATATTAATGTCATTTTCCAACTAAAGTGGCTCCATGGGGTCCCCAAATTGACCCATGGGTTGTCTTGGTCGTCCATGACTCATCCAAGAGGAGTAGGACAAGTGTCATGCTCATCTCGTATTATTAAAACATTATTTGTACCTTAAACTACACTAATTACCTCTAATCGCGATTAAGAACTTAAAAGTTACTATTCACCAAAAAATTATTTTAATCTCATTGAACCACATTTTACTTCTTAATGACAACCATGTATGTCGGATTTTTGGAAATCAAATCACAGAAGTGGTAATATTTCATTTTAAAGAAAAATCAGTTTTTAACAACCACTTAGTGGTTTCACTATTCATCAAAAATTGAAGTTTTTCAGAATAAGGCCAAAATTTCACCCTAAGCTAAAATTGATATTCCGAATTCAAAAATGATGTCTATTTTACAAAATTCCAAACATATATGTTGAATTAATTAATTTTATAATTAATTCCCGCTGTTACAAAACATAGCATGTTTTTAAGAAACAATTTATATCAAAAGATTGGCAATTGTTTATGTCCAATTTCAAAGTTAAATTAATTCTAATGACCACCATTTGATAAAATGGTAAAAATATATTCTAATTATACTTTAAAACCACTAAATAGTATAATTTACCACTATAAATTATCTTTATTAAAAAAGTTGTTTTTAAGTATTTTTCACTATTCATAAAAAATTAGAAGTTCTCAGAAAAATACCAAAAACTCAACATAGGCTAATTTCGATATTCTGAATCCAAAAATGAAGTCTGTTTTGATAAATAAAATTTATAAAATTTCAAAAAGTAGGTATTACTATTCACAACGGCTAGTTTAATTAGTTGTGGTGTGTGTTACAGCTCGAGGTTGCGTACAACACACGCTATTGCATTATTCGAAGGGAAACGTACCGTGGAAGCTTGGGGTGTTACATGTCTGCTTATTGTTCCCCACCACATTTGATTGGAGAGTTTCATTGTTTGCAGTCAGACGAGCCTGTTGACTAGCTGATGAGTTTTAAACAGGTGTATATTTCTTCTTATAATACTTTTCCAGAATTTCTTAGAGGGATGGGCGTGTTATTACCAGACGAGTCAGTTGGGAAGTAACATCAAGATGTACGGGTGTATAAGCCTACTCGTTGTTTTCCATCAAGTTAGTTTGATAGACTTCTACGGAGGGGGAAGAAGTAAGAACCTGCTCCCAGTTGACCAGATTTCGTCTCTGACTGTTCGCCTTGCATGCTCGGGTATGAGGAACCTGAGGTGAACCCCTAAAGGCGATACCCTCATCATGTTGAGGGTGCACTACCGCATGATTCTGGCAGCGATTGTTGATGGGAGCCCTAGGGACAGACTCATGTTTTCTTGAATTAATGCCTTGAGTGACCTTCTCATTCACATCCCCATAACATGGGAGGGACTTGTGATTGTGTTCCGGGGATAATGACCCGAAACGGTTGGAGACAATGGTTGGCACAGCCTGCTTCTTGAACAATGGTCGCCGTTATCCGGACAACCAGGGTGAGTTGTTAACTTGGAGGGCTTCTCGAGCGGCCTCCGGAGTTGGAATGGTGTCGTGTTGATGGTATTCCTTAACCAATGAATTTGAGACACAGTGTTGAAGACTCTGAGTAGGTGATGTCATCCTCATAGTGGATGAGGATCCAGTAAGAGTAGTGGTCGAGGCATTAATAGGTGTGAACATTAAAGAATCCATTTCTGTAATGCAGAGAGATCTTGGAAAAGAGTTCCTGTTTTATATAACAGACATAATCAAGATAAGTTCGTCCACTACATCATTTGGATGAACAAATATGTTATTGATTGTTTTGTTGTCCCTCACATTAAGTTAAATAGGGTCATAACAAATAAGTGAAACATCATTTAACTTGGTTAAGGATTCATGTCAGGTTCACCATTTTTGTTTCTTCAGGAAATGGGGATGACCTTGTTTTTTTAAGGTTCAAAGTTTCAAATCGGTTTCTAACGAGTTTATTCGTAGAACGAGATACATCCAATGATTTTATATCCATTCGGACCTATATTCCAAAGTTAGGTGCCCATTAGTTGTGGATTTATGGGGCTTAAGAATTTTCATTTGTCGACAGGATGGGAGGTCAGACTCATCACACCTTTTGGGGGGGAATTATTGTCCACTACGAGACTCTCTTATATATTTGAGTTATTTTAATGAATCATTATTAATTTACCAAGCAAGAAAATGAGTTTTTCCTTTATCCCTTTCGGTCAGTGACTGATATGTAGGGGATTTAGATAATCTTTTATATGTATTTGAGGTTCTTCCTCAATAGAAAATCATCCATATGAAATATTTATTCTTAGTTAATGGTATCCTTCAATACATTATATAGGATTCTCAAGGTCATTATGATGACTATACTGATTTTAAATCCACTCAGTGGGGAACTTGAAGTTTATTATCATTCACTAAAAATAGGGATTATTTTAGAGTTACGATCGTACCCATAGATAGGCTACCTACGCATTCTTGTAAGAATTGGAATCATAACCCACATAGTTCAAATGAAGAAGTATGAGGTTTATGTATGATTGATGTCCCAAAGAGAGATTTCATAATTACTTTTACACTCTAAGCTCACGTGAGTCATGCACAATGTGAGAAACAAGAGGTATTAGTAAAACCTTACAATTGTTCCATGAAAGATGCAATCATAAGAAATGATGTAGGGCTTACGTATTTATTATTTCCCATGTAAATGAAGATTAGGACTTAGTTTAGGCAAGTAGTCCAAGATCATGGTCTATAATGGTGTTTGTACTTTATGAATATTTGGGATTTTAACGCGGAACTTATGCCTGAAAAGGAAGCCAAAATTTAAGAGGGACATATGATTGGGTTTTATTCTTGAAAAGGAAGCCCAAATCAAAAGAAATTAATACTGGGGATTACTCTTGAAGAGGATGCCCATATTAACGGGATTAGTAATTTGGGGCTGACTCCTGAAAAGGAGGCTTGGGTTAAGAGAAATTATGACTAGGGATTACTGCTGAAAAAGTGTCCCAGATTAGGGAACATGGGGATCACTCCTATGGAGGATGCCAAGGTTAATGATCTTCTCATCTTAAAGGATGAGGTTGAATAAAAGAAATCTCTAACCTCAGTGATATAAAGTTATGTAAATCACGACTTTTTGAGAGATGATCCATAGAATTCCCTTCTGATAAGAAATCCAACAAATGAAACATGCAATAAATGGATTTGAAGAGGGTTTTGGAGGCTAAATCTTAAAGAGGAGATGTGAATTTGAGGAAAAAAAGTGAATTGGAAGGAGGCTCGCAAGCATTGGCCTGGCGCGCAAGTCTTGGTCGCACATGTGTACCTGCGCGACATGAGTTTACTTGGGCGATGAAGAACCTGTGAAGTGATAATCAGGAAACATTGAATTAGAGCCCTTAATATCATCTCTAGAGGATTTTAGATGGGTGGCACACAAGTTTACAGAGAGGGAAAGGCGGCGCGCAGGTATCATCACTTCCCTTAAGGGCTGGAAACTTAGGCGTGAAAGTATTGATGAGTTATAATATATAGGTCTTATCCTTCCTCTTTAGAAAATACATTTTATGTAAATAATTATCTTAGAAGTGTACGGAAGACTTCAGACGGAGACTTGGGTGACCAGAGCTTGAATTTGAGTTTTGTATTTTTCTTCCATGAAATGGGGGACCCACATGGGGTATTTATAGGCCACCTGAGGATTGTGTGAAATTTCACTTAGGGAATGCAAGTGACTTGTGTGCCACATATCTGGTGCGCAAGTGACTTGTGCGCCCAAGTCTGGCGCGCATGTATACTTGCCTTCCTTAAATCCTTTGAAAAATTTCTTAATGTTCTTCCCTCTCTTTTGCTTGAGGTATTCCCCTTAATCAATCTTTGGACTCTGTGACAGAACAGAGCATCAACAATAACCCATCAGATAAACACAATGAAAATTAAAATCATAACGAGATATATAATAATTGTTAATTAGTGAATGGAATAGAAAAAAGATTTGTAGTCAGTGTATGATATAAATATTCAAGCATGAAATGTTAGTACAAAATAGAAATAGAAATCATGCAACATTCTTTCCAATACATTAGTACGAAAGTGACTTAATCGAAAAGAGAATCCATATAATCTTGAGCCTTTAATCAGTCCTATATTCCTAAGCTCTAACTAAATAATAATAATCAACATTTAGAAGATTGGTTCATTCCACAATCCATTCCTAGAGGAAAATAGTCTTCTTAGGTGCCAAAGGCGGCCTATGTACGGTGTCAGATAAATCATATTAGGCCACCCCCAATTATGTCTACATGTAATCTGAGTTAGTTCTCGTAAGTAAACAATGTACAGGTAATAGTAAGAAAGTAAGTATTTTTA
Organism: Viscum album; assembly: GCA_963277665.1. Lineage (NCBI taxonomy): Eukaryota > Viridiplantae > Streptophyta > Magnoliopsida > Santalales > Viscaceae > Viscum > Viscum album. Next base: position 1,382,590,098 of record OY728141.1, read on the forward strand.
AATAAATAATTAATCTCCCACTTAGGATCCCAAATGACACTTGGTGAGTTTCCCTTATTTAGCTCATGGCAGATATGTGTGAACAATTCACCATATGTATATATATATATATATATTGGGTATTTTACTAGAATGAGGTCAGAATGCCTCTCTTCCATTCATATATATATATATGGTTCTCAATATAAAAAATTATTCATGCCTCTCGTCCATGCAAGTATATCATTGTGGCATGGGGTATGAATGCCTCCCACCTATGTAGATATTATAAATGGCCTGGGGTAAGCATGGATCCCATCATAAAATATATAGATGTTTTCACTAGTTTGGGGTAATAATTCATCCCACCCAAACCTATATGATGAAGGCATGGGGAATTAATGCCTCCCATACATATATTTCATAAGATCATATGCATTGAAATAGAATAACAATTCAGATCATATAACGTAAGGGAAAACCATATTACCACATTTCAATTCAAAATATTAATTAAGATCATAGGCTTAAGTCATGGGTTAAACCAATAAATACTATTTAATTAATTTTTTTAATTTCATGGTAAATCACCCATTTCATGTGAAACAATTAATCAGGACATCTCACTTACTTTTCCTATCCGGAAAAAAATCTAATTATAATAGCACAACCCTTTACAAAGGTCATATCAAACAGACTAATTGTAAATTTGAAAACTCCTAGACTAAGTGGTCCAAACACCGAAGGGGTATCTTGGGTTTATCAAAATACATGTCATACAAGGGTTAATTCAATTTATACTAAATCTAGGATTTATAAATAATAATTTTTCATTTTGGGAAAATTGTCCTAAATTGGCTAATTGGATGGAACACCCCTTGGGTGTCCATATAACGCACGACTAATAATGAAACCCCAAAAATTGATTCAATTAACCTTTTTTATCACACTAGGGTCAATGATACATGAAGGAATCTACACAATAATGGAGCTTGACAAAGTTCGGCCCATGATACGATGAGATTAAACAAGAAATGTCGAAAACTAAAATGGAAAACTATGTGACCACATGTTGTAGGGTTGTATATGATTCCCCACTTTATATCAACCTCATATTCAAAGTTAGTTTGATAATATATGAGTTTCAGTCCAATGCTCAGATAATAGGGCATATGTGTCCTAAACAAAATAGTGCAATAATTGTCATGAAGAATAGAGATAGTATTATATGGGCTAAGGAACCTTTCTGTTGCAGTTTAACAAATCATGCACAAATCATATGTGAAGGCTTCACCACCTTCTACATCATGTCACATAGTAAATGTACCTAGTTTACCAAACCATTCATAAATCGTGTGTGAAGGATCTTCCACCTTCTGCATCATGTCACACGGATATGTCTCAAGTCTGCACAGTTGCAGAAAAACCATACAGACAAGCGTAAATCCCCCTTTTCTAGACCTTTGGGCTCTGAATCATACTCATACACTAATATAGACTTCCGTTGGCTGCCACACACCTTTACCATGTTCAAAGTAATTTCTAAAAGAAAAAATTCAATCACCTATACCTTGTTCAAAGGTTAGGTCGTTACAACCTCCCCTCCATATAACAACTCGTCCCTAAGTTTTGCTTCTTGGTGTAAAGAAGTACAATCGTCAATGTGTTATTTCCATAGAGAATGTGAATTATTCTCCCACTCCCAGTTCTCATCATGTACCTGGCTTTGTTTTTGTAGCACCCATACGAGAGGATCAGACAATCCTCAGAGTGTCTTTAGGCTTCAATCAGAAATAAAAACAAGTAACTACTCAAATGAATCGCACATATCCAGATCAACATCATCAGGTTAAAAGACGTAAGATGGCCTTGGATAATATCATCAAATCTGAGATACATGTAAGACATCCTACATAAATAGGTATATATGAGGTACTTTCAACAGGCAAGTAGTAGGTCTGGTTTGCTTCAGAACCCTCAAAGGGTCCTACAGTCCTTAGTGATATCATACCCTAATTATGAATACATCTATTCCAAAACCATGGTGACTCTTTCAAGAAATCTTAGTCATATACCTTAAACTAAAGAGTCCATCGATATCAATTGGCATAAGACTACAGTATGGACTGAGCTGTCAACATTGTATTCCTAATCAGATGGACCTGCTTTGTAGAATTTGGATTTAGATGAGGCCCAAGAATAGCTTCTTCCCCTTCCTCTATCCAACATAGAGGTGAGTTATAAGTCCTACAATAAAAGAATTCAAAGGGATCTGTGTCAACGGTCGCCTATAAGCTGTAATTATAGTAAAACTTGACAACAAGATTGTGATTCTCCTAGGAACCCCCAATGTTGATAAGGCACACATGGAGCATATCCTCTATCACCGGTATTCTACGCTCTGTTTTTTAATGGTTTATGGGTGATAGCGTGTGACAGAAGTACCTACATAACCAAGGGATTCTGTAACCCCTACACGAACTATGGTGTAAAACGGTCATCTCTATGGGATATCATAGAAGGAGGTTCTCCATATTGATGTACCATCTCCTTGATGTAAATTTTTCTAGGATCATATATAAAAAAGGTCTATCACATATTTAAGAAGTGTGAAACCTTCTTCATTTGACCAATGAAAACCCACATTGAATCATTTCCCTGAGGTGATCTGGGTAGGCTGGTTATGAATTTCATCAAAATATCATCTCATTTTATCTCAGGAATTGAAAATGATAGGGAAATCCTTGGAATATGTTGATGTTCCACCTTCACCTACTGAAGTTTGTAACATCGCATTATGAAGATGTCTATCTCATGTTTCATATAGGTCCACAAATATTAAATTCATAGATCTTGAAACATTTTTTAAACAAAAGGGTGAACTTCCCATGTGGAGGCATGGAATTCTCTCATCAGCACCACTATGATGTTTGTTTGGTCCAATATATGCCCATGGAATAGAAGAGGTTCATCCCCATTAATGGTCTAATAAGAAGACATAACATAAAATGAAAAAGTTCCTCTTAAGAAAGGGTCCTCAAGATCAAAAAAATTTCTCGACATTACTCATTCCAAAAGAGTAGATGTCATTACTAATGCCAAGATAATGGTCTATCCATGATCCTCCTAAACCTCAATGTTCATCGACAAGAATAATCCATAAGCATCCATTTTTCACTAGAATCATGAACCTCCTGGGTCTAATTCATTTGGTTTAGAGAATTGTCTACTAAATTCCCTTTTCCATCAGTGTAGGAATGTTCGAAATAAATAGATTGAAGGTACTAAACCCACATATGCTTCCTGATCTTTAAATCCCATTGAGTGAAGGTTTATTTGATACTTTTATGGTATGTGAACACCATAAAATGTTATCCAAAAAGGTAGTGTCTCCAATAGTGTACGTCATGGACAACCGCAATGGGCTCAAGGTTGTGCTTTGGGTAATTATTCTCGTGAGGCCTCAACTGAAGAGAACCATATATAGTGACTCGCTCATATTGCATCAAAAATATCCAATCCCAACACCATTCATGTCATTGTAGACTATATAATTCCTTGATAGCTTCAATAGAATAATAATTGGCACTAAATTATGCCTTATCTTCAATACATAAAGGGATACTTTGCATGTTTCATACCATTCAAATTAAAAAAAATTCTTATTTAAGCATGTATGTGGTGCTGCAAGGAATGAGAAATCCTAAATGAAGTATCTTTATTATCCATATAGTCCCAAGAAACTCAAAATATCAAAGACATTATAAGGATTCTCATAAGAAACCTCAAACCACACTTTCTCTAGGTCAATAGAAACAGCTGACTTCAAGATGATATGATGTAGGATGTTAACTTTATCGATCCAGAAGTGGCATTTACTGAGCTTAAGATAGGGATGAATATCACTTACTGTGTTCAACCAAATCTCAATATAGGTTTCATGGTTGTGTCGGGAGTGAAAATACACAAAGATATACTCTAAAAAATACAACAGCAAATGAATCTAGATAAGGATAGAAATCCTGATTCATAAGACCCATAGAGACAATAAGTGAGATCATGAGTTAGAATGACATAACTAGGTACTTGTATAAACTAAACCTACTCCTAAAAGTTGTGTGAGGTATGTATGATGTTCTGAAATTCACCTTATGATAATCCACCTAGCATCTATCTTTGAAAATACCTTCTCTCCTCAAAGATGATCAAAGAGGTCATCTATTCAAGGAAATGGATACAGATTATTGATATTTTTCTTATTTTACTGAAAGTAATCCACAAAAAGCTTCAGGGTACTTCCTCCATTTAGAAAATATTGTAGGCGTAAAAAAAGGAGTGGTTTTGGTGTGTATAAATCATTTGACCTCCATATTCTCCTATAGATTCTGGAGTTCCAATAGATCCATATATTCCATTCTATAATGAAGAATGGTCACATGTGATGCTTTTAGAAAAATATCACAAGTACACTCTACCTATAACACTAGAGGTAGACCGGATAAGTCTTTAGAAAAAAATTCAATGAAGAACTACACTATAGATGGGAAAATAATGGGTTGTAACCCTTGATCATTTGGATAAATACTAGCTACATGTGTTGTAACACTGCCCAACTTTTGTCACTTGGGTCCTGTTCGTGTCGCACTGAGGTCCCATTCTCCCTTATTCATGTGTGTAATTCCCTCTAGTGATGTAAATTCCACCCTCTAAGGATAACAGTAAATATAGGAAATGTGGGAAACTAACTTGTCTATCTAGATGATTAAATTGATACCTTTCATGTATATGACATACAAGTTCCATTCAAATTGGGAATCTCCGATCTCAAGGGGAAAATTCTGACAGTGGTGAATAACCTCGAAATGGGTACCTAAGGGTGTATCTAACATCATGATGACATGGTAAAACTCAATGTAGAGGCCCATAAATTTAGTGATTTCATCAGATATGAATGGGTAAGACACACCTGTATCAAAAAAAATAGACACTAAAGTGGAGGCTACTAGAATAGTACCACATAAAATAGATGGTATGATGCTTTGCCCTTGTTGTGTAGGCTGGACTACAAGTAATTATCTTTTAGGAAAGTCCTAAGTCATTGCATGACTTCCTTGATAATGCCCACACTACTAGAACTGATAATCACATGCATGGATACCTCTGCCTCGACCACCACCATAGCTGGAATGAACAACAGTATTCTAACGGGATGACTATCATGATCCTGCTGACCCCATTCTATATCAAGGAGTAGGTCCAAATCCATGCTCTCTAGTCCCTGGATAGAATTTCAGGATGAAATGATGGAGGTGTACCATCCCTCCATAGCCTATACAATCAACTATATTTGACACACAATACCTCTGTTAATTTCCTGGAACTCTGTACAGGTGATAGATAGGATAACTACCCACAAAAAGATCTTGGCCATTATTATAATCATGAGATTCTTCAAAATGTCATTTTTGACCAAAAGAAGATCCACTAGAAGCCTTAGTTCCTAAACAATTCTAGCTTTCACCCTCAATATCTCTCATATTTCACTCTATAATTCTATCTTGGTTAATAATCTCACAAATTATCTTCATCCTAAACACATTTACTTGCGACCGGATGGTGTAAGACATCCCATCCCCAAATATCCTAGTGGCCATCAGGTCATTAGCATCTAGAGAAGGAGAGAAACTATGTATATTAGGGAAATAGGATGAGTATTTCATAACATACATGGTCTCTTAATGTAGATTCATAAAATCTCTAGCTATATCATCCCTATGTGTTTGGGGGAAAATTATTCATAGAAGATAGTCAAAAAATTAGCCTAAACCATCTCTTTCTACTGGCCTGCTTTGGTGATGTCATCCAACCACCTCTTGGCTGAATCGTGTAACGTGTGTGAAAATAGATTAACCGTCCATTATAAAGGCATATCTTGGTGCTCAAATATAAATAGGATATACTCGATCCAAGACACCAAAGAAGTGGTCTTCCAATCCCTTTGAGAGTAGAAAGATGCTGCTAATGAAACTCACAAGTCAAATCTACCATGATCAGGGTAGGTCACATGTCACCTTGGATATTTTGAATCATATGTTAGAAATAATCATGTCACTAGGTGTCACCACCCAACTCAGGCATACAAAGATGAGCCACAGGTCGCTTGACTGGAAGAGAATTTGGTTGCTTAAGGCCTGACACCTCAAGAACAAGATCGTTGCCATATTCTGGGCTCTTTGATCAAGGAAATCAGGGTGGCGTAATTATACAATTTCAACCAACAGTCTCCGAATAAAAATAATAAAATTACAATAATTCTTTCAATAAACTAGATTAGGTACTAAATTATTCCTATATGAATAAATATGCCACTCTACTAGCGTCAAATTTTAGGACCATATGATAGATCTAACAATAATAGGCCATAAGAATGGAGAAACACCCACTACCTACTACCATGGCTAGATTCAGGTCAAGTTTTTATGTTAGGAATGTGTAGCATGGTTTTATCTCATGTCATATGTAATTTTTATAAGCTTAATCGATTTCATCTCATATGGTCCCATACACCTTATAACACAAAAGACGACACACACCTGGGTGTCATTTTCAATTTAATATCACTGATCCCTGTGATTTTCCCATTTCTCAAATGGCTAAGCTATATGGAATTCCATTTTTGAATCCATATGTTCTCATACACTTTATGAGTCAAAAGAGTGGCACCAACTAAACTCACACCATAGATTGATCCAAATCCTATATGAAATGTCAGCATAAGGGTATATATATAACAAGGAAAAATAATATACAATAGGAATTTCATGCTAAATGTTTTAAACATGAAATGGAAAAATTCATGGCCTACTCATAGTGTGCCTACCAGGATGCATGTTCTAATACATAACCCTCATTTCATTGGTCCGAGCAATGAAATCATGAATTTTATTTTTTTCAAAATCTATAACATCACAAGTCATGTGAAACAACCAATGGTGAAAGGATATCAAACATAAATATCATGATAAATGACAATAATAATTCTAGAAACATTTCCCTTACCCCATACATGGGTTTGTGATGACAAAAAATAGATTGTGACCATGTCCCAAGAATTCCCAATCTTCAATCTAGTGTCACAAAATATTAAATCAAGAAAGAAAAGACTCATTTCATACCACTCCATGATGTCCAAGACCAGGATTCCAAAAAACCTATTCCCTGAGCTCGGATGGCCACATAACCCCTAGCCCATCTCCCCGAATGATAGGGGATGATGACTAGAAATGGGTGTATCAAGGTAGAATGGTGGGGAGACATTACCCCATGTCTGATTACATAGTGGATGCAACAAAAATAACCAGTAGAAGAAGCATAACCAATCATATAAATGTGTTGAACAGAAAAATAATAAATAATTACAATGGTAGTCTAAATAACTGTATCGCATAGAAAAAATCACATTGGTAGTGTCTGATGTAGATATTCTTGCATGGAATGTCAGCAAAAAATTGAACTTTAAATCACGTGGTAGACATGATCATACACAAGTAAAAAAGTGAAAAAAAAATCAAATGTTTCTTCATGGAATCACGAGCCTAGGATAGATCCTCTACTCTTAAGATCAAACTGAACTATAAGAATCAAAAAACTGAAGAATTAGGTTTTCCTATATCCATACCTACAAGAAAATAGTCTTCATAGGTTCCAAATGAGGCCTCAGTATGGTGTGAGGTAAATCTTAGTAGGCCACCACCAATGGTGAATACTTGTAATTTGAGCCAGTGCTCGTAAGTAAACTGTGTACAAGTAATATCTGTAAAATAAGAAGTGCTTAATAAATAAATAATCTCCTGCTCAGGATTGCAATGGACACATGGAAGGTTGACCTACATCATCTCTAACTGGTATCTCTGAACAACAAACCATATGTTTATATACACATAGATAGAGGTCGCCATTGGAATGAAGTATGTATACCTCTCATCCATCCGTATATATGTATATATGGGGTTGTCATAATCATGATGTAATCATGACTCTCATCCATACATGTTTCTCAAAGATGGTGTGGGATAACAATTCCTCCCCAATGTATAGATTATAACTTGTACAGGGTATGCATGACTCTATTCCATACACATATATATATATATATAATGGTTGTCACTGGTGTGGGGTAGGAATGCCTCCCACCAATACATATCATTAGATGGTATGAGATATGAATTCCTCCAATCTATGGATTTAATAAGAACGTTTGAATATCAATAGTATAACAATTCATATCATATCACGTAAGGGAAACCCAACATAAATCATCTCAATTAAAAACATTAATTAAGGGTATAGGATTAAGGCATGGGTTCAAAAATCCAATTAAAGTCAATTAATTTTATTCAAATTAAGGTAAACCATTTCTTTTATCTGATCCAATTAATCAATACAACTCATACGCTTTGTCTAACATGAAAAACACAATTACAAAGGTACATGCCTTCAAAATGGTCAAATCAAATAAACTCATGGTCATTTTGGAAACTCCTTGTCTAAGTTGTCCAAACTCTCAAGTGGTGTCCTTGTTAAATAAAAATACATGTGAGATGAGGTTCAATTAAATTTAAACTCAATCCTAGAGATACAACCCAATATTTTTCATTTTTGGGAAAATTGGTGTAAAATGGCCAATTGGATGGCACACCATTAGTGTGTCCATATAGTGCATGTGTGATATCAAATACCCCAAACCTGATTAATTTAACCTATGTCGTCACTATAGGGTCAATTAAACATTATGTAATAAAAAAACACAAGAACATAGGCAATGTCTGGCCCACGACACATTGAGATTTAATACGAAATGGCCACTTCTCAAATAGAAATCTACATGACCATCGCCTTATTGTCATAGATGATGCCTCTATTGATATCGACCTCTGATTCAGAGTATGTTGGAAGATATCATATTTTCATTCTAATTCCCTATAAATATGTCATATGATCCTAAAACCAAATAGCACGATAGATGGAATGAAGAACAATGTCCTGAGTAGAGAGGCTAAGGATCCTTACTGTTGCGGTTCTAGAACATTATATAGATCAAGGATAGAACAACAGATGGATGAGATATCAAGAATCTCGGAATGGAGGAGGATTTGAGCTAATATAGGATGAAAAAGGAGGGTATACCAAAATTTGGGTGAGTAAAATAGGTTAGATGGTTTTAAAAAAAATAATGGAAAACGATATATTTCCCCCCAATAAAAGGCTCGCATGGTTTATGAGCATGGTCTACCAATCCATGAGAATACCGTGTGTGATGGATCTGCCATATTTAATAGAATTATGTAGGGAATATGTACATAGTTTACCAATATATGCCCAAATTTTGCATTAAGGATCTTCCAACTTCTATATTATGTCACACGGCTAAGTGCCTAGTCCAGACGGTTGCAGGAAAACCATGTAGACATGCCTGCAGCCCTCTTTTTCGGACCTATAGGCTTAAAAAACCCTGGATGCTCTTTGGGGCATCCCTAGGATGTATCACACCTATACCTCATTCAAAAGAATTATTCAACGTGAAAAACCAATGATTCATACCATGGAAAAAAGTCAGGCTGTTACCAAAATAAAATATATAATTTCTTATACACATCATATGGATCCAACTAAGAGAAATAATGAATATTATATGATACAGTGAAAAAATACTTCATTTAAATTGAATTTAAAATTTCTTAAGTATGTGTAACCCATATCTAATTAGTTTAACTCCCCCAACAAACTAGTTTAAACATTTAATATAGGGAAAAAAATTACTCTTTTTTACTATTCATTATTAAAAAAATATGTTAGACATATTTCCAAGAATTAAATATTAAATTTAAAATAATAGAACCCATTTCAAAAAATTAAATTCCAAAAAGTGTAGTAATTTAATATAATGTTCAACTCACAAAACATGAATAAAAATTATTTTTCTAAAAGAAATATGTTAAATTCATTTTTATACCAAATTCAATTATAAAAATATTGAAAAAAATACATAATTGGATAATTAATATCAATATTGAACATTTTTTACTTATAAACCACTTAAAAAAAATTACATTGTAAATTTTTTAATTGAAAAGACAGTTCAAATAAACTATTTTTTTACTATTCATTGAAAAACAAAAACATTCATAACATTTCTTATAGATCTCCAAATGAAAAAAAATTATTTTTATTTCAAAACTGATTTAATTTTATCAAAATAATTTTTCAGATGTGGAAAAATTATTTATTATGACCTTTTAAAAGTAATAAAATCATTTATGATAAAAATGCATATTTTTAAGAAGAAAATTACATTACTAAAATTGGAGTGAATATTTTCTAAGTAATATTAAATAAATTTTTGTTAATTTGTTAATCTATATATATTTTATAATTTCATTAATCCAATTTATACCAACCATGTCAATGACTATGTTAAAAAAAATATTATTTCATGGTTTTTTAACCATGGTGGTGCACATTTTATTTGGTATTGTACATAGAATAATTTGAAAATAACATGCATTAAATAAATAAAAACTAATTTTTAGTTCCCTACAAAGATCTATTTCCCACACCCTATTCATGCACCAAAGTATTAACTCCCTGAAATTTTAAAATATGAACAACAAATTCAATTGAATATGTTACTCGTAACCACAATCATAGAAATGAATACAACATTACATGACTTTACAATATATATAATATTTCAAATATTTTAAATATATTTAATATCTTGAAATTCATAAAACACTGATTTCTCCATCAGTACAATAAATAATGACTTTCTTCAATGGATTAGGTTACACACAAGACCGAGTTTTACCAAATATTATTAATATTATTATTTAATATTGAAATTGCCTCTTTTTCATTAAATTAGTCATTATAAATTGGATTAAATAACTTATTAAATATATGTATGTTTTAATTGGTTCCAATTAGTTAAAAAATGAATATTGAAACTATTTGAATATTAAGGACATGTTTTTTTTAAAAATATATGTTTATACACCCAAAGTATGTTTTCCTAATTTAATTACAACAATTAATGCTAGTGAATTATATTAATTAAATTTATATAATATATATATTATGTAATATCATTTTTAAATTCATCCAATATATTTTATATCAATAACACAACAACAAATCTAATTTTAGGGATAAAAGTTTTCATTTTTTTTGAAATGGGGTTTTCCACCATTAAAGTGAGAACTTGTTTTATAATAAAATTAAAATTATATAAAATTTATTTTAAAAAATAAAAAAACTGAAAGAAAAATAATAAAAAAATTATGGTGATTTTTTTTTATTTTTCTTAGAAGTTTAATTTTTTATGAATATTGAAAAACACTAAATTTATATTGAAAGTTAAATTTTCATCAAAATTATCTAAAATGTTATATTATATTTTAATTTTTTTTAAATATTAATTAGATAAATTATATATATTTTAATCCAAATTAGATTATTTTAATCAATTTAATATTATATTTTGATATAAAACCATTTGAAACTTTTTAACATTTTAACCATAAAAACCTTCTTTGTCATCAGGTCTACAGAATAATGTCTAAATTAAATTATGCCACTTATATAATATTAAATTAGAAAAATGGATTCTATATTTTTAATTATCGTAATTTATAATTTGTAACATGGTTAACTTAATTTTTAGAAATGTTATTAGAAAAAATAGTTAATGTTAATCCAAACGATTAACATAAAAATGAGTATTCTAAGTTGTTAGTCTAAAAATAAAAGTTATAAAAATTAACTGAAAATTTTCCGAATAAAATTTCATGTAAATATTTAGACCTTATTCACCCATTAATTAAAAAAATTTCAATATGGTAGTTACCTTTTGAAATGGAGACATCCCAATAGTGTTTTCTTTTTGGTATTTAGGATAATGCCACTCCTCCCCAATAAAATGGCAATATATCACCTCACTTATTTACACATAAAAGACATTTTTATCACCAAAAAACTGACCAATTCATTTAAAAATTACCCTCCCCTCATACATGAATTCTTTTTTATCTCATAAAATTCAATAAGGTATTTATGTAATCCTAAGGAGGATACTTGAAGAAGAGATAATGTTTTCTTAAAAGCATTTTTTTCATTCTCAAACTAATTCAATTATTATTATATAATAATTATATCATAACCTATATATATTTAATATAATTATATTCTTTTTATGTTAATTTTATTACTTAAAACCACACACACTAAAATCAAATGGGATACGCAGTCAATGTTTCTGTGTTTGGAGGACTACTGCCTCGCGAACCATTGCCATTCATTCTTCCATTACCACCTATCAAGGATAGTAATAATTATTTATTTACATTTTATATAATATATATGATATTTATAATGTATTTATTCATCAATAATTATCATATAACATGTAACTTCATTCTTTCGATTTTCTGGGAATACGATAATGTTGTTCGTGTGTACAGTGGACTACCGCTTGGTGAAATGATGTGATTCATTCACAAGTTACATGGAATATATTTTGGATGGGTTTACTAAAAATATTTTATTTATATATAATATTAATATAATACTAGAATGATAATATACATACATATATATATATATATATATAACATCTCTTTATTAACATTTGATAATAAAATGGAAGCAACATTCAAGTGTACATAAGGCATACCGTCTCCATGAATGATGCATCTCATTTATTATCACTAAATTTTATTTATTACCCTAAATACCTATATACTAAATATATATGATATTTACAACATTTTTTACATCCTGAAGATTATTAAATACTGATTAACTTAATTTGAGAAAAAAAATAACAAGTCAAAGTATACTAAAAAAATATAGTTATTACCCAAAATGATTGAAATAATGATAGATTATTAATTAATATAAAATAATATCTTATTAAAAGGTTCATATATTATATAATTAATATTAACATGATTCTATAATAACATCATATAATTTTTTAACGCACTATAAAAGTTGTGAATACACGTATGACCAAAAGAAAAGTGTAAGGAAATGGATTTCATCTCAAGTTTCGTTCTATTGAGACTTATTTGTTGTTATGAACTACTTCAATTCTATGTGGTGTATATAATTCCTATTTTTCTTTTAATAACCTTAATACTTCATTGTTAAGGGAATTTTATATTTCCATTTTATTTATTTAATCCAAGGGGAATTGATTTGAAAATTACCAAGTGATAAAAGTTATTTTGAAATCTCACAATTTATTGTGATTGTTAACTTTATCATAAAAAAATCCCATCATTCTAGTAATTTTTGATTGGAAGTTAAATTAATCAGAATTATCCATATTATTCAATGAGAGAAATTTGTATCACCTAAATTATATACCTTTTTAACATATTTTATTTAATTTATATGTTATTTGATTAACTTAGAAAATATTTATAAATATTAATTATTTATTTATAAGGAACTTTTTTTAATTAAATTGAGTATTTTATATATGGGGAGGTATTTTTACTAGAAAACACCAGTTTTGTAACATTAAATGTAATACAGTAAATCCATGAGTTGTCTCATTGGATGAATGAGTTGGCCAAATCAAATTGTTTTCTACCCAGAATGTTTTAAAACTTCTTTTGAATTATATTAAAGGTAAAGATTCCATTTTATTAGGAAACATTAAATCAAATATTTAATCATTTAAATAATAAATATTTTATCAATTATTAATATTTAATATATTTTTTCTATGAAATTTTCATTTGATGAATTTAATTCTCATTTTTTCGATTATATTGCATAGTTTTCACATATTTAACATGCCATATTGATTATTCTTTATCCATATATTTATGTGGATGTTTTTTCAGTTATCTAAAATTCCATTTTCATTATGATTGTTAATTCATGACAGATTCCTCTATATATAATCCTTAATGGTTTTTTGATCTCATCCTTATTTGGATTTCATTCCCCATGTTATGAAGAGGAATATTTTAAATGACTTTCCAAGGCTGTTACACATTTTATTTTTTATATATATTATGTTTATTTATAAATTTCCAATGCAAAATATGTATTCTGTAGAAAATATTATTTCCAAAATATATAAACTAGTTTTTTCCCTTTTATATTTCAGTCTTGTATCCTTGCTAAAGTAATAAATCAAGGCATCGTCTCTTGGATACCGGGGTTTAAGCCATTATTGTTGGTATCATAGAATGTTTGGTAGAATCTTGGGAAATATGATTCTTGAAAATATAGATTCGATAACCTAAGGCAATTATAGATTTTAGGGTAATAATTTATGAACAAGTTAGAGACATATAATGAGTTAATTACGAATTATGGCCTTCGAGGGAATGATGAGAACAAGATGACATCTGGGAAAAAGTTGGATGACAGGAATAAGGTAACGAAGTATTTCCCCATATGCGATAATTATGTAAAAAACATCTATGTAATTTCATTCAAATATTGGATGTTTTCAATTAGTTTAGAGATAAATTCCGTAGCAATTTTAATTGTAAGGAATGAAAAAGGTTATCATTTATGATGCTTAAACTATAGATATAGGCGAAACTAAAGAAATAATTCCCCAATCATGAAGGAAATACACCTCATAAAAATCTCTGAGACCAAGCCCAAGATTATTTTTTTGATAAAACAAAAGAGGAATTATTAATGTTATGGTGTTTGGATTCAAGAGATGTGTCATTTCAGAATTTTATAAATGATTCATTGGTAATGAGATTCATGAAATATGTAAGGATTCTTGTTGAATGATATTCAATTAATGAATTTTAATCATTTGTTGAATGGTGGTAATGACCAATGAAAATGATTTAATGAAATGTTTATCTTATTAGAAAACTTATTAATGGGGAAAATACAACCTTTAATATGTTTCAGATATTGAGATAATTACGATTGGAGAAAGAGATGAATGATATGGATAATGAAAATTAGATATTATTGTCTACCTTGTAACTAATTAATGATTTAATATAAAAGTTGTTATTCTATAATTTTTTAGAATAAAATTTATTATAATTTAATTAATATAACCAATAAACTATATTTTACATAAGGAGTAATGAATCATGATTTTTTTCAATATGGATTTATGGAAATTCTTATTTTTTCTATGTTTAAAGAGAATAAAATATCAAGTTATTCACATGTATGGTATGTGATCATTTATAGATCCATCATGTTGTTTTATTTATAATTTAAATCATCAAATATAAATACCTTCAAATTATTTTATCTAGATATTTTTAAGGGTTATAATGTAATCCATTTGATAAATGGTTTTTGTTTAACTTTGGATAAAGTTTATAAATTGATGTATCACTTCAACATATGACCAAAACTATTCAAAGAGATGATTTTGAAATAGTTCACAAAAAACAAAGGATTATATTGTTATCAAAGAAATGTATCACGTAAATATATTTCAATATATTCTTAGGGAGTGAAATAATTCATCAGCTATAGGAAAGATGGGTCATGAAACAAAAATGATGTCATATTATCCCCATTCATGATGAAATAAAAGAACTTTTTCACACCTATAGAATATGGATTTATGGTAATTAGCACCCAATTGAAAATGTTCTCTATCTCTATCAGCTATTATTTTAGTTTTATACTTCTATTATGTGTTTGTTTCTTCATTACCCACTTATA
Organism: Viscum album; assembly: GCA_963277665.1. Classification (NCBI taxonomy): domain Eukaryota; kingdom Viridiplantae; phylum Streptophyta; class Magnoliopsida; order Santalales; family Viscaceae; genus Viscum; species Viscum album. The sequence continues at coordinate 1,382,605,812 of OY728141.1, forward strand.
CTCGCACATCTGGAAACATTGTTGTGTGATTCTTTCTGATGACTTTTATACTCCCCATTTTCTCTTATTAACATGATGTTTTATTAACTATAACACGATGTGGGATTTGAAAACATTTTATTTACATATATCATAAACATGATTACAAATATCCTATTAAAATAGCTAGGACATAATTTATTTAAGATGGGGAATATTTAACGCCCCAAAATTTTAAAATCTGAATAACATATTCAATTGTATATCTAACACGCAACACGAAGAATAAAATGTAATATTGAATCCAAATAATTTATGAATGATTTAATGTTATAAATAAAAAATATATATTTTATATATTTCAATTATCACAACACTGAATTATCAATTATTACATTCAACAATGACATTCTTTGATGCCTTGTGTTAGACGCAAGACTGAGTTTTACCAAATAATATTATTATTATTATTTAAAATGGAAATTTCCTTCTTAAAATTAAATTAGAGTATATAAATTGGATTAAATAACTTTATAAATATATGGTTTAATTATTTGGTTCCCCTATAATTAGATAATATTATAAAAACCAATGGAATATAAGGAAATGTTTATATAAAGAACTATTGGTGTGAAACTAAATGGTTTTTATCCTAATAAATAAAAATTATTATTATTAATGGAAAATATTAATGAGATTTATATATTTTATATAAATTATAATTTTTTTACATTGAAATAGTATATTGTATAGGAATTTGATAAGAATAAATCAAATTTAACAAATAAGAAAGCTATCTTTTTCTGAAGGCATCTTTGTCACCTTTTAATGGTGCAGTAACTTTACAACTAAATTTTAACCATTTTATAATATTATTTTGAACAATAAATGTTATTTTGGAAATAAAAACGTCAAAAAAATTGTGCTTTTTTATTATTTTTCTAAGAAGTTCCATTTTATTTTGAAAAGTGAAAAATACAAAATTTTAATTGAGAATGATCTATCATCTAAAATAATAATATTTTTAAATTATATTTCCAATTGTTTTTAAACATAAATTAGTTAAATTATATATATAGAGTAATATAATTTAGATCATTTTTACCAATTTCATTTTCATTTATGATATAAAAACACTTCAAACATTTGAGCAATTTCACTATAAAACCCATCTTTTCCATCACATATATGGGATAAATATTAAATGAATTTCTCCCACTTCTATGAGTTGAATTTGGAAAAAATTATTCCATATTTTTTATAAGAATAATTTATAATTTTTAATAATTTCAAATTAATTTATTACCAATTTGATTATCACAAATAGTTAGTGTTAATCACAACAATTAAGGTAAAAATGAGTTTACTTATTTGTTAATCTAAAAAGATATGGTGTGTAAATAAACCAAAACTTGCATAAAATCTATTTTCAAGATATATTTCTAAAATATTATCTATTTGATAAAACATTATTCATTATTGGATTAACATGAGCTAATATAGACACATAATAGTTTTTATTCTTTATTATTTATATGAATTCCACTCCTCCCCAATTATAAAGGGAACTCACACCCCTCAATTAGTCACACCTCCCAAGCCATTTGTATGCACCAAAAAATCCCAATTAAATCAAAAAATTCAATCCCCTCATCCTGGATGGGTTTTTTTATAAATTTAACATAATAATTTATTCTTTTAACCCTAAGGAGAATACTCGAAGAAGAGGTAATTTTTCATAAATAGTTTTAATTCTTTATCCTTCTCTGCCTACACCAATTATTTTTATATCGTACTTATTTAATAACCTATGTATTTTAAATATAATTATTTGTTTTTATTATAATTTTATGACCTAAAAAACCTCACACATTCATCATATGGTCACACAATCATGAATCTTGTATATGGGGGACTACTGCCTCATGAACTGATGTCCTTCATTCTTCTATCACAACCTATTAGGGTTAGTAATAATGATTGATTTATAGTTTATTATTGATATTTATGATATTTATATTTTATATATTCTTCTATAATTGTTATATAATATATAAATTCAGGGATTCCATTTTTGGGTGATATGATAATGGTGTTCATGTGTACAGCATACAACCTCCTCGGGAAGCAATGTGATTCATTTACACATTACATAAAATGTATTAAGGATTGGTTTAACAAAATATGATATATATATATCATAAATATTATATTATAAAGATAATATACATATATATAACTTATTTTTCATTATTTTAATACAATAAGAAAATGGAATCACTGATCATGTGCACTTATGACTTACCGTATACATGAATGGTGCATATCATTTTCTATCAATAAATTTTATGGATTACTCTAAATATATATATGGAATATATATTACATATAAATACTTTTTTATATTCTAAATATTAATATATAATGATAAATTCAATAGAAACCAAATAACAATAATTCCAAATATACTCGAAAAAATGCAAATTATTAAGTAAAACAATGAAAATAATGAATGATTATCCATGAAATTCTAATAATATGCTATAAAAGGATCATATGTGATATTATATATATTAATATTTTTCTATCATAAGATAAAAAATTGTTCAAAACCTATATACCATATTTTACTGAAACTAAAACCAAAAGGAAAGTGGGAGGTAATGGATTTTCGCTCAATTTTTATTCCATTGAGACTTATTTGTAATTAGGCACCAATTCACTTTAATGCTATCTATATACAGACCTGTTAAAATGTAATATCATTAATGACTTATTATTAGTGGTATTTTATGTTTCAATTTTATTTTTTTCTTCCATGGGTACATTATTTTAAAATTACCAAGTGATAACAGTAATTGTGAAATCTAACTCTCTTTTATGATTGAAAACATTATCTTGAAACAAACACTTTATTGTAATCTATTTTCATTAGATCATGAATTTATTTTAAATATTCATATTATTTTATGATGTGATATTTAATTTTCTAAATAATATCCCATTTTTATATACATTATTTTATTTGAAGGTTATTTAATTAACTAGTAAAATATTGATAAATTTGTATTCTATACTCAATGTAGATATTTTATGATAAGCCTTATTGTATTGGAATTAACTAAAATAATCCATATATGAGGAATTATTTGAATTGGTATGACCTGGGTTGGGGACTCTTTCATGAAAGCCCCATGATGCATCGATAGTCTCGTTGGATGAATCATTTGGCCAAATCAGATGGGTTTTATCACTGTATATTTCAAACCAAATTGTGAATGGTCTTGAAATTGAAGGTTCCTTATTATTGGGAAACATGGAATATAATAACTAATAATTTACATCATTGATAATTTATTTTTATTAATATTTAGAAGATTATTACTATGAAATTATCTATCAATCCAATTCATTCCCTGTTTATCGATTTTATGACATGTGTTTTAGTTATTTAATTTTCAATATTGATTATGAGATATCAAAATATGTATGTGTCATTTGTGTTTAGTTTCTTTCCATTCCATTTTTTTATTTTTAATTCATGATATCTTCTACTATACATAAACATTACTAGGAATTTGAACTCATCCTTTTATTGATTCTCTTCCATTGGTAATAATTATGAATCACTTCAATTAGTTTTCAGGGATACTAATCATTTTACTTTGTTATGTATTAGGTTTCATTTTCTATTTCCAATTTAGAATGGGTATAGAGTATGTAATATGGTTTATTGAACTGCAAAACTAATTGGTTCATTGTGATTTCAATCTTTTATCTACTCTAATGAAATAAATTAAGGCATTGATTTCGGGCTGCTTCGATCATTGTAATTATAGCAGTGAATATTCAAACCTTTTTTTCTCTATTACGTTGAAATTTGTGTTAAATATTTTTCAAGGGTAGCTGTAAGGAGGATTTTATTACTCTTGTTTTTTATTTGTATTTTATAAGTTAATAAGGTATTACATGTACATTTTATTATATACAATGAAATGATATAATTATTTACTATCATGGGGTTATTTTTTATTGTTCTTGGTAGGTTACTTATAGTATATAATTGGAAATAATCAAATTACTTACATTATTTATATTATCTTAAGGTTATAATATTTTAAGATATATACTGCATTGTTATGAAAAATATTGGTTGTATACTCTATCCACTATTAAATAGTCTCTTGTGTTTGAGGAATCGTACATAAGGTCATACAGTAGAGTAGCTAATGTTTTTATGGTAAATTTTATTTTTGGAGATAAAAATTGGTATTAGAGAATGATTTTGTTTAACATACCATTTTGGGTTCTAAGAGTGTTGATTTGGGAATTATTTATTATCCAATACAAGTATCAGATTCAAATAATTTATGATTTCTAAATAGTGTTTATAGTAATTAGGTATTAATATTTTTTGGTAAATATTATAGAAAAAAATTCAAGAGAAGATCATGTTTTTGAATTTTATCACTTAGATAAAGGCGTTGTGTTTGGTAATGGAGTTATTATTATGATGTTTTGGTGAAGTTTTGAATGAATTTTACACATTGGAGATATAAATCTTTTTATTGAATAAATTTAGTCTTGGTGAAATTTTTTTCATCTAAAATGTCTGGTTTATAAAATGGATGTTATTTATAGAGAACTAGATCATAATATTTTGAGAAAATTACAGTGTCTCCCTATTAGTGTTGTATAAATTTTGAATGAATACAATTTAAAATTAGTAATTAGTGATGTTATTTTAATTTTAATGATAAATTGTTTATTTTTTGATTGTATTAGATGATTCTCTTGGATGAGAATACCCATGGTGGGGGGTTTCTAACAGCCTATGTCATTATATGTTGGATAATTCAGACAGAAAATGAATATTGATCTTTGAAAACGAGGGTTTTGAGAATAAGTAATTTTAAATGGAATTTAAGGGTTGGGACATCCCAATGGATATTTATAAACTTTATTGGGTGTATCTATGGTTATTTGTTTCATATGGAAAAGTTTAAAGGAGTTGGTCATTGTAAAAAATTTCTATTTTACAACATGTGGTACATCATTCCCCAAACAATATATGTTATAGTATGATTTTTTCCCTAACTACATTTTTTCATCATAAAAATATAATTTTTGGAATATAAAATAAGTTAACTTGATATTAAACTCCATAGATATAGGGGATAACATTGAAGGTCATAATATATTATACAATGTTGTGAGAATAAGAATTAATACATAAAATTGATCTAAACCATGTTGAATCTGAGGAATATATTATTTAAGGGTTCCATAGAGGATATTGTTGTACCCAATCCAAGGGATTAAAAAATATTTGGTTTTTATGGGATTATTGGGTTATTATTAGGTTGATAGTATCTTCTTAGGGTACCAGGTTAAACTAAAATTGGTGGATGCAATTTATTGGTTTTCCCTAGACGTTAAAGATATGTAATCAACCAATTCATCCCAATGAAATGAACATATATGTGGTTTTTTAACATTATGTAAAATTATTTTTAACATTGTTACCCCTCCCTCCTTGTTATCATCATAAACCAATCCAATTCTTCCCCTCACCCCACACTCACACACACAAGATTTTCACCTCTCCATATTCACTGTGTTGGCTCCAATATTTCCATATCATAACAAATAAATTTGTTATCAAAAAAAAAAGAGCTTCCTCTCTTCAAGGATAATGTAATAATGATAATAATTATTTTTTTATCACTTATATGAACAAAATATTTTTAAAACACTTATTATAGGGAATATTCATCTAATTATTTAATTTCATGTGAAATTTTTTATATCAAGTCATTATATCAGATGAGTTAACTATGATTCAAAACAAGAAGGTGGTTCCTTTTATATATCACTATAAATTTTCTATTTCTATGTTTTATTCATGTCTTTGTTCTTGATTCCATGTTTAGGAGCTCTAGAAAGGGTATAGATTCATCATATAGAGTGTAATAGGCTATCTTAAATCTACCTATGTGTAAATTAATTTTTTGCTAAATAGTTTAGTGGTTTTAGTGTGACATTGATGTTATGATAACAAGTGTATAATATCTAATTGATTCTAATATATCCTGTTATTTTTTAATGTTTTCTATTCGTTTATTTTAAACATTGGGTGATTCTAGAAAATAGGTTTATTTTTTTATCAGGTTATCGGTGCATGGGTGATATTTTCAATAGGTGAAGTGATTTAGGTATTTCATGTAATGTTGGATTTGTGAGTCTTTTCTAGAGGAATGAATTGTGATTATGGAATAGTGGGAATATGACTAGATTTATGTATATTTTTTAAAGAGGAAACTCTATTTAGAAATGTGGAATCCCATTAGATCAATTATTTGAATAGTGCCAAGAAATTTAAAGAAGTGGCTTTACATACAGGTATGAATTTGGGTGGTATTTTAATTTACATGGATGTATATAAATGTGATTATTCTAATTACTTAAATAATTAGGGGTTGGGTAATAATTTATAGGAAATATGTTATTGGGTATGATTATGTTGATCAGTGAGAGTTTCTTTATATTGATTTTGAGAATATGGCCATGGTATCCTCATAGATTTTTTTATAATTATAGGAATGGGTGTGATGGTAAAGTATAGACTGATGGTCCGTATAGTTGATGTTATGTTATTTTTCTATATATTATCTAACACAGTACTATATGTAGATAATGTATAATTAGGCACTACTCCTAAGCTCTTTTGTTTTTTATATTGGATTGTTTTTTTCACTAATTATGTTCGTATAGTATATGACTATATATGATGTGGTACTTCACATTAAGTGATTTAGTTGTAGCATAAACCACCCAAAGTGAGAGGTAATGATTTTGGGGACGATTTTTAAATCTTCACCCAATGTATGAGGGTGTTTATATAGACCACCCTAATATAGAGGGAATAGGTTCAAGAACTATTTCTTTTCCTCACCTGGAGTGTTAATGTTATATAATAGGCCATCCATAGTTATAGGGTATCAATCTAATATATTGTTACAAGGTCTCTCCTTTAGTGAGTTTTTTCTATAATAAGAAACTATGAGTGATAGGGTATCGATCAATTTTTCTTTTATGATGAATTTCACTAAGTGAGATTGTATTTCAATGTAGATCCATGAATGCGAGTGTATCATTACTATATGGTTTAATATGACCTCAATCTGACCTATATGGTAGTAGTATGTTTTATGGATATGATACATTCCAATAGTACTCTCCCATAAGGAAAGGAAGGATGAACAAGCTCATTTTTGAGGTTGGGACATCATCAAGGACCCTACCTTGAGAATTAGGGTAGTGTTTGAGTTTGTTTTGATGTAAATAGAGTTAAGTGGTGAGACCAGGGAATAGATCCATTTTAAAATGAATGTTTCCATCATAATTGGAATGAACATGTGAGTTCAGTTGTTGTTGTGTCTTGTTGAAAAAACGATACCCTAAAGAATATATTTATATGTTGTCATTTTATTTTTGATGTATTTAGGAACCTATCATTTTAGTACATAATATAATGATCATTATTTCTAAAATGTTTGGATTAATTTCTCACACCCAACAATGGGACCCTAGTGGTTATAAAGACCGTTATGTTTAACATTACATTTTTATTTTTTATAGGATAACTGAATAGGGTTGAATAATTTATTAGTGAGATACTAGTCTAAGGAGGGACCCAGGTTTTACAGTTGAGTATCTTTTTTTATATTTATAGTGTATTTAATTGTAATTTCAAGTGATTTTTTTTCTATGTATGCATATATACTATTCCTAGAAGACATTATGTAATTGAATATTAGTGTTATATGTTATTGATGATTGGATATTCTACGTAAATCCTTTCACTTACTATGATTTATTCTATGGTTCTAGTTAATTTTATTTTATTGTATTTGACTATACAGAGAATATAGTCTTTCTAACTATTGGTTATAGACATTCACTACCAGTCAACAGCCTCTATAGTAATGGGTGGTGCACTAATGGAAATAAAACAATGATTCAATTATATTTTATGAGTTATTTTGTTAATACTATTACATGTTCCTAACATACTATTATTCATGATTACTATAATTCCCATGGAATAACTCAACATAGATCCATTAATGTAATTTTATAACACCATATCCCAAGATTCAATTTCCCCATAACTAATTTAGAAAGACACATTGGCTCCCACATATCCCTTAATCATAATAATCTACAAGAAATTAATAAAAAATAATTTTAAAACATCAGGAACAACTTTATATAATGAATAAAAAATAAACAATGATTTCCCTGGTTAAATATTTGTGAATTTCAAACCAAATGATATAATCATTACCTTAATAGAAAACACCTATTCTAGAAACTAAACTAAATATAAAATAGGATTAAAAATTAATATATATATATATATATAAAAAATAAAAATTGATCAAAACATGATCCATCATTTACACTTACATAACTTCAAAATGGAACTATATTTAACAACTAATTTAAAAGGATATTGTTTTCTTTACTTATTCGCATCCAATAAAGACTTTTTTTCACAAAAAGTGCACATGTTGGGATAGGGTATAAACTCATTTGGATTTTCTAACTAATCAAACAATCCCCCATAAATAGGAAATTTCAAATACACTACTAATGAACCATATTAAATAAATAACATTTTAAAATTGAAATAACATATTTAAATATGATTTTAAAGTCATAAACATTATTTTATGATAAATTTCATAGTTGTTAAAAAATCATTTGGAATAATTTCTGATGAGACCCTAAATCTAGATTCACTTGACATTAATCATATTCATGAAAACTTAATTTTTACAATCACCAATAATCTTATATGTTTACTAAATCTGATGGAAAATAACCATTTTCCAAAAATGTAATGGAAACCCCTCATTTTCCCACAAAAACATGATGTTTAGAAATAATCAAGCAAGTATTGTAGGAAAATCAAAAATTTACATGTCTCAATAACTATTAAGATTTACCACAGTATAAATGACTATTCATACAACAAACTCACACCATATTGTTTGTCTCATTTAGACCCTAGATAACACAACCATTATTTTCCATAATTATTGATCCATAATTCACTCATCCCTATGGATAAAACAAGGAGGATTCAAAATAAGGTCTTAATGAAAAAAAAATTATAAACGTAAATACCTAGAACAGATAAATATAAAAAACCATATTAATGTGAAACATAACAATCTATCCAATTTGAAAATAAATCTCTTGAAAATAAATTTAATAGAAAATTTCATAAATCACATATAAAAACTCAATTTACAATAAAATAATTTCTCATTCAAAACATTATTTTGTTTTTAAAAAATAATAAACAATACTTTTTCAAAAAATCATAATTTTTAATATACTAATACTAATTAAATCACACATTTCAAAAATTTCATTTCCAATTTTCAATTTTTTTTTCTTAAAACCAATTCTTGATTGAGGCTAATAACTTACACAGTAATTTGGTTTTACCAAACCACTATTTTATATAAACTAAAAATCCCAAAAAAATCAATGAATCTAATCATTAATGAATATTGGTTAATTAATAATACATAATAAATTGTTCCATAAATTTATAATAAAAGGGAAACCTACCTACACACAAAGGTCATATTAGTTAGTAACTCATAAACCTTTTAATCACTAAGATGATGAATTATTTTATAAATATTCATGAAAAAATTAAATCCTTAGTTAAATTTCCATGAATTCATAAATATATATGTATATACATAATAAAGATTTCAGGATAAACATTGAACCATAACCATTAATATCAACATGGTATATTCATTACCTATAATAAATCCACTATTTATATATGTAGTAGACCAAAAATCACCCAAAAGGAGCCTAGTATCCATTATAAGAAGACTTAGAGTGATAATAGTGTTTTAAGGGGTGAAATATTATTTTAAAAATGAAATATATGTCATAATATATGACATTTGAAGTTTTCATGCATGGTTAGACAAACTATGAATCTATATATACTACATATTATTTGATAAAAGATTATTCCACAAAAATTTCTTGAATGGATAGGCTAAATACACATACTATTATATGATGATACAAAAAAACTCCTGGTCACACAAAGATGGTAGGAATAGTTTGAATAATCATTCACCTAACATGGAACATATTTCTACTCGTCAAGACTGTGTTCTTGTTTTTATAATCTATTGGGAGGATTGTCCTCTATTTGTAGAGTTTTTAAAGAAATATATCATTATTGATTCATATTACACTATTTGAAGAATTCTATAGTTAACCGTGTTCATCATTATTGTGATGGGATGCGATGCGATATATTGATTTTATAGGATCATGTTTTGTGTATGAGAAAAATTGGGTTAAGTTGATTCAAAAGCATATAATGTCAACTAATATTTCAAATAATTCTCATGTAAACCCTCGATAATAAACCTTCAATTTTTATTTGAAATTCTATATTCATAAACATGATAGAAGGATTAGGGGAACCAAATTCTTAAGAAGTTAATCTAATTCAGTCCCCGATTCATGTGGACATTTTAAATCATTTAATGAATTGGTGATGTGGCTTATAGATTCAATTTCATGTTATAGAATTTGTTTTTCCATATTATATTCTAGGTTTAAATTACTAAAAAATATCAACATGACCCATATATCATTATAATTTGGGAAGAAGTAGAATTACAAACCAAGATATATTATATAGAATGGCCAATTATAATTATGAATCATAATGAGAATATTCTTTGAAGAAGTAAAATACCATAGTTGTAGTTATTGTTGTAGCATAGGATAACATATGGGGAGACATGTGGAAAATAGGTTGGTATGTGGATGTTATGGCTAGAGGTTTTCATAGAGGATAAATCCTGGAAATTTTTGGGGATGAACATTTATATAGTGGAGAATACTTTTATTCCCCATATTAAGTAGGTACATTTCATTCTGGTTTTGGGAGTTTTTTGTAAAATTTTATTTTATTTAATAAATAAAGGGTTAGATTAAACATGAATATAATCTATCAATGGCCAATATATATGGATACATCTATGAAATGTAGGATGCATTGTTTTTATTAAATTTCATGAAAACCATGAAACATGATATTTTTACCTAAAAAGGGGACAATTATAAGATTCATGGATAGACTAACCATGTGGTCTATTCTTGTGAATCAGGGATTATAATTTGAAAATATTTGTAAATACATTATTTCATTCCCTTAAACCCTATTACCACTCCAATTCAACTTGGGGTATATCAGGTGTTCTATGGGGGCTATTTTTTAAGATACTCTATGAGTAAAAAATATATTTCATGTGAGGAAAAATTTAATCTTCTAGAGATTAAATTTTTTTAGTGGTTTATTATAGTTCTTATATAATTATCTCTCTCTCTAAAAAAATGTTTTATTATCCATAATATAAATATGTTGATGATGGTTTTTTGGATTATTAGACATCTAATTAAGGATTTTAATTAATAGATAATTGTGATTATAGGATTTAAACTATAGGGATGAATTAGTTGATTTTGAATTCTAAAATTCTGGATGTTATATGACTGGGAAGGTAGCGCCAATTTTATCTACATATTAGGTATATTATATATGATTTGGAAAAATTAATACAAAATTAACTATTTATTTGATTGGATATATGGAATTAAAAATTCATGAAAATGGATTTTCATAGGGTTGTTTGTTATAAAAATTGTGATTTTTATTTTACCAATAACATAAGAAATGAACTTATAATTTGGAAAATGAGTTTTTTTCATTATGATAATTAATATATTATGAGTTGAAAAAAATAAGTGTTTCATAATAAAACTATTGGGTTTGATTTAAATATAAATACAATTTTTTCAATGATAAATTATTCTTTTGTGAAGTTATTAGATAAATTTATTTTAAATAAGTTCATGATAAATTTATTTCTATGAAATAAATTATCAAATTGGTTGGATTAATATATGAGACATGGACATGGTTCTTTAGATTTTTCATAATTAATATTTGTATGTATAAAATATTTTAGTGATTTTTCTTGAATCCTCAATACTTCATATGTAGGTATGGGGGTATAAGGTATCATGTGATAAGGAAATGAATAATAGGGATAACCAATTATAAATGAAAAAATAGAATATGGTGTGATTTTGGATATATGATATTGTATTCATTCCATAGAAAATATATCTAGTTAAGGAACCATAAGAAATAGAGATCCTTTATTTGGAAATAAAGAAAAATTTCCTATATAGAGGATTCACTTTTAGGGAAATCAGATGTTTATATCTAATTTCATAAATGTAGACATTTTTTCTTAAACTAAGTAAAAGATGAATTTTTCTGAGAACATTATAAAAATAGTTTTTTGGGGATATAGATTTTGGTGTGTAAAACATGGATTTGATGATTTATTATAATTTTTACATTGAAAAAATGTTTTGATAAAATGTAAAAATAAGTTTTCAAAGAATTATTTGGTTTTTTAATTTTCGAATTAATAAAGTGATTTAATTTAAAATGATTTTATATAAAATATGATTTTCTAAAATTTTATTTAAAAATTTAAATTCACATGTGTGTATTAGTGATTTTGGATAATCCTACTGAACTTATACATACTCATACAATTTTATTGATATAAATAGGTATAGATAACGTAATTAAGGGGGGAATGTTATTCTATACTTGTAGTGGGTCTTATTTCCAAATTATTTCTTTAATGTGTTTGATAGATCATTTTTAATCAATTTTTCATCTATGTTTTCCTGTGTGTGTTAATTTTATTTTATATTTTTTATTGATGTTAGTTTTATAAAAGAATTTTTTTATTACAAATAATTATTTAGTTTGGTCATTAATTCAATTATTTTTTTATACGATCGTGTTTTAAATGGATTATTATTTTGAGAAAATTGTATCCCTCTACCTTATTTGATCACACACCACTTCTCTCTAGATTTTGAGAACTAGGGGACACACTTGAGGTCATATTTCTTCATAACACTAGTCTCCATATTTAAGATCCCAAGACATAGTGTTATAGACCAAACATTTTTTTGATACTATATCTAACGTATATTAATTTGGTATTGTTGGTAACGCATTTAACATATTTAATTCCTTAGTACCATTAATAAAAAAAACTCGTAATTTTATGGGATTTATTCTCATAGTGACTTCACTAGATCAAAATTAATTTACCCAAATAAATTATGATTCATGTAAATTGTTAGAAACAGTAGGGAAAAGTAAAAGGTAAATTAAATTAAAAATTAAAATAAATCTTATTAAACTTCAATATAAATCCCCATGACATTTGATAATCCTTTGAACTATTTATTTCGTCATCTTAAAACATTCTATATACACTATGAAATTCTATCCTTTTTTATTTTCTCTCCATTTAGTACTTATCACCCCTTGGACTCAACTTTTATTCAAATATATTTTTTATTTCTATCCTTTGGAGGTGATACAATTTTAAATGAACCCAAATTCAATTATTTATTTTCATTTTAGAAAACAATGATCCCATTGATATAATTATCTTTATGGAAACTCATAATCACACATCATGGGTTTAAAAACTAATTTTTCTATTTAAACAATATATTAAATCATTAATTATGTGATAAGGGATATTCTCTAAAACCATAAGTTCAATGATATAGTTTTTCTCTAAGAGTTAAGTGATTCTTCTCAAAATTATCCATCGAAAATTATTTTTTCTTTAAAATATCAATTTTCTTTTACGTAGACCCATATTCAAATATCAAAACTCCTTGATCCAATATCAATATTGAAATTTTTTAGTTTATCTTAATATTATATTTACTCTAATAGCATATTATATTTTTCACAAACATATATAACTTGAGTAAGCATAAAAAAAATTTCATCAGAGAATCAAACATTTCAACAATGTCTTTAATGGACTAATTCATCCATTTTTGTTATTACATTCTTGGGTAACAATAATATATATTTTTTACGGTTATTAATATGATGAAAAATAATTACATTTCATAGAAGAATAAAAACCTCCAACATTGAATTTATTATTGAATGATTATTTTCTATTTTCTTTTAAACCTTACAAATAAGAATCTTAGAATCCCATCACCTCAAACACCCTGGATTCTATATTAAAAAAGATTATTTCTATTTAGATTTGATATTACTTATGAATTTTTTTTTCTAACATGTATATATCCCTGATGTGGCTTTTTTACCCCATCACTTGACATGTATAAAACAAAATATATACCAAATCTGGTGTGACCAACAAGTGCATGTGGGGGTGAGTTAGTGTCCCTTTCCCCTTTAAAATGTATTTATTTTTAATCAAAACTAGTGGATAACTAAATCCAAATCCTCCATTATTTTTGTCCCTCATACTTACTTGATTAAGAAACCAAACCTAATTATATATAAAGTCCATTCTTGATATCCTACTTCTTTCTAGGTTTAAGTGTTATTTTGTAAAAATGATTCTCCAATATGAATCACTTGAATAAAATTCAAAACCTATCACACTAGTATCATAATGAGTAATCTCCAAAAATGCACATCACATATTATCCACAAATACCTTCTCGTAATGTGCTCATAGGAGTAACCTCCAAATGGGTTATTTATACTGGAATCCACCTAGTTGAAGCTACCTCCAATAGAGCATCTCTTTTCCACCTCTATATGGAAACATTATACTTCCTCCTAACAGTTATTCATTGTTAATACTCACTCTACCTTGAATATGACCTCGAATATATATTCTCAAAAATTTTATAGTGGTCCTTTCACTTCATCAACTATGCACATCCTCTCTCTTGTGGGAGTTTCATCATCTTTCTCACATCAAATCTTTAGATGCATCACTGTTCTTAATGTCATATATTAATTAAAAGGTTATCCTGAATGTAATTTTATTAACTATTTCAACATCCATGAACATCTTTTTCTAGACAAATGTCATACTCCTTTGATAAAAAATGAAAATTACAATTCTTTCAATGTCAGGTACTATCACTCTAAGTTGTTTTTACATTTTATTTCCTATATAGATAAATATTAACATAATATGTCTAGTATATTAATTCGATATAAATTATGGAAAACTCCCTAATTTATGTAGTGAAAATTTTATCATTCCATACTCTTCTAATAATAATTTTAATTTTGGCATGAATCTCTGTAATCCTCAGTTTTTATTCATCATGTAGTATTTGATTAACTATGTACTCATATTCTTAATTGGTTCTCTTTGATGCATATGAAATAATTCCATGATAGTACTTAATTTTTATTTCATATATTATTCATGCATTCACCTAAATAATAATTCATTATCCTTTGTAATGTGGGTAATTTGTACACATACTTATCTTAGTAGTTATAAGGATTTTATGATATATTCGTTAATAACATCAATATATCAGGTTAGTCATATTTTTTCTTATCATCATAAATACCAAACAATCATTGGATTTTTTCCATTGGTTTATTCACTCAGTTATCAATAACCCCTAAATAAATTATCTACATGAAAAACTCAGGTCTTCTTTGAATTTTATGTATCTATTAATTTATCAATATAATATTTCTCTATCTCATAAAACTTTTATCCAAATTATGGTTCTTAGAGACTCATTATGATGGGTATTTCATGCATATATAATGAACAAATTTTGTATGAAATTTAGCCTTCTCTATTTCATTCACATATTCATTTAAAACATGCAACATCCATTTATTCGTCGATCAAACTTCATCAATTCCTTCATGGTGGACTACATTAATATTTTTCAGGTCATATTTTATCTTTGGTGATTTGTATGTTAAATTATTATCTCATTTTGAAGACTCAATCTCACAGTTGACAATCTTATTCCCCTGGAAGTTCTATGATATTTTCATATAAGGTTATTTATCATAATATGGTGGCTAAATTTAACCATGTGGGATTATTTGTTATATAAAATACATGTAATGGTTATATCTTATCACCTATTGAATATCAATTCCATGGAATGTTCGTTGTTTCTGCTACTCATGGAAGGTCCAGTAATAATCTAAATTCCTATATGTCTTTTGGATACATTTATTTTATGTTTAATCATGATTTATTTGATAATACATTAGTGTTTATGTTGTTTTATGAAGGAATCAGAACTCAAGACTCGAATGAGTACATATTGTAAAAAAATTGGACATTATATGTGATGAATCCAAAGTACAAGATGTGTATTCTTTCATAAGAGAACCGTTGAGACAAAGTAAAACCTGTGAAACATTTATAAGAAGTGACTCTTATGTACTTGAAGAGAATATATTTAAGGAAATCAAGGATTAAAAATATGAAATTTGATGATGATATATGATGTGAACAAGTGCATGATCTGAAAAGTTCATTATAAGAATCATGTTGAAGACACGAACCTTGAATTACAGTAGATCCATGATCTTTTGAGACCTTTACAAAATATAATTACATGGCTTGAAGGCCACATAAAAGCCGTGTAAATGATGAAACATATTTCAATAAAATATTTTACATTACATGAATCATGTATAAACCAATAGATTTATTTCTCTATATATAGTTTGACGCCCCAATGCAGAAAAATGATCCCTAATAGAGTCCTAAATTTTTCCTATCTTCTTCGATTCTTTTATAATTTCTTCTAAAAATGGTTCTATTTCTTTTTTTCTATTTTATTAGTACGTTGTTATTATTTACTATTTTAAGACTCTATGTTTATTTTTTTATGTTCCAAATGTTCGAATCTAATTCCCATTTCAATTCAATATCAAAAATTGTTTTGTTCATCAATCATAATTCATTAATGTTAATATTTGATTGATTTTACATTATTTTAATTTGGGATATCATGGATTTGAGTTGTTTAATTATTATTTTGATCATCCTATATATCTACCCTTTTTCATTTAATATTCTCATGATGGGTTAATCTTTTTGGGTTAAGGGTCAATATAAAAACATTCTTTAAACCAAATGAATAACTAAATCAAAACTCATTAATAATTTGGTTAGTAATTAGGATAAAAATAATTCTATATCAAATATTTTTTCAAAACCTTTATCATGGGAAGTATAATCAAAATACCTTGTCCAAGATGGAGTTAACACATCTTGTACCAATATATTGTTATAATTTTGGACATATTATCTATGCATACTTCATCAATGTTGTTTATTATCTCTATATTAAAGACTATTAATTGCTTATGTGTATCAAATTTGTTTGAACATGACCAATTGGTGAAATTGTCACTATTTTTTAGCCTAATACATTGCTCTATCCCAATATATATATTGGATTTATCTTCATCCAAAACAATGAAATTGACCATGATCCCTTCTTGTTCATCAGAATTAAACCCATGCTACATAGTTTGAGTAAAACTAGACCAAAGATAGATCATGATGAATCCTAATACAAGGTTCTAAGTCTTTATGTTTTTAGCCAACTAGCTTACACAAATGGTCCAAAACTACATCAGAACTATGATACACTTTTGTAGCTCAGTTTATTTTAGGATAATATAAATTAAAATCTCTTCATCACTAATGAAGTGAAAATATATCTGTGTAGTCTAGTAAAATTTTCGCATCATTATCAAGGATAGATTTTTACAATTTTTACATGTGGAAAAGCATTATAAACAACTTTTTTTATCTAGATCATGAATCGGGGTCCTCTGAATCATTCTAGAAGACTATATTCTTAAGAAACTTTTTCATTTGTTCTTGATATTTAAATATACCTATCTACATTGTGATTGTTAAATATGTTTGAGAATAACAAACATTCACTACCTAACCAAAAAAATGTTTAATATGTGCCACATGAAAATTGGGTATTATGACTAATATACCAATAGAAATCCATTATGGATTATGGTTTTCCATCCAGATGTTTTTATATACCCAACATTATGATCCCTCCTATCCAATAACATACATTTCTAATTAAACTTGGAATAATCCAGATGATCCAAAACACTATATTGTTTTTTTTCAATTCAAATAAAAGATCCCCATAAGTACATTTAAAATATATTAGAAGTCTATGATACCTTTACGAATGAAGGATTGTCCTTTGAAATCATCATACTTTTAGTCATTCAATTCTAATCATTTAATATAGCTAATAATTGACTCAAAATCCATGCAACCATGTCCATCACAACTGTGTATTATTTAGGTATGATGTTCCTTGAAAAATATTTCCCACTAATATGAGCATGGAAGGTCAGAAATGATAACCAAAACTTCTCCCAGGGGTGACTAAGAGTTATCCTAGGAGTCTTGGGATCATTTTAAGGAGATAGATCAAAATTTCCAAATCACAAATATGACATGCGGATACGACTACAAAATTTATATCAAGGAATCCAACCAACTAATAATATTGTAAAAGTCACCATTTTTTATGAAATAATCATTCTCAAGATACCTAAATTGTGTATAGTGTATTTATATGAAATTTTCCACAATTACTAACTATGGAAGAGAAATAGAGGAATGAACTATCATAAAATCCATATGGTGGATTAAAATTACCCACCTTGCATCCAATATTGTATCCATTAAGAAAATCTGTGAATCTTTTCAGATACCTACTCCACTTCCACTACCTCCTTCACATGTTATAGAAAACCAATATTCAGAAATTTGTAGAGTCCAATAACTTTATCAATACTATAGGTGTGGTATAGAGTAACCAAAAATACTATATTTTAATTATATAAATTAAATTATTCAAAGTAAATAGTTTCTAAAACTCTATCAATACCAGTAGTGGTCTTATATGTAAAGACAACCTCAATACCTACAACAACCAAATCAATGTATCCATCAATAGAGGAGTATTCATGCACCACCATAAAATTAGGTACCACCTTGAAACCCAATGTGGATTCCATCTCCTTGACTACAATAGTAATTTTAGCAACAAAAATTTTCCCTTATACCACATCATTTTCATCCAACATAGAAATGGTAGTTTTAGTGTGGGCCACTAAGTCAAAAATAAAATTTCCTTCTTCCACAATCAAATTTAGAGAACTTACTCACCATATTATTGTTAAAATTAGATCAAAGGTGACTACCCTAGATACTAAAATGAAAACCCAATGGTTTACCCATTCAACCCCTATGTACCATGTGAGTAAAATAACTAAAACACTATCAGATAGATTATTGGGTACATTTCTCAGTAATATTGAGACTCATCTGAGAGAGGTGGATGATTTTTAGTCTATTGAAGTGGGAAATCACTATATTTCTATCATCTTTTCTAATGTGAATAAAATCATCTATAATGACCTATATAATGAAATAATAATAATCAAATACCAAAATTATAACATATTAATATGTTCCAAAAGAAATCTAGAATTGGATCATACTGAAAAAGCTCCCCTGAAAGAGAAGCATCAAAAGGAAGAAGTCTATGTTTCACTACCACCATAAAAACCTCTTCTTCTCTTTTTATAAAGTACTATACAATGAAAATAGATATACTATAAAAAAATCTTTAGATATTTTTATGATATTACACATTAACGTCGCCTTTGAAAAGGCCATCACTCATATGCATTTTATGACAAGTTTCATGAACCAGCCCAAATACACAGGTACCCTAATGCCAGAGATTTACCTAATATGGTCCAAAGGGAATTCTGGATCCCCATGGGTCGGATAATAGAACCTAAAATCATACCAGATCAATCATGGAATAAAATTTACACAATACCTGGTAGACCAAATAATAAAATTTATTATGCTCAATAATCCAAAGGACTAACTAACAAAAAGACAAGTAAAAAAAACAATGAAATACATCATAAAATTATTTGTATCTAATGATATGAAAACTCAAACATCCCTTGAAAAAAAGGGGACCACATGTCTATTGGTAAAATCCATCGTTACTCCATGGTCTAAATAATAAAGAACATCCACCAACTCTGAGTGGAGCTTTTAATTACCTTGGACCTAGTATAAGATTGTCTATAATGGACTAAAGGAAGATATAAGTTTTGAGCTATAAATACTGATTTGGTATCCCCATTTTTTCCATAATTAGTACCATATCAGTTTACCATTTATACTATCTAATGAAATAAAAGAAGGAATGGATCTTCAATTTACATATTTTAAAAGAAATCTTTAATAATCCAAGGATCAAAGATATATGAAAACAAAATTCAAATATGCTTAAATGAACATTTTATTTAAAGAGTGTATAAAATTTAGTTCTCATGAATGAAATAGCTCAAAAAACAATATTATGAATTTCAAATCAAACAACTCAAAACAAAGAACCATGTGAAAAAGATATTCATTAGCTAAGTTTATAAACTAACTGGATCCTAACACATTATATATTTATTATTAATCTAGTTATATGTGAATACAAAAAACATTGAAATAGAGGAAACCATCATGGGTAGTCTACAACCTAATAGGGGAACCCATTATGTGTTTTCATACCGTAGTTAGTTTAGTAACAATTGCCATCTGTAATCCACTTCTACAGAGGCAGAGACCTAGTATGATTTTCCTAGTTACTACTAACTGCCCAAGACAACCTGTGATTCAACAATCAGTCAATTAATTTTGAAATTGATCATTTCAATACATTTTAAAATAAAATTTTCTAACATTAATTTAAAATATGAATTTTAATTTAAAACCCAAATCATTGGTCTTTTTCATTTAACTAAATATCAAATTAATTTCTATTTAATCTATTTTCTCAATATTAATCATCAATTCTTTTTCAATAAAATTAATTCTAACTCAGGAAATTATTTTTCATAAATCCACCACAAAATTACAATTCCATTGAAATTGTATTTTTTTCAATTTTCATACCCAATTAAAATCAAATATCAATTCATCTCAAATACATGTTTTAAAATAATTTGAAAAAAAAAATTCAATTTAATAATTAAATTCAAGTTTTCAATCATGGGGAAATAATTATGGAATAACTGGAATTTAAATGAATGATCCAAAAATATACACCCTAAACAAGGCTTCCCAATGAAGAATGAAGGTGTGAATGATAAAGGAACAAATCCTATAAAAATGTCAAATAAAATACTGTTTTGACACATCCATTATGTAAAGATATATCAAAATATGTGGATGATATAAGGAGAGATAGTAAGAGACTACATGAGTGGATAACAACTTTCCCGGTGGAAGTCGATCAAGATCAACGCCCCTTAGATCCTCCACAAAAAGGGTTTCAAGGGGACAAAATCACCTCTTGGGAGCCTCCAAGGAAAGAAACAAATCATATTAGGTCTAAATTGGATTATTAGGTTCTCAAAAAGTAAGGATCATTCATTTTAAAATAATTTTCATAATTTAAAAATCATGTGCAAATGGTTAGATGGAAGGGTCTCACAGTTTGGGGAAACTATGTTCCATCTATGTAAACATATTATTTGTGGTGCATGGTTTCCCCTAGGTGGTAAAACTATTTTACCAACCATGCACAAACCATTGATTCCCCACTATTTAGGGTTTCATGGTTTGCGATGGGGGTGTACGGTTTGGTCATACAATACGTTAACCATATTTAACTTAGGAGCCTTAAAATATTACAAAATCACCTTGTATGAACCCAAAATAAGACCCAAAATATATGAGATTAAAATTAGGTTCATAGAATAACTGAAAACAAAAAATTGGATGTTATATCTACCACAATAAAAAAATTATATCCAATAAATATTGTTAGGAAGTATCAATAACAAATAGATGAGGACACTACTCTCTCATTAGTGCCTCACTCACCCAATTCTAATGATAATCATAATCATATTCTCATACCACACAAGAAAAAGGTATAATCTTCAAATGAAGTAACTTTTCCTCATAATCAAATATCATTATTGGATGCTCATTCATGGATAAATTATACCCAATAATAAGATCCACCCAAGTCAAGAAATGAAATAGGTCATAAAGACACCTCTAAAACTACGACATGTGGGACACATTATTTAACATCATAAAATATGGGTGACATTTTGAATTTTAATACATATTTCCCACATTTTCACCAACCTGAAAAGGTCCCAAAAATCATGGAGAAATTATTCCATGACTCCCTAGTTGTTGATTACCCAAAATGTGTGAATATTTAAAAAAACACATGATCACCAACATAGAACTCACACAGTCACCAACAATGATCATCGTAAGATTTATATTGGATCTCTAAGATCAAAACACTATAACGAATAAACTGAATATTTTTTTCATCTCTTTTACTATGTTCAACACAAAAAAATAACATCCACCAATCCCCAAAATAACACAACATAGATTTACAAGGCCTATTATAAAAGACACCAAAATTAGAAAACAAAATTATAGACTAAAAACTATTGTTATAATTAAAATAAAACAATATAAAATAGACTTAGCAAGATCCCTAGAGAACAAAAACATAGACAAAAAGAATTTCCTCCAAAATATTTACATCCCTCTCTACGTGGATAACATTTTATGGATTGTATTATATACTCCAACTAACCTTATATTTTGGTGCCTCTTGGATGCATATCAAGAAGAGGGAAGTAAAACAAGGATATCTATATGAGATGATATAATATGTAACTCCATGTAAATGAATAATATCTTATATATAGATATTTAACAACTCTTCAACATTGTTTATATTTATAATGGGTATAAAGTGTACTAGTTTGGTTAGATTGTTAATCACAACTCATATCACATTCCTTTTATGTGGGGTACATGGTAAACACACACAAAATTTCATAGAGATCTTACATTAGTTACATGTCGACACTGGAAGTGTCTAAT
The DNA here is from genome assembly GCA_963277665.1 of Viscum album. NCBI lineage: Eukaryota > Viridiplantae > Streptophyta > Magnoliopsida > Santalales > Viscaceae > Viscum > Viscum album. The sequence goes on from OY728141.1 coordinate 1,382,628,734, forward strand.
ATATGCTCAAAGGTATCTATTTCATGGCATTGACATGATGATAGTTACAAAAATGTTAAAGAATATTCAATATCTCATCTCATAATTGCCCTCCATAATCATCCATGTATATTATAAATCATCTTTGTGGTTATAGGGTGAAATTATAATATGTAATTTTGGGAATCCTCCATCACATATTTTCTCTTGAATAATCATGCCAAAAATTGATCCTAAAAACCAAGGATTCCCTAAGAGGGTAATTAATTCTCACTGATAGTTTCCCCACTATAAAGAGTATCGCTTATTCCATTGAATTCATCACAAGGTGATTCTTATAAATAATAATTCATAGAAGAGAATAGGACAATTGAAAACATTACACATTAACCTTTTCATCCTCCTCTTAGACTCCCAAATGAAATAGTAAAAAAAAAATCAAGTTCCACTCTTCTGATAATTCCCCCATAACCTCGGTTAGAAGTCTCCAACTAAAATACTATTCAACAAAATTACACATTCCTATGGTGTAGGAAATTTTTAAATCAAAAAAATCTATTTATTCCACCCAACACGTGATCCTCCTAAAACTGAGAGTAAATCAGATTGTCATTCAAAAACACCACATTGAATGTTTCAAGATACACATGGATGATTAAATTTATAAAATCTGTAAGAATTTTAGTAGAATTAGCTAGACCAAATGGAATAATCAGATAGTCATAATGGCCGTATCTTATCAATAAATTAGTACAATCAATGTCATATTAATTTATTATCAACTAACGATAACCAGATTAAGGATTATTCTTATAGAAACACTACTCCCATTTAAAATATTCAAATAGATCATAAATATGTTTTAATTAATAATTTTTCTTCAATGTAACATCGTTTAGTTTCTGGTTATCAACACATAGTCCATGTGATCTCATTTAATTTATCAAAAATATAATAGAAACCACCAAATATGATACATTCTGGCGTAAAAATCCATTCTCTAATAGATCATCCAATAGGGTCTTCAACAATTTCATTTTAGCCAGTTCTATGTGGAATGACGGAATAGATACTCCTTGAGCACAAAGAACTACATAAATAGAGAAATATACCTATATAGATGGTGGAAAACTATATAAATTATAGGGAAACATTTCAATAAAATAGATGAAAACTAGAGGGAGTTCATCTCTCAAAGACATCATCTCTACATGTAATTAATACAAAAATATTAGTTTCACCAAAAACATATATAAAGGTATGCCTCTACATGAACTTGGGTCCCATTCTACAAGGAAGATACGACACACCCCATCAGGCATAGTGAAGGAGACCTGATAAAGATAGAAGTCAAATTGGGGATTATTAGAAATTATCCAATAAAGAATTACAACAAGTGTTTTAACATAGAAAACCAAAATATTCTAGATAAGATCAATATATGATAAAGAGAATATACATAAAGGGAAATAGAGACCCTTCTCTTTCTTCATTCTAAGGGTCATAGAAATATCCATCACATAAGATGAAAAATATAAAGTAATATTTAGTATGTTCACATTACATGTCTATATAAACAAGTGAGATGCACCAATATAAAAAACAGTCACTAATTAGGAAGCTATAGTGATTGTACATCTCATAGTCAATAGACCTGTATTAGGTTCCCTTGGAGAATCTTCCACTTCTAGAATATACCTCATTCTGGATTTTTTTAGACGTAACTGCTTAGATATTGAAGTGTATGATTGTACCATAGTACATTTAGGTGACAATGATTATGTTCTACTATATAGATAAGAGAAGAAATGGAATAATTTCTATAGATTTCCTGAGGGACTATAGGAACTATTGATCCTTGACACACAAATACAACCATGTATTGAATTCTCAAACTTTCCACACTTGAAAAAAAGGGGCTCTTTCAGGTCCAGGGAATGCCTATTACCAAAAACCACCATGAGACTCATCATAATTCCCCATTCATTTAAATTTACTCATATAACTACAACTAATAGAAAAGGAAACTCCTATAAATCATGACTTACCATCTTGGTCAGGATCAACCATTAGCACCCTATCTAGTACATCATCATATTAAGTCAGGTCTAATAAAAAATATGAATGTAAATCATTACTAACACCCATATTTAATCATCAAACATTCATATTCCTATTTTATACATTCTCATGTTATACCTGAAGAATAATTTCAAAGAGGTCCACATATTTTTCCACAGTCTTGTCATCCTACTCAGGGTTGTAAAAATCCATAGACAGAAAAAGAAACATATATTATAGTTAGAAATAGTCAATGAAAATATATCTAAAATCCTTAAAATCCAAATCACATCCATCTATGTAGTTACCATTAAATCCCACAATCTTGATCTAGGCCTTCCATATTAATAGCAGCACACTTATCCATAATAGCTTTGGGTGTCTCTAGAAATTCAAAAAGACTCTATATTTTTCAACCAATACTCATCCTTTTGAGGATCATTAGTTCCTTAGAATTAGCATGCATTCTTTCCAAAAATCTATTGATCTTGATTCTAATATTCAAACCTTAAATGTTTCACAATTAGACCTTGAACGAGAATGTTTGTGGGTTCTTGTACACGATTTTGGACAACAAAAATAATAATCTCAGTAATATTCTAGTCTAGTATAGGATATGGTCACTAAGGATCACAAAAATAGTCTTATTAGGGCCTATTCACACATCTTATTAGATGTATTATTATACAATACGTTGGCATCACATTTTAATGACCTTAAATGATTGATCATATCAATGACAGAAACTATAAAAATGGGAATATCATCCATATCTGCTAAAATTTCAGGATTTTGATTTCAATATACCCATATCAAATGTTGTGAAAATATTACAATAAATTCAAACTATTCCTTGATATGCCTTTCCCAAATCACCTATGGATATTTTAGGCTCATTAAAATGAGATTTTTTTGGGAATTCACTCATAAATACCTCCAACCTACCAATATTTCTATATCATACATACCTAGACAACCCAAATTGAAATCTAACATCAAGGAATATGTTTAACCTTCAACTAAAATGAATTTTTTCCAATCTATACTAGATTACCTGGTACCCTAAGACATGATATATATCTAACATGTCCAATAGGGAGTTCATGCTACCTACATATTAGAAACTAGCACTAGGAATCACAGAAGAACAAAGAGGTAATGAATTTTTCACAAACAGTGGAAGATATAAAATTACAAGTCATTATGATCAAAACTAAAAAATGAGAATTTTTATGAAATAGGCTGGTAAAAAACACTAAATATTTACATAATCAATGTAATCAGTATCTACCATGATCAATACTCAAGAATATCACAAAATAATTTCATAAAATCTGCACAAATCACATCCATCATTATATAATGTTATAAAAGATCAAGAATATCCAACTCCTATGAGTAGAACATTCCATTTGCTTGAACCTTGTGTATGAAAATATACTAACACACAAATAAAGTGGCATTATGTGATCTATAAATCCATGTAGGGTCTCACCATGAATTTCAAAATCAATAACATAAAAAATAAACATTTTTATATGATGTAAAATACAAAAGGAATGAATCCTCATTTTAAATATTTTAAATGAGAACATTATTTAGAAATAAGATGATCGAAGATATATAAAAACAACATTCAAACTTTATTAGATTAACAGTTTATGAAAAAAAATATAATTTAGTTAAAATGAATAAAATAGTTCAACAAATCTATGTAAGTCATATCAAATCAAACAACTCATAGAAAATAAAAACATAAAAAAGCCTTGTGGTCAGTTAGTTTATAATGTAATAGGATCCTCACACATCTTATAATGATCATGGATTATTTCATTTGTGTATATATAGATACATCCCAATAAGAGAACCCATCATTAGCAGTCTACAACCTAATAGGGAACCCATTATGGGTAGTTAAAGAATAGTTATTTATGTAATAGTTCATATCATCAGCCCATTCCTATAGAGTAAATTTCCTATTATTCTTATCGCATTGACCATAAACTACACAGGATAACATGTGCTTCAACAATCAATCAAAAAAATTGGCAATTGATCATTTCAAAAAAAAATATAATTTCACAATTTCGGTTTTAAGAATACATTTTCTGTTAACAACCATATCATAGGTTTATATAATATCATTCCATTTAATCCATTTTCTTAATACCAATAAAAAACTAATTTCCACAAAATGATTTCCAAATCAGGCGACCATTTTTCATAAATTCTCCCCATAATTTCAATTCCCTTGAAATTGTGGGTTTCCATCATTTTCCATAACCATTTAAAATAAAATATCTAATCATCTCAAATATATGTATATAAATAATTTAAAAACTCATGTTAATTTAGTCATGAAATTAATGTTTTTAATCAGAGGGAAGAGAATTATTGAACCAACTATCATTAAATCAATCATCTATAAATAAACATTGACAATATGACTCTCCAATGAAGAATGATTTTGAAGAATATCTAGGTATAAAACCTAGAAAACATATCCAACAAAATAGATATTTTATCCATCCATTACGTGATGTTCTATAAAACTCTAGGGATAATATAAATAGATATTAGAATAATATATATCATGGGACATCCACTTTCCTCTAGGAGATCGATTGATATCAATGTCGGTTCGATCAACTAAGGAAAGGTATTGGAGGGGGAAAATTGACCCTTGAGAGCCTCCAAGGAAGTATAAATTTTATTAGGTATGAATAGAATGATTAAGTACTGAAATCAGTGGTCTATAAATTTCAAATTAATTTTCTATACATATAAATCAAGTTTTCATGGTTGGATGGTGGGGTGCACAATTATTGGAAACCATGTGAGAGTCTTGCACCCCTACAATTTGGCGTGAACGGTTTTCCTTATGTGGGTGTATAGCTTGGGAAATCGTGTCCTAACTATGAATTCCTAACTATCAAGAGGTTTTATAGTTTTCATTATGAGGGTCACATGTTTTGTCTAAATCATGCAGCAATTGTTCGCACCCCAAAACAACTCCAAAAAAACCCAAAGTCACATATAATGACCCTAAAAGAAGACCATACCTAAAGATGATCCAAATAAGGTTAAATGAATACATGAAAGCACTTAACATGATTTTATAAAATGTTATTGAAGGAATTTCTCTCCAAAAAAAAAGGAAAATGTAAAATCTAGTAATTATCCCCCTGAATAAATAATTATCCACTATTGTTCAGTGGAAGACGCCCCCAAAGATGTAAGACCCTAGAAGTTTATATATTCTATATAATATAGGGACATGAAATTTCATCAAATCCTTGGGAGATATTGGTGAAAATATCTATCTAATTCCCATGAGAATATTTTTAAAGTTAATGATCAATGAATTGAAACTAACAAGAGTTTAACATAAACATGAATATTGATCACTCAAGTACCCCTAATGAATTATTAATGATTTTTTAGTGAAGGTTGGTATGTTTCTATTTGTCTCTTCAGAGGCATACGATAAAATTGGAATGGTACATAAAGGATTCGAATGGGAAGTCCCTATTTCCTACCGATTTCAATATCCTGGGTATGGAGGATGAAGGTGATTCCACAAACTTTATTGGGAGAAAAAGTATCCACATTGGTAAGTAAATGATTGATTTTAAAAAAGGAATATTTATTTTTATAGTTGAAAAAGTACACTTTTTTGGAATAGTAAAAGTCATAATGAAAATTTGAGAATCAAGAGATTACCAAGACAAATTTATTATTGATGATAAAGATGATGATATGACCCCTATGGATGGAAGAGGGACCCTGTATTTTAATTAATATCATGTAAAAATATCAATAATGAATGCATCACTAATGTGGTGTCAACCCACAATAGTTTTAATATAGTAGATTTTATTTTCTAACAATTACGAAGGTTCAATAACATTGGATATTATTTTGAGGGTTTTCACTTCAAAAAAATCAAATAAATATATTAATGAAAAAATTCATATCTTGTATCATTTACAAGATTTGAAAATTCCTGGTCAAAAAAATAAACAGTTTCACATCGAGAAATATTTAAATAATGTGAAAAACTTTCAATGGCTATATAATCTATGGGTGAGGGTTTGCAACTGGAACACCCCCCACTTAATCTCCTCCACTCACTCACACTCTCCCCATGTACGAGTCATAAGCCTCCCTATCATTCCATTATTCGACTACTGACCTCCCCCCCTCTACTCCTCTATGGAACAATCATCCTCACTCACCTTCCAATTCACACCTTCTTATTGCATCAAACCACTATCGCCAATAATAGAACTAGAAAATGCTCGAACCAAGGTGATGATCTTCTACCACCCAAGAGGCTGGTCATTTTCTCCCTATAACCAATTGTAGATCTCACACCCTCTTCACATGAATCATGTTCGTCCATTAAATGAACTTCTAAAATGTTTTAGTCCTCATCCCTCCCATCTCAGTGGGTTTCAACCTTCACACTCTTGCACCTGGGACTTCATTTTTATACACCCTGGAATCAGGTACACTTGCTCTATCTCTAAGAAAATCATATAATTAAAACCAAGAATCTAGAACATGTTTTCCTTGGTCATATCCAAGATCACAAGGAGGTCACTGATCTTTTTGGATATATTTGCATCTCTCGAATCACTGAGGTGTATGAAGAGACGTATTAGGAGATATTCGTAAGGTTCATTGATACTATGGATCCTGATGTAGTTCACATCACATTCCATCTTGTTGGATGATATTATGATATTTCCTTGGGATACATTGTCTTTGGTATCGATATATACATTTCAGATTCCACCACTTCCCTAGGCTCTGCTGTATTGTGGTAGGATCTGAAAATGGTGAATGCATTGAGGAGTAGGGAACTAATTGCCTGGGAACTGTAGAGATATCACAATCCTCATACAGAAAATAGCACCCAGATATATGGTTAGTCTTAGGAATTCTCAGCCCATAACTCACCCTTTCCGGGCCATCTAGAGTAGATTCAGATGGGAGAATCCTTCTAATATAGGGTATCATCATTTCCTATTCCCTGGAAGCTTATACAGTCAATATGGCCGGCTAGTTTGTGTCATTCTACAAGACCTAGGTATGGAAGGTTTGTGAAACATTTATGGGAAGATGCATCATCACCCACCTCATTCATCGTAAAATCTTGGGTTAAACCAAGACTAGTTCCTCTCTTGGGAATATGGAGACAATTGACCTCCCTATGCTCCAAAAGATGGGCCTCTTAATGATGATCAAAGGGAGATACCAATGGGACCCTGAGTACCTGGATGTGCAAATGAGGGCACATTTCACCATTCCATAGCACAGACCCCTACCTCACCTTCTCAGGACCTAGTACTATCTCCATCCCATGAGTCCCCTTCCTCCACTGGACCTTCTATAGCCCATTTATCTGCCCCTCCATCTTCACCACCTTGCACCACTACACCCACCACATCCATTATATCTTACATATGGTACGTTCTATAGTGTTTTATAGAGAATAAAATATTTATGTTTCTTTATTTATAAATCTCATTCATCGAGACATCACAGTTCACAACCCCCACCCTACCATCATCAACTACATATTCAAACCCACAACCACCCACATCCACATAACGAAATTCATCCACAATTCTCACTACACCTCTTGAAAGGTTGGACTACCTCCAAAACTCATAGACACTTCCACCGAGAAAAATTTTATACAAAAGAATAATTGACTAACCAAGGTTCATTGCATTCCTTTTACATTATATGTTCTATTTATTTATCTAAATACTGGATGTTTGTCCCCCATACGAATCAGCACCTCCCCTCCTCTTATGACGACGACGCGAGCTACTAACACTGCATCACCCAATATGACAATCAATCCTTCTTCTCCTACCTCCACTACTAACATATTAAAATGTTGTAAATTTAGGGACCAACTAATTAGAGGGACATATAATGTTGATCGCACTGATATTCGGTACACTATTTAGCCTTTTCCATGTATACCCATCCCCTATTGTATACTATTTCTTGATAACCACCTTTTATTATCGTGATATTATATATTAATTGAAATATCATTTATCATATCTATTTATGGAGAATATTTTTGACAACAATATTTTTGTTCATTTAACCATTTTTACTTATTTATTTACTTATTGACGCCTAGATCTATTGCATCATGCATGGCTATTAATGAGTCTTTAAGGCCACAATATGGCCTCCCGCATATGATATATTAGTTTATATCTAACATATAGCGCCAAAATAAGGATCTCTATGTCTATTGTGTATATAATCCCCATCCATTTCTTGAATGAAATTGATAATATCCCCATTTCAATGTTAGTAGAACCATTTAGAATGTGGTTAACCCCACCAACAAACCAGTTGTTCTTGATGACACTGATACGAATTCCTTCCAGATGTATAATACTTCTAAGATATTAAATGACTCCGACTAATGTTTTTTCATCTATTTAGATAGACATTTAATTTTTAGAACCTTATGAAATGCAATCCATAAATTTTTATGATTTTTTAGTTTCTTAGGAACTTTATTTTTTTCTAGAACATCATATTTTTCAGTCACCCAAAACTTCATTGTAGCAGCTTCATGCCTGTATTTTTAGATGGTTTATCCAACTATTGACTATGTGCACCTACCCATTGGTCTGTTTACATCATCTATAACCCATTTGTACTATTTTTTTATCTAGGGAATGTATCTCTTTTTCTAATAATTTTTTAGGTAGAAAAATTTTACACTGAAATCCAACATGGTCTCTTATGGCACGACATTCACTACAGGGTGATCTCAATTCCAAAATATTAAATTCTCAAATTCGAATTTCTTTTCTATCTATGGTTTTATTGATATATCATTATCTCATATTCTTATTAAAGTGTAAAAACTATATTATTCTATTTATCAGTGTCCTTATGGAGCCTTATTGTATATGAAGTTTTAGTTTTTTCTTATTTTCATTAGTGTATAAGACATTTTCCAGTGAAAGAATTGTTTTACATGAAATCCTGCTATACCCATTTAAATAAAGTACAAATTTTGGTTGGACATTTTCAAAGTCAATTTGTATTCCACTTTATATTTTTTTTCATGATTGATTATTTGAGAAGTTTAATTATAATTCTATATATATTAAATTAATTTTTATTTTCATATTACATGATATTATTCATTGAGTGATTTCAAAATTTTATATTCTCATTCTCAACAAGATTCTAGAACTACAATGTCACATTCTTTTTTGTGCATATTTTATGAGATGTGCATAGGGAATGTAAATCAATCAAACCATATATTGGAATCATGTCAATTGTATGATAGAATAAATTCACAATTAAAATGAAGGAGGCAATCTATTTTGATCCATTTACCTTGAACCTCACCATTTCATTTTTCCTTCTTAATCTCATCGAAACCATTAACGACCTTATTAGGATTGAGCCATGTTATAAGAATATTTTATCCCTTCATTCCATAGTATTTATATAATTTTATAATTTTCATTTAAATAATTTTGGGGGATATCTTCATTAAAAATAGACCCAGTATTCTCACTACTTAGGATATGTATAGTGATTATTTCGCATGATCTATGAGAAGATTTCCATGGTTATTTTGATGTACAATTCATGATTACTCAGTAAAAAATGAATATAATATATATATAAATATGGATTTCATATTAGTAAGGTTAAAATACACCATTTCTATATCGATGAATCTTACAATGGATCATGGTTCATTTAGTGATAGATGTGAGAGTGACACTAGGCATGAATTTCGAGAAAAAAAATTAGAAGAAACAATGTACTTTCATTTCTCATTTATGACACATCTATGGGTCTGCCCAATAATTTTAGGAGTGTGGAGATGCTACTTCATAGAGGATATATTTCATTGAGTTATTCTTCATGATCAAGTATTATACTGGATAATTTACCCACCATTGTGATATTTATATATATCATTTACTAACTTTCCCTGAGTCATAGTGTCATTTTATTCCTACTAAATAATCCCTCGTGATTAATTGTGTGGATATCTTCATGGAGTAGATATTTTTAAACCAATGAAATCATATGGTTATGAACATGAATTCATGGAGTGAAAATAAGTACAATTAAATTTTACACGGAGTTATTAGAGAAAATTAATTATCATGTAAATTGGAAAAAGGGAATAGCTTCTAAGGAATAGTTGAAAATTGTATTAAATGGAATAAATAATATGAATAATGAACACAACTAATGTATCTTTTCTGATTTTCTCTTCAGTATTGATTCTGGATATCATTATTTTTCTTCTAATGCTTATTTTTATTTTCTTGGTTGTGATACAAATTAATTATTTAAAAATTGTTTCATTTAGAATACCTATTGAGATTCTTTTTTCTTAATGATAAGATATTTTTCAAGTGTGGGGGAATTTGATATGATGAATTCTTATATATATATATATATATATATTGGATACATTTATTTTATGTGTAACCATGATTTATTTGATAATACACTAGGTTTTATGGTGTTTTTTGAGGAATAGGAACTCATGAATCAATTTTTGACATACTAGAAAATATAAAATTTTGACATTAGAAATCATGAATCCAAAAGTAAAATATATGTATTTCTCAATCAGAGACAGTTGAAGTTGAAATTTCACTTTTAAATGATATATTTCAAAAAAAATCAATAGATCATATATAAAGGCCTACCGTAGTTATAAATTCATTATGTTGAAGAAAATAAAAACCATGCAACTCATGCTAACGAACCTATGAAATTGATTGAATCTTTTTAGCTACACACACCACCACCTCCACCTCCTTCACCTATTTTATAAATCCATGATTGGGGGATATTTATATTCCCACTACCATATCAGGACTAGAAGAATTTTATGGAGTATTTTCAAAGTCAATATTGTAATTACATACATTACAATCAACAAAATCAATAGTTTCAATTCCATAATAATAAAAGATTCAGTATTATCAATAGTGTCTAGCTAAATTTTGATAAAAACCTAATCAAGGTTAATATCAAGTATTATTAGTAAATAAACACCATTAAATAAGTTACCACTTGGTTACACAACAAAAATTATATCTACTTAACCACAACAAAAATTTCAGTAACAACAATTTTATTCTAGATATCTGTAATTTCCACCCGCATAAAAACAAAAATTTTAGTAAGATATTCCTGTGAATCAGAAGATATCCCCACATCTTTAATAAAATCTTGAGAACCTATGATATTATTTCATATATAAAAATATTAATATAATGACTACCCATGAAACTAAAATTCAAAACCAAAGGGCTTACATGTGAAACATTAATCACCATATGGGGAAAGTCTGTAAAACTATATCCTATTGATTACCAAGTATGTTTCATGATAATGCCAAGAAAAATATGATAGAGGATGAAATATATATATACTCCATTTATGTGAAAATAATATATATTTCTATAATCCATGTTTAGGTAAATAAAATAAACTAGATGAAACTAACAAAATTTCCACAATCATCACCAATGAAATCGATAATAGCACACATAAAGCTGGTCCAGAATGAATTATGGAATTAGTGAAAACTAAAGAATATACCCTAAATAGGAATCAATAAAAATAAGAATAACTTTTGTAACTCCCACCATAAAATCCCTTAAACCCTTTCTAGGGAGGATGAGACAACGAAAAAGATATTGAAAATACAAAAAATAGAGATGTTTCAGAAATTCAACATAAAAAATCACATTGAAAATGTTATCACTTGTATGACTAATTATTCCATGTTCTTGAAGGTGTTTCTCTTCAAAAATGAAAAACCAATGACTTTGGAGTTATCTACTTCGATTAAGAATGCACAAAAATCATATAGCGACAGCTACCACCAAATATATTAGACAACATAATTTTCGATATTCCCTATACTATAGAGACATTAAATTTTGGAATATCCTTGTGAGATATTAGAGAATGTATAAATTTCATTCCCTTTATTTTCTTCTAAATATTGGGGTTTAGTGAATTGAATCTAACAACATTTTCACTTCAACTAGACGATTTCTCAGTCAAGATCCCCTAAAGACATCATAATGACATTTTATTGAAGGTTGTTAAGTACATTTTTCTCAGTTGATATACTTATCATTGATAATGAGGAAGAAGTAAATGTACCAATCATTCAATGGAGTAAATTTATCCCCATTGGGATGGATTTTATTGATGTGAGCCAACGATGGTTAACTTTTAGAGTCGATAATGAAAAACTTTTTCTAACTTTGTAATAATTGCCACGTAGAGTGGTGAGTATTTGGATTGTCAAGAAATCATTCTTACTGATGAGACAAGTGATTATATTATTATTATTAATGATATAGAGACTTTATCTCTAGATTAATATTCTTTTTTATCTATCATTAATAAATGAATCCCTCACATGGAGGGAACCCATGATATTTTTAATAGGCAACATTGGACTTTATGGAAATTATGAAGGTTAAATAAAATTGGATATAGTTTAGAGGTTTTTAACATAAAATAAATAAGATTAATAGATACATATAAACACAATAGTCGAAAAATTTACTTCATATATTATTTACACAATGTGAAAATTTTAGGGTTAGAAACCAATTAAAATTCAAACTTTCACATCAGGTATTGTTTACATGAGGTGAAAAACTCGTGACGGTTATAAAAGATATGATTTATGGTTCACTGCAAGTAACCCCCCCCCCCACATGATTTCTCCTCCTATAAACTAATATACTCCATCTCACTCATTATTAAACCACTGGACTCCCTCCTCCCATCCTCTTATATGTGAATCAACCATTCTCCTCCACCTTCCTATTTTTCCCTGCTTATTTCATACAACCATTTTGGCTCGACCAAAACCATCAAATTCATGGCACAAGGTGATGGTCTTATACAACCCAAGAGACCAGTTCATTGACCTCCATAATCACATGTGAATCCCACCCAATTACCATATACATCATGTTCAGCAACTCAATCAACATCTGATGAGTTGTAGTCCTCATATATCCCATCAAAAGGTGCTTCCCTATGATCGTACCTATTCATGTACCTCCATTTATCTTCACCTGGTCACCATGTATTCTTAGACAATATCTATGAAAATTATAAGAATACAAACAACAATTTAGACCTCACTATTCTCAATAATATCCACATGAATGAGGTGGTCCTCAATCTTCTTGGAGGGATACACCTCTCCAGCTTCACTGAGGTATGTGATAGGATGTATTGGGATCCAGTCCAAGATTTATTAGATTCCCTAGAGTTTAACATATCATATGTAACTTCCTATATTTTTGTCCAAGATTTTCAATCTTTCCTTGTATACTTTTTCATTATGATCATTATCAACACTAAATATTTCTTCTCTTATATAGCCTATGCTTATTTACTGTTTGAGCTGATCAAGGAAGATATAACGAGGAGATATGAACTAATTTCCCTGGATCAAGAGATATTTTATCACCCTCATATGAGAAATATCACCCAACTATGGGGTACAACATTACTAATTATACAGTGTTAAATCACTCATTCCTTGATAACCATATGAGATTAACATAGGTGCATTATCTAGACATGGGTTATCATCTTTTCTACTACCCTAGGTGGGTCTTCCATAAACATGGCCTTCCAGTTTTCATTTTACGATGAGACCTATGTATGGTAGGATTATGGTTAATTGATGGTAGTAAATCTTATCACACACCTCTCACATCATCTTTATGTATTTGGTTCTACTAATACTTATTATTATGTGATATATATTAATTCAATTGACCCCATAATGCTCTACAAAATGGGGATCTTGATAAAATTTTAGAGGTACTACAAGTTGGCCCTCAAGTATGTGAAGACTGTAGATGATACCCCTTCTCACTATGCCCTAGAAATGAACCTTATCCCACCTAATCATTCCCCAACCCTAGATCCATCCTATGATACCCTTTCCTCTACTTCACCTGCTACAGACATTGATTTCTATAACACTCATGCTTCAACATCTATAACCATTGAATCTACCCCATCCATTCCCTCCAACATATTGTATATTTTCAAGTGTATTTGGGGGAATAAAATATATTTCTACCTCTATTTTTTTATCCCTTCACTACCATCATACCACCACCATCCCATACATATTCCCACCGACCACCACCAGCTCCCACAATCCACAATTCATCCTCTATTCCCACTTCATCTACTACTCAGGTTGGACTAGTTCTATAGATCATAGACCCACCCATCCAGTATGAGTCTATAGTTGAGTAAGAAATATGGGTTAAGTTCCCTCCCTTCCTTCTACCTCATAGGTCCCAATTATTAATCCAATTCCATATATTTATCCCATTTATGGACCAGATCCTCCCCTACTAATTTGGAGACCTTTATTTATACTATCACCACAGAACCCACTATGTTTGATGATCCTCCTTCCACTGCCTCTATAGATGAGATATATCGTAGGGGGTAGATTCAAGAATCCAGTGTTTGGGGGGACATCTGATGCTAATTAAAGTGATATGGTGTACACTATTTTGTCTTGTCCATGTATACCCCGCCTTAGTTTTATGATATGTCTGGTTATAATTTTTTTTATTTTCATTGTATCAAATGTTCTTGGATATATATTTTATTGCATTTATATATAGGACAATGTATTGACTACACTAATTTCTTTTTTTTTACTCATATTTACTTCTAAAATAATTTATCCATGTCTATATCTACTATAACATCCATGGTTATTGATGACAATTTTAGTCCACCATCTACCCCCCCACCTCCTATGAGATATATTAGTTTCTAGATGGCATTAAATTACAGCATGTGGATCTCTAATTCTCTAATGTATATGATACCCCTCCATTAATTGACTAGAATTTATAACTTCCTCATTAGAATTTTGGGTAACCCATTTCTGAGGTGGTTAACCCCACCAAATGTCTATCGGAGCTCGATGATATTGACAGTATTTCCTATAAGTGGAAGAGGACATATCATCTAATGTATGACACATACTGATTTTTTTGTCCATTTTTATGTCTGATGATTTCATTGTTAGAACATTATTAGAGGAAACCCATATTTTTTCTTATGTTTTGTTTTGAGCTTCTCTAGAACATTTTTTCTAGCACTTTTTTCCTTGGTCATGCAAAACATCCTTGTAACCACTTCAGGAATTTACCTAAGTTTCATTCTGAAACTATTGACTATCTAAATATTCATATTTCTGTACTAACAACATGATTAAAATTTTTATACAAATGGTTCATCTAGTTCAAGTATCTATTATTTCTAAAAAAAATTATATGTAAAAAATTTCATATCTCCATGAAACATGTTCCCATATCTGATGACTTTCACTATAGGGGGGTATTGATTCCAAAATAAAAATTTCATAAATTTACATTTATTTAATATGTTTTCTAATATTTATATCTTTAGAACTTGTCATCCCAAAATATTGTTGAAACTATATAATTTTATGTGTGGGTGAGTCTTTATTGAGATTTATTATTTGTAAAAATAGATTTTTGTTGGTATTCATTGGTCTATGAGAAATAATTAATATAAATAATTCTTTAACATGAAATCTAATTACACCCAATTAAATTTTAGGTTAATTTTGGTTAGATATTACTGAAACACATTTTTTCTTGTTTATATTTTTACCATGTTTGGTGAGTTGAGTGGTTTAATTCTAAATATAGATTATTATAATTTTTATTGATTGAATTATTACTGTATAATATCCCTTGATTGATTTTATTATTTTATATTCGAATTATTGATATAATTCTAGACCAATATGTTCATATTATTTTATATTCATATTTCATTAGAGATACTTGGACCATGTAATCCTATCCAAACATGAATTGTAATCTTATCAAATATATTCTTTAATTAATGCAATATTAAAATTATTGAGGAAATATTTTATGATCCATTTATCCTAAAACCAAATTGTAAATTTTTACTTCTTAATATCATTTAAGTCTTGAATGGCCTTGTTATGATTTATCCATGTTATGGGCCCATAATATCCCTTACAACCATACATTTTATATAATTTCATAATTTTCAATTGAATATGTGTCGTTGAGATGTTCATTACAAATGGAAATAGGATACTCACTACTAAAGATATGTTTATTGACTATTTCACATGATCTATAGGGAGTTGATTGTGGTTTTATTGAATAAAATTCATGAAACCCCTATTAAAAAAGGAATATAATATATATATATGGGTTGTGTATTAAAGGGTAAATATCACTATTACCAAACTAATGAATATTATGATGGTTCATATGTGGGTAGGTGATTGATGTGAGATCTATCCTAGACATGACTTTGGAAAATGAAAAAAAGATATAAAAATAGGAAATATGATACTTTCATCTATAATTTATAAAACATCTATTGATCTACCCAGAGATTTTGGGAATGTAGGGATTCTTCTTTCTAATGGATATTTCTTATCTTATTATTCAAAATCATCATATATTATAATTAATTTTTTACCCTCATTTTGAGGTTTATTTTTATCAACTACCCACCTACCCTCTTCCACAAAGTTATTTGAACCTTATTTCTCAATCCCTTGTTATTAATTTTTTGTTTATCTTTACGGTTTAGAGATGTTAGAACCAATAAAAACCTATCGTTATGAACATGTATTCAGGGTATGAACATAAATGCAATTACATTTTAACAATAGTGATAAGGTAAGATTCATTGTGAGGCTAATTTAAAAATAGGTATATCTTCGGAGGAATGTTTAGAAAATTATTATTATAGGAAGAAATAAATATAATAAAAAACATAACTGTTAGGCATGACTGATTTTTATCAGGATTGATCCAAGAGGTATTTCTTTTCCTGTTAACACTTTGTTTTATTTCCTTGGTTTTAATTCAGGTTTCTTATTAAAAATTTTATTTAGAATCCCTAATGAGATGCTTTTTTCGTGAGGACAAGAAATTTTTCATGTGTCTGATAATTTTATTATATGAATTCATATATATATATATATATTGGATACATTTTATTTTATTGTAATCATCCTTTATTCAATAATACACTAGGTTTTGGGTTTTTTCATGGAATAGTAATTCAATTCTCAATGGAATAAATGTTTTAAAATTGAGAATATGGAAACTTCACAACATGAATCCAAAGTACATGATGTGTATTCTTTGAGAAATGTACCACTAATCCAAAGTACTAACTATGAAACCATAAATAGTTATGAATCCAAAGTACATGAAATGAATATATTTTATTTTTTGTAATCGTTGTAATCTAAAACCTAATGAAGATACACTATGTGAAGAAGTAGAAGATGTGAAATGTTATTGATAGGAATCTTAAAAAATATACACGCTTTGAAATCTAGGTGGTTTAATATCATTGGATACCTTTCCGAATTTGAAGTACATGACGTGAAATCCAAATACACATTGTGTAGATGTTGAAAAAGAAGTCACAAGAAGATATTACAGGATTTAAATAATGGAAACATGGATTAATGATCGACTATATATATTAATACACACATACATGGAATAAGAAATTCTTATGGTGGTCAAAAGTCTTCCTTTATTCACTATTTTTTCCTTTTTTCCTAAACATTGTTTTATTGTTTTATTTTTCTTATTTTACCAATCTACTATTATTGATTACAATTCCATGAAATACTCTTTTGGTGTTGATGTTCTAAAAGTATGAATAAAATTAAAATTACCATTCAGATTCAAAAAATGTTGTTCTCTTCATTATTCATTCATTTAAGGTAGTATTTGATTGTGTTTACTGTCTTTCACTTAATCTTTTCATTTAATTGATTATTTTAATTATTATGTCGATCATGTTTCCTACTTCCCAACATTCAGTCAATACCATCACCCATAGATAAAGCACATAGGGTTAGGGGTTGATTGTTAGGGTTGATTCAAATGTAATTAATCTCTATGTTGATATGTGGTAACTGTGTGGATTGCAATTAAGATAAAAACAATTATATACCATATTATTTTTCAAAACTCTATTCATGGGAAGTCTAATAAAAAGACCTTGACCTAGTTGGATTTAACAAGATAGAGTAAATATCTTGTGATACATTCTTTAATATAATATATTTGTAGTGCAACTTGTTTGATTATTATCTCTAGACCAAATAGTAGTTTTAGGTTAGGTGGATACAGTTGTTTTTACCAGGACTAATTGGTAAACTTTTCACCTATTCGTAGCATGATCCATAGGTTTATCCCAACCTATAATTAGTGTTAATTTATTTCCTAAACCCTTAATTGACTCTCATTCCTCCTTATTCATCTTAATTAAATCTAATCTATATAGTCGTAGTAAAACCAAACTAATGCTTGATCATGTGGGAACCTACTACAAGGTTCTAAACCACTAGGTTTAATCCCTATAATCAATCCCTTTGGTTTTGACCCCACACTAACACTATGATATTCCTTTTTATCTAAGTGTATATTATCATAATATACATTCTTATATGATCAATGCATGTGTCAATACAACAATGTCTCCCAATCTAGTTATCCAATGATAGCTTGAGTTATTCATGGAAGATAATCATATCATAGTCACATATTCTCATCCACATGGAATATCATCATACACAGAAGGTTTGTGTAATTCTATCATATTGTCTATATGTTTTTCACATTATTGATCAAAGTAATTGTGGATCATCTAGAGCTTCAAACATGATATTCTCATAAGAAAAAAACACATATTGGTCTGATCGATCTTGACTAGATTAATGGAGAATTGATCGATATATTTTTTTCATGCATCTTGAGATTATTCAAGATGATTTTGGAAATGATGACAATGATGTCGCTAATATCTATCAACGCATATTTGATCTATTAAATAGGGTGAATTTTCAATATGTTTATAAAGAATGGTAAAAATAACCAAAACTTTGAATACAATGTCATAAATATCAATGTTGTTATACTTATTAATATCTATCCTCATTCCCTTATCATCTCAATGTGAGTAACCTGGTCTACCTTTGGATCACCCAAAACACCATCTTCGTTTTTCAAAGGATGGGGGTTCCTCCTCTAGTATATATGAATGATTCATGAATGATCTTTCTTCCCTGCTTATGTGAAATATTTTCTCCAAAATACTTCTCCATGCCTCCATGGTCTTATCATGTAGGATTTCAACCATATATTAGAAAAAATCTCTATCATGTGTGGTTGAACTACACCCATGGCATACTCGAGGTGGGATATTTTTTTATTGAACCCATATAAAACCGGTTTGTAAATTATTATTATAATTTCAAAGTAATCACAAGTATTCTTCTCAATATTAATTAAAAAATATATTTTTTAATCTATTTTCTTCAAATATCTTCATGTAATGGATCGCAACAATTAATTCTTCCAAAAATAAAAAAATAATGCATGATGTTATCCACTACTACAAACAATTTAAATATTTTTATCTCTCCCCAACTAGGACATATATCATCACTTTAACATTACAAAACTAATATTTAAAATATATTTTATATTCCCTATAGAAAAAAATGTAATACAAAACAATGTGTACTTCAATTTACCAGATTTAATTTTTTGTAAATACTAGAATCTTATAACATCCAATGGGTGTGCTCATTTTTCTTTTGGCTTTTATTTTCAATAAATTAAAATGATATAGTAGAATAAAATTCCTCTTTACACCATGTTCTTATTTATAATATTTTTTTATAGTCATAGCTTCTTCTCAATAATAGAATTTTTATTATATACTTTTTAACTTTTTGAGAGCTGAATAACACCATGTGTGTCCCTAAACCCTAAGATTTCAGCTCATCTCCCAAACATTACATGAGCATAACATGTGATGAAAATAAGAAATCATAACCTATAAATTAAAAGATTCCCCAAATTAAGTCTCATGTAATAAAATTATCAAAATAAGGGAAAAAAATTAAATATTTAATATAAAACACATCCTTCACTAATTATTTATAAAAAGAGTAAAAAATATTAATATCATGGGAAATAAGTACCCCTTTATCCCATAAAACAACCCTCCACCATTATAAATACACTTATTATTTTTAATGTGGAGTTAACTGTAAATATGGGATTACATGAAAACTCATATTTTAATATATTTTTAAAAAATAAAATTTCTATTTTTTTAAAATAAATATAACTTGTAATAATCCTCTTTATGTTTCTCCCCATTAAGGGGAGAACTCAACTTATCTTCCTCAGGGTTGGATATGTTCTGCAGTACACCATGATGGAAAATCTTCTCTCATTAAATATAGTATTCACCTATCTCATCCAAATTTAATTATTTGATTGCATCAATTTGATGAAAATTAGTACATAAAATGGAAGGGAATAGAAATTAGTTATTCACATATTCTTTAATATGAATCATGGGGTTGAGACATTGATATAATCCCGAAAACATCATTACATGATGGTCTAAATTGAATATACATCTTCAGGATTTCAATTTACATATACTTACACATATAAAAATATTTTGGTAGTATATTTTAGTTCATTGTTTCATTTTCATATTAGTTAGAATGGACCTACTATCTTTAGAAATAAATGCAATTTGATTATTCTCATTTTTCTGCACCCTCTAGTCCAATTTCATCATGTCTAACTATATTGGTAATATATTTTGATGAATAGTTACTTGAAATATATTAGGAGTGGACTCTTTCTTCTTAGAATCAATAATATTTGGAATAATTTGTTATGTCCCCTTATTTATCATTTCCCTAGAAGGAATGTCTTATATTTGATAGCTATGTCTCCAATTTGGTGGAACCTTCCAGACACCCATTTAAAAACATTTAATTTTCCCTTCTATGTAATTGTTTTGTACTCTGAACCTGGATTTTAAACCATCCATATAATATTTTTATATCTTTATTTTATTGGTATGACTCTCTTATATATTTTATTATTTAAATTTTTATTTTATTTCAATTTTATAATGGTTTATGATGTGGCCTATATTACCAAAATAGAATCATATTATTATAAATTACATGGAATAATTTTTATTCCTCTGTGGATTTCAATTCATCCTCATGTTTTAATTTACCCTATAGGTAGACTTAAAATTTTTATTACAATATTATTTAAATATTTTGTACTTTAAGTCATATAAAAATGAGGGGTTTCTTTGACTAGTACATAAAAATGTTCTGTATTATATTTCCCAATTTTGACTCACAAAACACATAACTATTCCAACATATCATATCTATTCCCTAAATATATATTCTTCCTTCAATGTGAAAATTAATTTTTGACAATAGATTCTCTTCTGACTATAGACTTACTCCCCCTTGATCTAGTGAGTCTCTAATTTTCACATACTCACATCATGGGATAGTTTTCTATATAATTATTCCCACACTTTAACAGCCCCATCACATACTAATAAGTCACTCTATTTTTCATTCATATATCTTCTACCAAAATATCATTTTTTTCTATTTCTTGATGGAAACCCCTAAATTTTTCATTCCAAATGAGGGAAAAGTTTTTATTTACACATTAACCTATATTTTTTATGATACATATGATTTATGGGAAATTTTGTTCCTCTATATTCTAAAATTAATATTAAAAATTTATACATCAAATCAAAATAGATTTATCATAAATTAATTGAACTTCATATTGGGTAACGTTTTTATATGATATGATCTACGTTATGTCCTTAGGTGATTTTGAACTCTTATTCACAAAAATATTAGTATTATTTGATGTAAGTCTCATTTATGATGTTTGTATGGCTTTGTCTCTCTTTATTATAAAAGGATAAGATCCTTAAGTAGGCGAGGATTCCAAATTTCTCCACATGAAATACATATTAAGGCACTTCATGTTAAAGGTGGACTTATTATCTTCAAATGATCTTATCTTACCTTCCCAATCTTAGTTTAGCATTCTTATATGATTGTCATTATTTATTCCAGACTCATGTTAATAAATTTTAATAAAAAAACCTATTTGTTGACTTTATATCATAATAGTCATCTTTTACATTTTGTGGTGATCATGTGAAGATTTTATAATCATATATCACTTATTTAATAACAATTTTTGATTCTTATTTCTCACAATAAATTATATTAAATTTTTCATAAATAAGGAAAATATTTTCTTTAAAAATATTCTCAAATTCTTCTTCATCTTCAAAAAGGTTTTTGATAGAATTTCACACTCTGAATTTATTAAATTGTACATACTGAATTTTTTCAACTTATTCTTTAAACATTTCATTTTGATCATCATATTACATGATAAATCCTTTTATATATGTTATATCTTCAAAATATTTCATTAAATACCTTTCATTTTTATAGTGTATGTCTTCAATAGTTTTGATAAACTCATCAACATAAAACTCACTAAATATTGAATTTGTTTCTTTTAAAGTATCACCATCCATTGAATTTATAGATTAGGATTTATCAACATGATATGATTTAAATAGTGATTGGTCCTTCATTAACATTGTTTAAATTTTCCTCAATATTTTTTCTAATTTCCACTACATTCTCTTTATGGTTTTGATTAAAACGTGACAATAAATTGTAATAGGGAAGGAAGATGATCTTTCCATCTGAGAAACTTCTATATTTTCAATGAAATTTCACCTCATATTAATCTATAAAAAATAAAATGAAATGTTATTGATCCAATTAGATTAAACCCTAGATTAGGTCTTATAAAAATTGTAAATCATATATCTGGTGTGATCACTAGGAAAGGGATGGGTGAACCAATGATCCTTTTTTATTTAAGATTTAATTATTTATTATCAAACTATGTATCCAATTAATGATATAACATCCATTATAGTTATATCTCAACTGTACTAGAGTATGAAGAATATAAAAGGTATTAGACACAATGATATTCTAGGTTATGCCATGAATGACCACTCATTTCATGATTCATGGGATGTTATGAGATATGGATTCTCCAATATGAATCACTACAATATAATTCATAAGATATATCTAGAAAATATTGATGATTAATATCATACAATACATATTATATAATCTAGTGAAATATATAGTATTAAAGTGTTATTAAAAGATTTATCTTTATGGGTTATTTGTACTGACATCCGACTAGATGATGGTATCTCCATAATATTATTATTTCTACCTCTTAGTGGGATATTTATAATACCACATAATAGTTCTTCAAGGTTCCTCAAAACTCCTTCATGAAATATTTTTAGAATCTTCCTCCTCTTAATATAAACAATCATTCCTAACATTCTTCATATATGCACATCCTCGTTCTTAAGAGGATTATTTTCCGTACTCAAATTAGTGTAATAGAATCAACACTTATATTATAATCTCACACTTATGTAGGGGATATCCTGAATAAAATCACCATAACTATTTCTTTTTTTAGCACAGATGGGTTTTGTAGATCGGTTGGATTATCCTATTACACCTAATGTATGAATATGAGGTATTTGGTATTGCTGACTCTAACTATCTATCACATATTTATTATCAATTACGATACATGGAAACATTCATAGAATATATTATGATTATTAATTTCCTAGTAATTGTAAAAAAAAACCATAATTTCAAAAATAAAATATATCCTCATTATAAGAACAATTAATTCTCTTATTAAGGACACCATTTCAATATCCATGAAACATATCCATTATTTTTTAAGTGTTATTTTATTTTCCATGTACTCCTATTATTCATTAATGATCTTGCGTTCGTGTGAAATAATTCTATTTCTATATTAAATTAATACTACATATACTATTCTTGCATGCACCTAGAGCATAATTCATTTTCCTCTGTGATGTGAGTAATTACTCCACATGATGGTCTCAGACTTTATTATATTTCTATAATATAATTTCCATAAACCTCTATACATTTGAATCAAAATATTCTTTTATCCTCAATTTAAATACCCAAAGAACACAATTATTCTTCTTTTAGTTCATTCACATGGTTTTCAAAAAATATATCCTCAATTAACTCCATAACGAACATGGTATCTATTCTTATTTTTTTCATTTTGTAATATAAATATTGTAGGCTTATTATTTTAACAATGGTTCTCTTTATTTGGTTCATATAGACTTGTTAGGAATATTACAAACATTGATATATCATGTTATAATTCTGCATGTATCTCTAGCTTTCTCGTTTCACCCATTTCTTAATTTATATAATGATATATGAATTTAATCACCGACCTAACTTCACTAAACAATAAATAGAGGTCTGTATGACTATCATTCTTGTATTATTTTCTATCCTGTGTTTTTTATGCACTATTATTATTTATCTTTTGAGCATAATACTCATGGTCACAACCATCATCCCATAGATATTCTATACACAATTTCCAAACATTATTTTCTTATTAAAGAGTGTCTTACTTTACTCAAAAAAACTCATTACTTATGGAGAATTATTCTACTCACAATTGCTTGTAACACACTGACATTTATTCCAGGAATTTTTTGTGCTTACTATCACATGTGGAAGGTCATTTTTTGCTCATTTAAATCATGGAAAATTATCTTCTCATTCTCATGGAAACTTTTCCATGTAGAAAATCCTCATGTACATATGGTATGTTCTCTTCATGCAGATAATCTATATGTTCTTCACACACTCAGGGCTTGTCAGGGTATCTTAGCCACAGCTTCGAACTGAAAAATATCCAATGACAATAATAGACTAATGATTGATTGATCATAGATCCAATAGTTGATGTTGGCTCAAGCGAGTATCGAATATAGATTGAATCCATTCTAGAGAGTTTCAGTGAAGAATATAATGACATAGCTTATGTCGAATGAATATGATCAAATCAATCAAATGGTAACTGAAAATTCACATCCCACTTCATAAATATTGAATCCTTGGAACATATTAATAACCATATGTATTCCCTATTCCTCTCTATGTGAGTAACCATGTCTCATCAACACACCCCTCACACACCATCAACATGTCTCCCAAAAAATGATATATATTTTCATAAATTCTCTTCAAATATAATCGTGAATTAGATAATCTCAATTATTTCATCATATTATAATAAATTAATTCATTTTTTACACTTTTGAAGAAAAATAATAAATTTCACTCTAGTAATATCACATTCATCATCACTTCAACATACCTCCGTCACATATTGACAAGATATGGCATCTTTTTTCATAATAAAAGAAACACCAAAGCATGGAAACTAAAAAAACTATGCCAAATCATGCCATTTTTGTGTATAATAGGATTTTAAAAAAAAATTAAATACTCTATAATATTCATTTTCTATCCAACCTCATTATTTTTAAATTTTATCTATGCTATAATAGGTGACTCCATTGTTTTTATATTAGTCATTCAAAATTTTCCCAATATTTCCATTAAATAATTACATATAGATATAAAGTTTTTGTACATTCTTTTAATAACTAAAAACCATGATATATTTTTACTCACATATCCTATAAATCTAAATGATATTTTTTTTAATTTTGGAATATCCTTGAATTGATATTTTTTAATATAATAAATATTTTTTTAAGAACATAAATAAGAACCATAAATTTTTTCTATCAAAATTTCTTCATATTTTGATTTTCATTAACTCTACCCATTTTAAATTTAAGATTCATTGATAATTAATTTTACCTTGAATACCATTATATGGATACTTATTTCAATTAATACAATTATTTTTCCAATTAACACACATTATTTTCCTATTCATTCATGATAGATTCATCTGGTTGTTCAATATAATATTTTCCATAAAGGGCTCTCCTATGTGAAGTGAATTTATTTTTAATTATGAATATTGTGAACTTCCTTCAGAATGATATATAAAAAACTATTTATTTTCATCTAATCATTAAATGGAATAAATTATTCATCTGAATTAATGCCTCTAATTTTAGAGTATCCTTTATATTCTAGTTAGGAATTTCTTCGAAACATAGTTTCATATTTATAAATTTCGTTTAGAAAACCCATTTTATTCCACTAAAATTTATTCCATTTAATATCAAAAAAATATCCCTTCTTAAAAAAACCTGGAAAATTCCTCATCAATTTAACATAAAACACTCCATTTATAAACTCTTCAATTCTATTTATTACAACAAAATATAGAATTGATATTTGGTATTGATACATAATAACATGAGTATACATAATATAACATTTATATAATATCATAGAACTTTAAATATAATTACATTAAGTGATTTAGGTGTATGATGTGTCAAGATACTGTTATAGGGAGAGGGGTAAAGGTTGAAATTAGATTTTAGCTAATGTAATCAAGTCATGGTGCGTTGATAAGTGTCAAACCATGGGCCGTTGTTTGGAATGTTGTTTTATAGAACATAGAGGATTCATTAGTAGATATGTAATCAATAAGAGTAAATATTTTTGTTAGATTATATGAGGATGTATGGTTTTAGCGTGGCATTTTTTGGTCACTGGATATACAGATTTGTGGAAGGTTTTGGTAAAGTATAAAATCCATATATTTTTTGATGTTCTATTTAGAGGATCGTAAGGTTTATTTTATTTTGATTCATTCTAGGGAAAATTATGGGGTTATATTAATGTTTATCCATGTTCATGGGTTATTAAGCATGTGGTGTATTCTCTATCATAGAGTGAGTAATAAGTTAGAGGTTTCATTGAATGATTTCCAAATGTAGTTTTGTGAAGAGATCCTAGCATCATCGATGAAGGGGGTAGATAAATTAATTAAACTCCCATATTTATGTGAGCCTATAAGTATATGATATTGGGATTTTATTAGAGGATCTTATTCTCTTTAACCCTGATCATTTCCCTAATGAGTAGTCTAGAGAGTGAAATTCATATGATGTGTTATCCCTAGTTATTAAATATTAAGTTACCCTGATTATATTTTATATATATCTAGAGGATCAAAAGATTTTATATTTGATAAAAAACATGGATTGTTTCATCTCAATAGGGGAATTATAAAATCTCTCTGGATAAAATTTCTATAGATGGGGTTTCTTGGAACCTAGGTCCTTTAATGTTACAAACATTAATTGATCATCCATACAAATTTCTCCCAACTTCCTAATATCTGGTAGTTCTTATACATTGACATGTATATCATTCCCGATGTTATTTTCTTTTATTAGTCATGGTAACTAGATATTCCAATGCCAATCCACTCTCAAGTCCCAACATTGTTGTGGAAGATATTTTTCATTCCATCCATAATAGAAATTTTCATATAGGATTGATCTACAACAGGATTAGTATGGATTTTCATATCTAAGGGTGATGGATTTGGAATGTTATATCCATGTGATGTCTTCCATCATCAAGGATATAATATTAAACATGGCCATATGGATGGTCATCATTAGGGTTTATAAGTAAGATCAGATGGGTGTGGTCACTTTCAATCCATGGAGATGCCATTATCATATGGGTTCATGATTTTTCATGGTACAATCAGTTTCACATCCAAAAATGTTTTTATCATATTTGATTCTATACCACTGCACTATTTCATTTTATCAACCATGGTCTAATCCTTGTGACTTATGTTGGTGAGGATTTTAGTTCCCGAGGATTTAATTATTCTTGTTGGTGGTCATTTGAGTCTCCATAATATGTGATGAAGTTATGAGCTGATTATATGGTGGTATCAATCTGTGGGGGTGTATTTGTATTAAAGAAATATCAATATGATGTCATCATTATCATAAATTAGTTGTATTATATGATTAAATTAATCTATTTCATTCATTATAGATTCAAATTCTATCAGATGAAAGGTTATTTTTTAGTGCTCATCACTATGTGAGATCATTAGGTTATCCATAGGCAGTCAGATAATCTATTTTCATAGCTTGAAACACTATCATTGGATTTTTAAGAGGCACGATTAGTGGGATTTTCCCTAATCAAGAACAAATTTCTTAATGTTTGACTTGAATATCTTATGAAACTACCACATAATGTAAAATAAATATTCAAATTGTTTTGTGGCCTGGTGCCTCTCAAATATTTATGACTGCTTACTAGATGGAACCATCTATAATACGATAGTTGGAAATTCATATTGATGAATTTCAACATAAGGTTCTCATCAATACTAGTGTTTCCCCATAGGGTTCTATAATGTTATTTTCCAAGAGGTGGGATGATAGTTTGAGGTTGTCTATAGGAATATATTGGTTCAATTCAGTTATATTTAAGAACTTTTATCCCATTAAAATGATATATGATTTGAATAATTATTTTAATGGATCTAGATGGATTTTAAATATTGATATAAAATAAAGGTGTAATTAGATTAGTTGATGCATATGTATATAATAAAGACAACTATGACGTGACATTATATAAAATATAAGTTTGTGGTTTTTAGTTTCATTATTAAAAATTACCCATTTATTTTAAAGGGAATAATGATGTCCATGTTCCATTAATTCATAGGCCATTCCATTATAGTGTTCATCAATGAAATTATCGTATAAATGAATTCAAGGGGGGTATATTGAAATCATCTTGGAGTTATTTTCATGTACATCATCACCATTATCACTAAGTAATTCTTTGTTGATGTTTTTTACATGGTAAATTCATTTTTTTAGCCATTTAGTGACTCACCAAGTAGTGGAAATTGATCATGAAATTATTGAATCATTATTTCTTACACATTAACTAGGAATTGAAGAAAGTTCATTATTTTCAGTGTAATTTGTTGTTACTGATCCAATTTCATGATGTATTTATCTCAATTCATATCTGGACTTAAAACATGGATTATGGAATTCCAAGTATTCATATTGACATATCTATGTCAACATGATTTATTCATCAATAATATTAAGATGATGTGTGCTACTATATTTAGGTATTCTAAGGATAGGTTGATGTCAGCAGGTTTTTTTATTCATATTTTATATTAATGGCTTGTTTAATTACAAATAAAATATAGTACTGAACTCGTATAGGTGTCAGAGTTTTTGTCCCAATGAGTATAATTATGCCACCATGATCTTGAGTCTGTAGTGGTTGTATTTTCACTAAATATATAGTGGTATTAAATAATCAGTGAGTGATTTTTGGTATTTACATACAATAAGATATTGAATAACATATTATTTAAATTGTATTTTAATCTATATAAGTGTATTTTAATAGAGTTGTAGTAATAAAATGACCTTATGATCTCTTGCACTCCAAAGAAAAATAATTTGGTTGTTGATACGTTGAGGAGAATGTAATAAGGATATATTATTTAGGTTTTGGAGGATTCCTGGTGGGTAGTGGAGGAACATACATCAATCCATTTATTTGAAGAAGGATTGTGGTATAATTTTCATGTATCAAAAGAGAAATAAATCACCCTTGTTATAAAGGGTTAAGAAGAATCAATGGGGAGATGAATAGATGGATGTGATGTGAAATTATTTCTTTCAAGGGGTAACTCTTGAGGGATGGTCAGTCATAAGTGGCCTTCAATGATTTTCAATGGAATGTTATTTTTATTCAAGTGATATAATGGTAGTTTCTTCCTGAGTTTCAGTTATCACCCTTAATGGTGTGTCCAGATATATCCATGATGTATCCAGGTAAGAGAATTCAGTTTTGGTGAAAAAAGATGAAGCAGTATATAGTATATTTTGTATTATATTTTGGGACTTGTGAATATGTGAAAGAAAGGAATCATGTTCCTATTGGTTTTCCATAGCTATTTTATATCCTTGAGTGGAAATGGGAGGACATCTTGGTGGATTTCAGGACATATTTTCATTAATATCAAGGAGAATGTGATGTTATAAGGCTTCTGGTGGATGATTCTATGAAATAAGTTCATATCTTAGTGATCATAGAATTAGGTATCATGGATTATTTTGTACAGTGAAAAATAGATGAGACTGTTTGGCTTCATGATGTATTGAGGAATATAATAATCAGTCAGTATCCTCACATTACATCAATATTATGGTAATATCATCATTGTTCATTTGGCTTTTTTCTCTTTCAGGAATATCATTTCCACACTCATATGGATGGATCAATAAAACGAATCATTTTGGTACAAGAATATTTTCTACGTTCCTACATCATGGATTATGGGGGATCATGGGTGAAGCATCTAAAATTCATTGAGTCTTCATATAAAAATATCAATTAGACTTCTATTTCTAAAAAATTTGTTTGAGTCATTCTATGGGGGGCCTTATAGATCTATATTGTGTTGGAAATAATTTGATGATCAATTAGTCCTTAAACTGAATTTGGTGTACATTATGACTAAGAAGATAATGATGATTCAGAATAAAATAATGGAGTTATTGTAACATCCCAGGTAAATAAAGAATAATAAATATTCTTATGTATTAATATTTGATAATTAAATATTAATTTTACTTTAAATTGGTTGCTATGTTCGATGACGTACTCGATACGCAACAAAGAGTTTCTTTGAAATCGTATGTTACACACTAGTTATAAAATAATATTATTTTAAATGTTAGTTAACACGTAGTAGTTGTACTGGCGGGAATGGATAGAAATAACTAAAATATGATTATATATGTTTTTTAAATGTTTTAAAATTTAATTAATAAAGGATAAAGGATTAAAATACGAAAATAATTCAATTTTGGCTTATATACTCTAATTTTCACGAAAGGTCCACTTATCAACATTTGATGGAAAACCGTCATTAAATATAGTTTTGGTCACTCTTATACATTCTATTGGACCAAATAAAACTCTTCTTTAGAATCGGGACATCAAATTTTACTTTGTGTTGTTTTTTGATATCTTTCCGATAAAATTCATTTTTTAGTGAATAGTGTAAAATGTTGTATTTAAATTCAAAACCTATTTTTAATATAATTTATTTATATGATTAGATTATCTTTTGAATTGGTTTTAAAGTGAAATTATAAAAAAAATTACCATTAAATCCAATAGTGGTCGTTGCAATTAATTTCACTTTAAAATTGGACTTAAACTAGTGTCAATATTTTGATACTTATTGTTTCATAATAACACGCTATTTGTCATGACAGCGGGAATTAATTATTAAATTAATTAATGTGACTTATATGTTTTGAATTTTGTTAAAATAGACTTCATTTTTGAATTTCGAATATCAAATATAGCTTAGGGTGATGTTTTGGTTTTTTCTGAAAAACTTCAATTTTGATGAATAGTGAAACCACCAAGTGGTGGTTACAAAATTTGATTATTCGTCTAAATGGGAATTTACCACTTCTGTGTTTTGAATCTCAAAAATCCAATTTAATTGATTTTAATTATTAAGTAAAATGTGGTTCAATGGGATTAAAATAAATTTTGGTGAATAGTAACTTTTATGTTTTATTAATCACGATTAAAGGTAATTAGTGTTATTTAAGGTAAAAATGATATTATAATAAAATGAAAATATATTGACACTTGTCCTAACCCTAATGGTTGAGTTATGGCCGACCAATACAACCCATGGGTCGATTTCGGGTACCCCATGGAGCCACTTGGGTTTGATAATGACATTTATTCCATTTATTTTAAGTTAAAGTAAAAATGACACAAACATGATATGTTTTACTAAACCAATTTTTACATGGGGTTATACAAGTCGGATTTTTGACTATAAATATTCATTGAAAATATAAAAATATTTCCTACATCATAGTATTTGTTCTATAATTTTTAGACATTAAATAAATTAAATTCTTTATGACATCATGATGATGTAGCGATGACCTCATTATTTAATGATTTAAATAAAATGGAAAGATAATGTAAACTCTAAGAGTTACACATGTTCAAAACCTATTGTATGGGTGGATTTAGAACCCTTATCACCTTATCCTAGAAACATATCAATGTATGACCATTAAAATCTGAAAACCATTTGAAAATAAAGTAACATTTCCTTACCTTCCAAGAGTGCCCCTCCCCTCCTCTTATAAAAGGCCCCCACCTCTACCACCTTACCCACACCTCTCAAGCCTTTGGTTCGTCCAAGCTCTGATCATTTTGTCTCTCCACATCCCTCTCTTACTCCTTGAAGCCTCACTTTGGGAAGATGTCTTCCCATGTAAGCCTTTGAGCTCAAACGAAAGGGAGTTACCCGATTTTATGGTAATGTCTTCACTTGAGTCGTTTTGTTTTATTTTGCTTCTCCAAACCCCTAAAATCTTTTTATTAATTTCTTTTGTAAAAACTCTAGTATCTTCAATATACTAGGATGTTGTTATAAGATTCTTTCGAGCTACACTCACACACACCTACGTCTAATGGTTAAAAAACATACTGTTTCCGTGGATGGCGAATTTCTGCCTCACGAAACGATGATTGTTCGATATTCTTCTAACACCTTCAAAGGTGGCCATTAAGATGTCACTATATTTATATATGATATATAATATGTTTATGTTTTCCTTAATCTTCTGTATTTTTCATTTGGGTCATACCTTTATGGTTTCCATTATGGGTAAATGTGATATCTTCATTTAAGGAAGTGCGGACTACCGCCCCCTAAAAGTGATTTGATTCGTTAATGCCATATGTGGGATTTATAAAGGATGGATTTAAAGTTATTATATATTATGTTATACTGGAATTATAATATACCTCTATATCATTATTATTTCTTTCCATTAAATTATGAGATAGAAATGAAAGTAGCGTTCATGCGTACGTACGGCTTACCGTCTCCATGAATGGTGCATTTCATTTCTTATCCCCAAATGTAATGTACTATTATAAGTACATGTATATAATCGATATATATGATGAATGACACATCTAAATGATGAATATAATTCTGGAATTAAAATATACATACCTCTCATTTGGTTTTAATTCCATTAATATGACAAAGAAATAAAAGTAGTGTTCATGCGTACGTACGGCTTACCGTCTCCATGAATGGTGCATTTCATTTCTTACCTCTAAATGATTATGTAATATTATAAATACATGTATATTCTGGATATATATGATATATATGATATCCAAATCAGGAATTTCATTCTGGATATAATGAACCTTTGACCACACGAACAACATATAATTGTAAGAAGTCCACTTTCGACTTAAGAACAAAATATCGACAAAACAAACATTATTAACTTAATTATTACATAATGTTTATAACATGGAAATAAGTGATATAAAAGGAATAATAAGCTTGAAAAAGGTTCTTAAGCAAGTAGAAATTAACTCAAGTTTATTATTCAGGACGTTAAAGAATGATCGAGTCAAGTCGGACCTGAGGTAAGGGACTTCGTCTCAATCTCCTTTCATTGAGGCATATTTAGTTTTATACACAACTTTCTTTTATACAGTGTATAGACCCCTTTTACTTTTACTTTTCTAGAAAAGGAATCTTTTTCTACGAAGCGTTTTACAAAACGACAAAAAGGAATGTTTCTTTTAACGTACGCGGTGACAACGACCTTTTCTGTCGCCGCGAGTATTATTTGGTCTTTGGCTTCCTAAACAAGCCGTAATGTTTTTTTAAAAATAAAATAAATACCATATAATATTTTATGTATTTTGGTATTGAAAATGGTTTTTATAATGGATTTGTTATGTCAATATATTTATGTGATATATTTTGATCAAAGTGTGGAGATTTTTTCTTTCCATTATATTTGTTTTATGTCTTATGATTTTATAATGGTACTTGGACATTTGACAGGTGGTTACGTGATGAACCATATGACGGGTGGTGCCGTGAATACCAGGACGGGTGGTTACGTTATAACCTCCAATGCATTGGGTATGGAAGTCGGCCGTATGGATATTCCATTAAGTATGTATGGAAGTTGGTCGTATGGCTATTCCATTAAGTGATATGTGTGGAAGTCAACCGTATGGTTATTCCACTTAAGTATGTTTATGTCCCAAGTTACCTTTATATGTTATGTGTTCTTTATATGGGTTTTATGTTAATCCTTTGGTTACAAAAGGGTAAGTAATGATATTTTATTCAGTGAATATTTTTTACTACTTCATAAAGGTGAAGGTATTACTTTGATAAAGTATACATGGATTACCTGATGTTTGAAAAACTAACAGTTTCCATTCTTTGTGTATCCCATACTGAGGTTTTTATGCTCACCACATGTTTTTTTGAAATGATTTTGACAGGTCTTAATGTCGAATAGGGTCAAGGATGGTATCAAGGGAATGACATGCTATATAAAACATGTAACTAGACATGTTTATTTTTAAGAGTTTTTTTATTCTATGGAAACTTAGTAGAAGTGTCTACTTTGTAATCTTTTGAGATGTAGTAGTTATCTTATAATTCTCTAGAACTATAAACCTGAAACTATCCTCAATGTGAATTATTCATTTAATTCAATATTAAGTAATGTTTAAGGCTAGGGCCTTATTGTTGGTATCAAAGGTCAGTTTAGACAACTTTAGGAGTTAGAAAAGTGTAAAATTATAAGTTAATTTATCGTACGATTAAAATTATATAGAATTTGAAGAATAACATGCTGCTTCACCTAAGATATTTCTGTGTTATGAATGGTTTTTCATAGAAGAAACATAACAAATTTTCTGGGAAGTCATACAGAGGGAAATGACATTTCAAATCAGTAACCAGTGATGGTCGGAATCAGAATTGAGCAGCTTACTGTAGTGATGACTCAATTGAATCAGGGGATAAATGGTGGTTGTGTTTATTGATGATATTATTGTTTTTTCTAAAAGTAAATAGGAGCATGAAAGTCATTTAAGGGTTATTTTTTCAAACCTTAAAAGAAAAGAAATTGTATGGGAAATTCAGCAAGTATGAGTTTTGGTGGAAAAACATTTCTTCCCTTGGTCACATTGTTTCTAAAGATGGGATAACCGTTGATCCTGCAAAAATAAAGGTTTTTGAAGAATGGCCAAGACCCACAAATGAAATAGAGATTTGTAGTTTCCTTGGTTTGGCAAGCTATTATCGAAGGTTTGTTAGAAATTTTTCACGGTTTTCTAGTCCAATGACTAAGCTAACCCGTAAGGGTGTTAAGTTCATCTGGACAAAAGAATATGATGATTTTTTTCAGGAGTTGAAAGGAAGATTGGTGAATGATCCAGTTTTGGCACTTCCTTCCAGGAATGGTGATTTTGTTATATACAGTGATGCTTCGTTGAAGGGACTTGGTTGTGTCCTTATTCAGAATGATCAGGTAATTGCATATGCTTCATGTCAGTTGAAAACTCCTGAGGTAAATTACCCTACACATGATTTGGAATTAGCTGCTGTTGTTTTTTCTTTAAAAATTTGGAGGCATCATTTGTATGGAGTAAAGTGTGAAATATATAATGATCACAAAAGTTTAAAGTATATATTCACTCAGAAAGAATTAAACATGAGACAGAGGAGATGGATGGAATTAATTAAGGATTATGATTGTATAATTCATTACCATCCGGGAAAAGAAAATAAAGTGGCTGATGCTTTGAGTCGAAAAAGTAATGCTTCATTAACAATGTTTCGTTTGGAAGGGGATCCTTTGGTTTTTCATTTGATGAACTTTGGCATAGAAGTTGTTGGTGTAGGAATTTCTTCTGTTTTGTTTCAAGTATCAGTGAAATCGTCCCTATCAGACAGAATCAAGCAAGAACAGAAGCAAGACAGTGAGTTGCATAAAAAGTTAGAGTTGGTTCAGAAGGGTAAGTTGCCTGAATTCAACATTGATAATTATTGTGTTTTGATATTTGGGAAGATATTGTGTGTGCCTTGTGATTCACAGTTGAAGAAAGAGTTGTTATGTGAAGCTCATAGTTCTCCATTTTCAGTTCATCCTGGCAGTACTAAGATGTATAGAGATCTGCGGGAGTATTACTGGTGGGTTGGAATGAAAAGAGATATTGCTGATTTTACTGTGAAGTGTTTGACTTGTCAGTAGGTTAAAGAAGAGCGGAAGTTACTGAAAGGGATGCTTCAGCCTTTACCAGTGCTAGAGTGGAAATGGGAAAATATATCCATGGACTTTGTTGTGGGATTACCAAAGAAATCTAGAGGTAATAATGCAATCTGGGTTATTGTTGATCGCTTGACTAAATCTGCTCATTTCCTTGTGATACGAGATAATTTTTCCCTAGATCAACTTTCCCGTTTGTATCTTAAAGAGATATTCAGGTTACATGGATTTCCTCTCTCCATTGTATCTGACCGTGATCTCAGGTTTACTTATAACTTTTGGAAAGGCCTTCAGAAGTCGTTGGGTAGTGAATTAAATTTTAGTACAGCTTTTCATCCGCAATCAGATGGGAAGTCAGAACGAACAATTCAGACCTTGGAGGATATGCTATGATCTTGTTCGATGGATTATCAGGGAAGTTGGGACCAACATCTTTCTTTGGTTGAGTTTTCTTATAGTAACAATTTTCATTCCAGTATACAGATGGCACCATTTGATGCATTATATGGGAAGCGGTGTCGAACTCCTGCATTTTGGGATGAAGTTGGTGAAAGGACGCTGATGGGACCAGAATTGGTAGAAGAGATGGCAGAAAAAGTTCAGTTGATTCAAAAACACATAAAAACAGCTCAGAGCAGACAAAAACGTTATGAAGATAACCGAAGGAAGGATCTATATTTTGAGGTAGGTGATCATGTTTTTCTCAAAGTCTCACCATGGAAGAGTGTGATGAAATTTGGTAAGAAAGGAAAGTTGAGTCTAAGGTTCATTGGACGATATGAAATTCTAGAGAAATTTGGATCAATTGCTTACCGAGTGGCATTACCTCCAAGTTTATCTCAGGTACACAATGTTTTTCATGTTTCGATGTTGAGGAAGTATATGCCAGATCCATCTCATGTTTTGAGTCCAGAGGTAGTTCAGCTCGAGGAGAACCTATCTTATGAAGATCAACCAGTCTAGATTCTTGACCGAAGAGAGCAAGTATTGCGAAATAACGTAATTAACCAGGTAAAGGTTTTTTGGGAAAACCATATGGTTGAAGAGGCAACGTGGGAATCTGAAAATGCTATGAGGGATAAATACCCCCACTTATTTTGATAAGTGAATAAAATTGCGAGGACGCAATTCCCAAAAGGGGTAAGGATGTAACATCCCAGGTAAATAAAGAATAATACATTTTGTTATTTATTAATATTTGTGAATTAAATATTAATTTTACTTTAAAGGGGTTTCTATGTTCGATGGCGTACCCGATACGCAACAATGAGTTTCTTTGAAATCATATGTTGCACACTAGTAATAAAATAATATTATTTTATATGTTAGTTAACACGTAGTCGTTGTACTGGTGTGAATGGATATAAATAACTAAAATATGATTATATATGTTTGTTAAATGTTTTTACATTTATCTAATAAAGGATAAAGGCTTAAAATACGAAAAGAATTCAATTTTAGGCTTATATATTCTAATTTTCACGAAAGGTCCACTTATCAACATTTGATGGAGAACCATCATTAAATATAGTTTTGGTCACTCTTATACATTCTTTTGGACCAAATAAAACTCTTCTTTAGAATCGGGACATGAAATTTAACTTTGTGTAATTTTTTGGTATCTTTCCGATAAAATTCATTTTTTAGTGAATAGTGTAAAATGTTGTATTTTAATTCAAAACCTCGTTTTAATATAATTTATTTATATGATTATATTATCTTTTTAATTGGGTTTAAAGTGAAATTAGAAAATATTTTTACCATTAAATCCAATAGTGGTCGTTGGAATTAATTTCACTTTAAAATCGGACTTAAACTAGTGTCAATCTTTTAATACTTATTGTTTCATAAAAACACGCTATTTGTCATGATAGCGGGAATTAATTATTAAATTAATTAATGTGACTTATATGTTTTTAATTTTTTTAAAATAGACTTCATTTTTGAATTTGGAATATCAAATATAGCTTAGGCTGATGTTTTGGTTTTTTCTGAAAAACTTCAATTTTGATGAATAGTGAAACCACAAAGTGGTGGTTACAAAATTTGATTATTCGTTTAAATGGGACTTTACCACTTCGGTGTTTTGAATCTCAAAAATCCAATTTAAATGATTTTAATTATTATGTAAAATGTGGTTCAATGGGATTAAAATAAATTTTGGTGAATAGTAACTTTTATGTTTTATTAATCGCGATTAAAGGTAATTAGTGTAATTTAAGGTAAAAATGATATTATAATAAAATGAAAATATCTTGAAACATGTCCTAACCTCTATTGTTTGAGTTATGGCCGACCAATACAACCCATGGGTCGATTTTGGGTACCCCATGGAGCCACTTGGGTTTGATAATGACATTTATGCCATTTATTTAAAGTTAAAGTAAAAAATGACACAAAGATGATATGTTTTACTAAACTAATATTTACATGGGGGTATACAAGTCAGATTTTTGACTATAAATATTCATTGGAAATATAAAAAGCTTTCCTACATTATAGTTTTTTTTATAATTTTTAGACATTAAGTAAATTAAATTCTTTATGACATCGTGATGATGCAGCGATGACCTCATTATTTAATGGTTTAAATAAAATGGAATGATAATGTAAAATATAAAACCTAAAC
This sequence comes from Viscum album, assembly GCA_963277665.1. Lineage (NCBI taxonomy): Eukaryota > Viridiplantae > Streptophyta > Magnoliopsida > Santalales > Viscaceae > Viscum > Viscum album. The sequence goes on from OY728141.1 coordinate 1,382,667,513, forward strand.
ATGTCCAAAACCTATTGTATGGGTGGATTTCGAACCCTTATCACCTTATCCTCGAAACACTTCAATGTGGGACCATTAAAATCCGAAAACCATTTGAAAATAAAGTAACATTTCCTTACCTTCCAAGAGTGACCCTCCTCTCCTCTTATAAAAGGCCCCCACCTCTACCACCTTACCCACACCTCTCAAGCCTTTGGCTCGGCCAAGATCTGATAATTTTGTCTCTACACATCCCTATCTTACTCCTTGAAGCCTAACGTTTGGAAGAAGTCTTCCCAAGGAAGCCTTTGAGCTCAAACCAAAGGGAGTTACCCGATTTTAAGGTAATGTCTTCACTTGAGTCGTTTTGTTTTATTTTGCTTCTCCAAACCCCTAAACTCTTTTTATTCATTTCTTTTGTAACAAATACAGTATCTTAAATATACTAGTATGTTGTTATAAGAATATTTTGAGCTACACTCACACACACCTACTTCTAATGGTTAAAGAACATACTGTTTCTGTGGATGGTGAATTTCTGCCTCACGAAACGATGATTGTTCGATATTCTTCTAACACCTTCAAAGGTGGCCATTAAGATGTCACTATATTTATATATGATATATAATATGTTTATATTTTCCTTAAGCTTCTGTATTTTTCATTTTGGGCATACCTTTATGGTTTCCATTATGGGTAAATGCGATATCTTCATTTAAGGAAGTGTGGACTACAGTCCCCTCAAAGTGATTTGATTCGTTAATGCCATATATGGGATGTATAAAAGATGGATTTAAAGTTATTGTATATGATGTTATACTGGAATTATAATATTCCTCTATATCATTATTATTTATTTTCATTAAATTATGAGATAGAAATGAAATTAGTGTTCATGCGTACGTACGGCTTACCGTCTCCATGAACGGTGCATTTCATTTCTTATCCCCAAATGTAATGTACTATTATAAGTACATGTATATAATCGATATATATGATTAATGATACATCTAAATGATGAATATAATTCTGTAATTAAAATATACATACCTCTCATTTAGTTTTAATTCCATTAATATGACAAAGAAATAAAAGTAGTATTCATGCTTACGTATGACTTACCGTCTCCATGAACAGTGCATTTCATTTCTTGCCTCTAAATGATTATGTAATATTATAAATACATGTATATGCTGGATATATATGATATATATGATATCCAAATCAGTAATGTTATTCTGTATATAGTGAACCTCTGACCACACGAACAATATGTAATTGTAAGAAGTCCACTTTCGACTTAAGAACCAAATATCGACAAAACAAATATTATTAACTTAATGATTACGTAATATTTATAACATGGAAATAAGTGATATAAATGGAATAATAAGCTTGAAAAATTTTCTTAATAAAGTAGAAATTAACTCAGGTTTATTAATCAGGACGTCAAAGAACGATCGAGTCAAGTCAGACCCGAAGTAAGGGACTTCGTCTCAATCTCCTTTCATTGAGACATATTACATTTTATACAAAGCTTTCTTTTATATGGTGTATAAACCCCTATGACTTTTATTTTTATACAAAAGGAATCTTTTTCTACGAAGCGTTTTACAAAACGACACAAAAACGTACGCGGTGACAACGACCTTTTCCACTGCCACGAGTATTATTTGGTCTTTGGCTTCCTGAACAAGCCGTAATGTTTTTTTAATGAAATAAATACCATATACTCTTTTATGTATTTTGGTATTGAAAATGGTTTTTATAATGGATTTGTTATTTCAATATATTTATGTGATATATTGTGATCAAAGTGTGGAAATGTTTTCTTTCCATTATATTTTTTTTATGTCTTATGATTTTATAATGGTACTTGGACATTTGACGGGTGATTACGTGATGAACCATATGACGAGTGGTGCCGTGAATACCAGGATGGGTGGTTACTTTATAACCTCCAATGCATTGGGTATGGAAGTCGGCCGTATGGCTATTCCATTAAGTATGTATGGAATTTGGCCGTATGGCTATTCCATTATGTGATATGTGTGGAAGTCGACCGTATAGTTATTCTAATTAAGTATGTTTTTGTCCCAAGTTACCTTTATATGTTATTTGTTCTTTATATGTGTTTTTTGGTAATCCTTAGGTTACAAAAGGGTATGTAATGATATTTTATTCAGTGAAGAGTTTTTACTACTTCATGAAGGTGAAGGTATTACTTTGATAAAGTATACATGGTTTACGGGATGTTTGAAAAACTAACAGTTTCCATTCTTTGTGTATCCCTTACTGAGCTTTTTATGCTCACCCCAAGTATTTTTGAAATGTTTTTCACAGGACTTAATGTGAAATAGGGTCAAGGATGGGATCAAGGGAATGTCATGCTATATAAAACATGGAACTAGACATGTTTCTTTTTAAGAGTTTTTTTTATTCTATGGAAACTTAGTAGAAGTGTCTACTTTGTAATCTTTTGAGATGTAGTAGTTATGTTCTAATTCAAAAAAAATCTAAACCTGAAAAGATCCTCAATGTGAATTATTCATTTAATTCAATATTAAGTAATGTTTAAGGCTGGGGCCTTATAGTTATTGGGCTATCAAAATGATATGTATCCTCATAAGGATCATGGTGGTCCATATTTAGACCACTTTCATACCTCTTTAGTGTATCCACTTCCACTGAACTGGTTTGTGACCTTTATAAAATATATACCAACTTTTTCTCCATCTTTAACATATAATGAACTATCTATTCACATTATAGTTTAATTGGTCCCAATGCTACTTTCTCCAGGAACACCTCTTGGAATATGGTTGGTGGGGGATGAGACCTCAAACTCATACACTCTATGTGGCACATAATAATCCAAAATATGGTATTAAAAGACCTAAAATATTACTCACACATGTTATAATGGCTCATATGTCATGGGGAATTGATCATGATTTTTTGAAATCCTCCCAGCCTTAAGTCCTTAGGGTGGTCTCTTCCTTTTTGGCCTCAATATATTGTATTATTAAATAGAGGCAATAGATTGTGTTTGTACGGTACATCCATAATTTTCCTAGTTTATATATTATATTGAAATATTATGGCCTATATGTGTAATTGTTTTATTGGTGGGTCTGGATGAAGATGATCTATTGTTTTTCTATATCGTTGTAGTGACATTAATATCTCCCAGTACTGTCTAGTAGTTGTTGTATTTTTTGGGTTGGTTCCCTTTAAATAACTTGTTTAGTACCAGATTACATGTTTTCATTTTTTATGAATTTTTATTAATAAAATTATTATTAATCCAAAATATTAAATTTTATGTGATAATTTTACAGGTATATGTGTTGGCATGAAAAATCATTGTAGTTCCCTGCTGTGATGAAAACTAATAGGTTCCACAATATTATTCAAGAATATTTTTATATGGCTGGGGGAAATTATCTGACATTACATAGACAATATAGGCTATTAGGGGAAGGAGACTCAAAATATATTGAGACACAATATCATGGTGTTCACCTTTTGTGATATCTAAGATACGAGCTTATGAGAGAAGGCTCGTTAAATAAAAAACAGTGTTTCCATGTTTCTTTCTTTATTCCTATATGAATACTTATATATTTAACAATAGAATATAATATTCTCAATAGTGTGTATCATAACTCACATAATTAGATGTGTTTTTGAAAATTGGAATTTCATGTGTTTGGAGTGTGGTGGGATATGATTGGTACATCGTAAGAAAAATTGAATCAATAGATAATATAACAAAGGATTTATCCCTTATTACCTATAATAGAAGTTGATATCTTAGTTCCTTTGAAAGAATAGAACTATCTACTTAAATTCATGGCCATAGTGTTTGATAGCTGAGTTCGTTAACATCAAGAATATAGTTTGATGGAACTAACATATATCCTTCTTAATTTGATATTTTTCAATAAATGTATTATATTACAATGTAAGCTTACAAATGATGTTGGACAAAATTTTGACATTAACTTCCTTCTGTATGGGTTACTTGACATGTTTCTTGATCGTATCTTTGGTCTTTATGCAGTCTTGCCTAATTCCACAAAATAATGATGCCTAGAGGGAAACACACTAATTGTATCTTCAATTATATGTGAATTCAAGTATTAAAATATATTATACTAGATAATATTTATTCTAGTTTGGTTGATCTCCATAATGTAATCAATGATTATTCAAAATAATAAGTGAGTTAAATAATAAAAAATAATTGTTTTAACATTAGAAAAATATAATATATACTATATTTATCCTAGAATAATGATGTGGAATTTTTTTAATTAAATATCCATTATTTGATGTTAGGTAAATGTTGATTAGGGAAAGAAAACAGAGCTTAATGGTCCAATTATGAATAAATGAAATTTATTTATTTTATTAATGTATAGAAATTTTCAAGTGGTTAATAATATTATTATTCTTATTAATGGACATCTGGTCATTTATGAATTAAAAACATTGATGTGGTTTAGTTTGCAATTTTTTAGAACTATTCCAACTCTAATAAATATCTATTTATCTGTCTTTCCTATATCACTTTTGTTGTGAACAACAGATTTGAAACCAATGGACCAATACCTTGAGAGTGATCTATCTTCCTGCTCTCTCAATCCTTATAAAGAAGGCCAAGGGTTCATCATCCTTCATGAAGAGTATTTCTATGATCAACCACAAACAACACATGTGATTAGGACAAGACATGATAAAAGTAGATGATTATATGGTGTCATTTAGAGATTATAGTGCATGACTCGATCACCTCTATAAGGGGTTTTCAATTTAATCCTATAACACAATGATAATGCAATGAAATCTATTCTATAATATCATCAATTAAAGTGGAATTACAAGTTTTGGTTCTTTTATATCTATTTAAAATGAATTATAAATTACTTGTCTAGATCATTCACTTTTGATTTTGGATTTTTAATCTAGTCCATTAATCTAATATATCCATTGGAAATGACATTTATATTATAAATAGAAACAATTAAACATTATTTATGACCTAAAGCTTAGTTATCCATACCTTCAAATGATTATTCCACTGCACTTGAAACCTACATATATTACTAGAGTGGTCACATGATTAATTAATAATTATTTTTTATTTGTTTATTGATTGTGAATGTTTATATTTCCATTTATAAAAAATAATTCATTTTAATAATATGACATTTTTAATATAATCGTATTCATTCTCAATAACATTACCTATAATATTTTAATAATTGAAACTGAATAATCATCAACATATTTTCATATTGATGTGTTAATGTTCCTTCCTGTATAAAATAATTCAACACGGTCTGTGTATTTCTAGAGTATACACTGAGTAGTTTTTCTTAAACATCTATATCTTGATCTATCGAATCAGATCTGAAAAAATTGGATCTAATATCTAAATAGATTGGATCAACATGTTGATATACATAGACTATCACATGGAATGTATTAATAAATTCCATGTAAATAGATTACGTTTCGTTTAGTCTATGTCTTCTTGCGTCTAAGTACACATAGAGACCAAGTGTTTCATGTATTAAACAAACTACATAGAGAAAAGAATGTTAAAGAATCTGAGGATACACACCATGTATTCCCTATACATTCCATGCACCACATACACACACATGGTTGTAAACATAGAAATATCCATGGAATGTGTCATGGAACCAGGTAGAACACAAGTACATGCCATATATTTTTTTCACTTGATATAATGATCTTCAAAAAATGATCTCAAATTTTTTAAGAAAGAAGAATTAAATAGAAAATTAAACCTATTTATTTTTTTGGTTCAAAATGATATTTTTTCCATCTTTCCTCACCATATCATAATATTAATAATTATATACTAAATTAATTTTTATTGAAATTTTTTGATGAAAATATGAAAAGGCCTTTAAGTACCCATGTGTACTACAGAAATTTAAAATGAAAATAATTTTTTTAAATTATAAATGATAGTGGGTTAAGGATGTTTATATATAATTAAGATAAAATAAAATTAATTTTATTAATTTATGGTTCATTTTCATAAATAAATAATCAATTAAATCAATTGATAACAACGTTGAAATGTATTCTTATTTCAGGTTTTGTTTGGATGTTCATGATATTAGACCAGCCCATTTATATATGATTAGTTTATTTTAATTTATTTTGATTTCTTCAAAAGTATGGCCCATGTTTCATCCCCTTCCCTTTATTATGTAAGGTCTTATGTTCTCGTGACTTCATTTTATGTAAAATCCCTTTATAAAATCATTTGTATCCCCTTAACTGTGTGTGAGTAAAAGATTATATATAAAGAGGGAGCGTCCTATTGAGAGGAGATAGTTTGATTCATGGATACAAGGAAAATTTCATCAAGACAATATATATGAGAAAAGGTGGAATGATACAAGATGATCCATGTTATACATAATGTCCCCTAATCTAGAACTCTCTCACGTGGTAAGAACTAGTTCATTAATAGACGTCATGTGCTCCTCCCCGTATGGTAGAGGTTGCCAGATTGTAGTGAGGGTGTGAAATGTATAGTGGTCAGACAATACCCCCAAAGTATAAAATTGTATTCAAGTAGACACAAATCAGAATAGATTGTAAATAATCAAAGTAAAAAATTTTGGAAGACAACAATAGAATACCACTGAAAAAATCCTATAAATTATAAGGAATAATGTAATTACGTGAAAGAATGTAACTCATTATCATGCAAGAAAAATATAAAAAAAATACTATGATACTCAAATAAGAGACTCATAGTCTCTGGTCTATAACACCATTTCAATCACATCTCCTATATTTAGCCTATTGAAAAACAAAAAATCAATTACAAGTCCATTTTTTCTAGACCAAACTTGTATCCATGAAATCTGCTCATGTACCAAACAGCTGCCTGAATAGCATTTCAGTATTACATAGTAGGTAGACACAACAATATCTTAAAAAACCAATAAGATAATATGTTTATGAGATAAATCCATAACTAGGTGTATTAATTAATTTAAAAATTAATAAAATACAACAACAACCTTCTTTAGCTCCATGACAAAATATTAATGAGCATATCTTACAACAATTCCAACCGCAGCCACATAACCAATTTAAAATAAACTGGTTTGAGGTCATGCCAGTATATCTATGAGCATGTCATATGGTCATTCCAACCACTCCTAAGTAACCACAGTATAGTCATAAAAATTCATGTCAAATCCCTTTAAGAATTAAAGTATTAGGGAAAATCCTGATATATATTATAACATGGGAATATGAATAAAATACTCCCTGTAAGAATTACAGCCTCGGATTGGGCGAATCCCACTCAATACCACCGTTATAGGATATAAGTGTGAATGTGTCAGGGTCTAGTCTGATATATAATCATTATATCATGAAACACAACCACTATCATACAACAAATATTTCATAGTATCACATAATAATTCATAGTGGTAGATTATGGAAATTACCATTAAACATCCATATGCACATGATATATAATTCAGAATTGATTAAAAATTATATCAATAAGAAATATTTTTGAATTTTGGGATTCTATAACAAAAAATCAATCTATGTCACATGTATTGCAAAACATACTGTAAACCATTTTCCAATTCAATTAAAATTAGGGTTATCTCACCCCATGGTAATTCATTAAATATGAAACCAACATACTTCAAGGAATAATTCCATTTGTTAATTTAATTAATTTGGGTTCACAAGGTGATGTTATAATCAAAATATTAGATGAACATGGAAATTATAAAAACATATGGTTAATATTTATACCCCCTACCTTTAAAAAATGATCAAAAAATGCTTCCAATTGGAAACACCCAATTGGAATAAGGTGTTGGTTATTTCAATGAGGTTTTTATATCAAAACATATTATGATAAAACCCAACTGTTAAACTGGTCTAATGATTTAATTGAAATGGATAGAGAAGAAGGAAGAAAAAAATAACATAAAAAACAAATAACAGAGATCACTCACACAAACTATACATCTATAACGGATGTTAGAACCCCAAAATCACCTAGATAAATCCCTAGGGTTAAGAGGAGAGGAGATGAAACTGTAATAAAAAAGAAAATTCATCTACATAACAAGTTTAGAACAGAATGTCAGAAATTTACACGGTGTGTAATGTTATTACACATCATGAAATGTTATTAAACATCATGTATTGTTATTAAACATCATGAAAATGTTTTAAAAGTATTACATTTAAAAAATCATCACCTAAAATTTATTTTAAAAAAAAACTCAATCAATTAAAATATTTATAAACCATTTACATAGTGTGTAAATGTTTTGAACATTATTTTTCATCCCATTTCCCCTTCAAACAAATCAAACCTCTTTTAAAGTTTCTCAACTTACAATGAACCCCTTTAATTATTAAAAAATCTATATCCACTCTTCATTAATTAAAACAATCATACATCCCAACAAATTAATTCACATAATAAAAAAATGATCCCCTCGCGGATTCTCTCTGGTCCCTCACAAGATTCCTTACAACCCAATACAGTGTTTATTCCAATGATAGACTTTCACAATTAAGAAATAACCAAATGAGAAGATTAATTAAAAAGTCAAAGGTCGGTGTACCTGGAAAAATATGTGATCTTTTAACCTCCCCCCATATAAAATCGCATCCCCAATATTCTATAATCATCACTGTGATGTATTAGTGAAAAAGTTAGGATCATGTGTTCACGTTTCAAACTCCCTCTCTCAGGTTTCCTCCTAAACTATCCCATGTTTCCATTGAACCCAAACCAATGATATAATCATACCACAAAGGTATTTCTCACTGTGATTGAAAACCCATATTAGATGCACCTAAAGTAAAATATCAGCCTAAAGATCGATATCTACTAATTCTAGCACCTGGGATGGTTTTGTATGATATATTTAAAGGTGTCACACATGATACAAGTCAAGCATGGTACTGGATCTCTATAGAATGGGTAATTGGTAACACACTTGACTCAACCTTTCCATTGATTTAAACATCCTGAAAAATCTAGGCACTAGATTTACCTATTCCTTAAAATGGAATTACCCCAACCTACGAATCACCCAATGGAAAACAAGTTGACCAAACTCCAATTCTAGAGATCATATTTGATGGTCAGTTTATAATTTACGCCTACTCTATATGGTCACCAACTAATGTCTGATTAATTACACCTGTTTATATGTCTCCTACAAGAGACTAGTCCTGACAAGTGCTGACTCTCCTACCTTCATCCAACCAAGTGGAGAACAACCCATCCTTTTATAAAAATCCTCAAATCGTTCCATTAGGATCAATGATTAACAGATATAATTATATTTAACTCTAGGAGTTCCATATGTTTCTCCCATGAGACACCAAAATAAAAAACATAGGCTCATAACATGTCATATGAAATAGGAATTTTCTAATCAGATTGACCATCTTTTGTAGATGATAGGTTGTTCTTAAAAGAAATCGAAATCATATTTCCTTTTGAATAACCATCCAAAAATTAAATGTGAAACGATGATCTATGTATGAAATGATACTCCTCAGAACACAATGAAATCAAAACACTTCACACATGTAAATTTTTCACATCTCCTCAATAGAGAAGGTTTACCAAATAAATAAGAATTGGGATAAATCATCCAGTAAATCCATAGAAGCCCATACATCGTCATTCATATTTTTCATCCCAGGGAGTCCTATCAAAAAATCCATCTTTACATCAAACCATTTCCACTTCAGAATGGCTAAAGGCTGTAAAATCCCATCTATCCTCTAATACTTGGCTTTCACCTACTGATAAGTGAAGCTACAAACCATGAATCTTTACACATCCTTCTCCATTCCATACCACTAGTATTTTATTTAGAGATCGCGATATAAATTTGATAAACTAGGATACACAACACATATAAAATCTTTAAACTCCCACATAATCTTTGCACACATTTCCACAAGAATCTATACTCAGCCAGAGAAAAAATATAATTATTACAGCCAAGAGACCATCCCGATGGAATCTCGCCGCCTTATAATTTGTATCTCAGAACTGATCCCTCTAGATTAGACAAATTATAGATCTTAATCTGGTCCAAAATCATAGGTATAATAGATATGGATTCCAAAAATACTCTCTCATGAGATTCTAGAACATCTAAATTCATGTCTTCAAAGGGGGGCATTATTCACAATTCACCACAAGACTCTCATACATCCGATATCTGTGTCTTTTAGATCAATGGTTCAGCAACGATTTTTTCCTTTCCTTGTGTATAATCCAATTCAATGTTTAAAGACATTATATACTAAACCCAACTCCTCTACCTAAGGTTCAGGTCGTGCTAAGAAAATATTTACTTGAGGAACTTGTGATTTATGTGAATAATAAACCTATCACCCTTGAGATAGTGTCTCCAATATGTAAATTCATGTACCACTACTGCTAACTTCATATTTGGATTAGGTTAATTCCACTCTTGTAGTCTCAGCTACCTATACACAAAAGAAACCACTTGATCATCCTATATCAGCACTTCTCTATGTTCGACTCTGAATGTATCATAGTACATTGTATATTCTTTACATGGAACATGTAGAGTGGGGATAGGTTCTGAGGTTATCCTACCTTTCATCTCTTGAAAATCTCTCTCATATGAATTAGAAAAATCAAAAAAACATCACCCCTTTCTGAGTCAGACCATACATTGGTGCTTCCAAATGGAAGAAGTCATGGATAAAGATCTAGTAATAACATGAAAATCCATGGAATATCTGAATTTTGACTATGTTCTTTGAATATTCCCAAGATATCATGGTTATGAAATTCTCTGGATCCACTGACACTCCTTCCTCTGAGATGACATTGCAAAAGAAGTGCACTTCATTCATCCATAATCTGCATTTGGTTACCTTGGGATAAAGCCAATTCTCTCCCAATGTAATGAAGATGATGTAAATATTTTTTCAATGATCATCTACTAACATGAATAACAATAAGATATCATCAATGAAAACCACCAAAAAATAATCCATAAAATGAGAAAAGATCATATTCATTAAGGCCATGAATAACATTGGTGCATTAGTCAACCAAAATGGAATTACTATGAATTCATACAATCTATACCTGTACTAAAATTAATATGAGATGTGGATTATATGTTCATTCCTTATTGATTAAATCCTAATCTCAGGAAAAGTTTGGATAAGATATTAGTACCACTCCACAGATTGAAAAGATCATCAATTTGTGGAAGAGGATACAGGTTCTTGGCCATCATCTAGTTCAAACTCTATTAAATCCACAAATAAGTGCAAACATCCCTCATTATTTTGGGAGAAGCGAACAGGAGAACCCCTAGTAGATGTACCCAGTAATATGAAACCTTTAGATTCTAGATCATTTGACTAAAATTTCAACTCTTGAAGCTCTATTGGTTCCATTTAGGATGGTGGGATAGAAACTAGATCATGATCATCATATTGAAGTCCATCCAAGATAGATAATATTGATTACCATCTTCCCCTAGAATATCCCCCCAATTCTTGGTAGTTCCATGAAGCATATACCGAAAAAGCTTCACTAACCAATCTGCAGGTGCCATGATATGCTTAAATATCATCTACACTGACTCAATTTATAACTCAGCTTCCTAGGGTCCCTCTCCCCCAATATACATTGGAAGATGATTCACATATAGATCTCTCATCAACTCAAACATCCCTAAATCATATGAAGAATCTCTCTTTCCAAGATTTCATGACCCTTAAGATTTTTACATGAATATGAACATCCATCTCATCCTGAGGAAATACAGGAAGCTCAGATTCAGCTATATTAGGAGAGAGTTAATTGACACTCTCCTGACACTCAAATTAAATATTTCAAGGACCCACTTTCTCTACAAGACCAACGCACACCATAGAGAATGGTATAGAAACAGGATCAACCCAACATGAGACTATAATTACGAAAAACAAACACTTGTTATTTCAATACATGGATTACAAGTCTTTTTCATGTAATAAAAAATAATTTCATTTAACACATTAAATACATATCTCAAGTCACTATTATATAGGAAAAGAATATGTCAATTTGAAAAATAGATATGACCACATCATTAACCATTCTTGTAAATAAATCCCTATATCCCAATTATGATGGATGTATTCTAATTTCGTACCCTATCATTCCACAAGTAAAAATCTCAAGAAATAATAATATCATAAATCAATAACCTCACACAACATGTGAATCACCTAATGTGAAATAATATCAACTATAACAAGCACTCGAAACAACAATATTCCCATCCCTCAGAACTCATATTTTTCCCCCATACATGGGTAATATAATCCTTTGCACAAGCTCATTACCTTGTCTTCACACATTCTAGTATCCATTCTACCTTTCTCAAATAATAAATTTCATGAAAAGAATATATTATCAATTGATTCCACTTTCTAACATCCCTCAATCAAGAACTATTTCATGTGGACCGAAAGGGTTGGTTATGAGACCTCAAACATGCCTCCCTATATTCTAAAAGATTATGACTAGTAGTGGGGTGTGAAATGTATAGTGGGGACACTATAACCCCTTGTATGAGGTGTCACAGTAGTATAAAAAATCATAATATAATGAAAATAATCAATGTAAAGACATTACATACGACAACAATAGAATCAAACTAAATAATCCAATAAATAATAAGGAATAATGTAATCAAGTGTTCGAATGTAACTAAATGTAATGCAAGAAAAATACACCAAAAATACTAGAATCCTCAAATTTAATAATCTTGTCTCGGGTCCCAAACCTCATGTTGTTCACATCTCTAAACTTTAGTTCATCTGAAAATAAGCAATATATAGTAAGTTCCTTTTCACTTTTCCAAACCTGCCTCCATGAAATCTGCTCATGTACAAAATGGTGGCCCTATATGGTGTAATTGTAACATAATATTTCAACACCATCATTTCTATGAAAACCATTCACATAATATTTCTATGATATATAGAGATAATGAGATGTATTAATTAATTTAAATGTTAATAAAATACAATAACAACCTTCTTCAGCTCCATGTTGAAATATCTCTATGAATATATTATGACCATTCCATCCACAACCATATAACCATGGTAAAATAACATACTTCATAGTAAATCAATAATATCTCCTAACATGTCTTATGAATATTCCGAACACAATCATATAACTATGGTATAGTCTCAACAATCTATTTTAAAGCCCTATATGCTTTACAGTATCTTGCACAAAGCTCTATTAGAATTAAAACATTGGATTGGGAATAGTATGATCTCTATAATCATTACAACATTGTATATGGATGATCCCACTCAATATCAGCATTACAACATATAAGTTTGTTAATGCTAGGGTCGATCAAAATATATTATCATTACATCATGGAACACAATCTCTATTATAGAGCATGGATATCATAATATCACATAACAATTATCAATGGTTAATTATGAGAATTTCCATTCATCATTCCTATTCCAGTTGAAAATTTATTCAAATTTTATTAAAAATTATATCAATAATAAATAATCCATAATTTTTGTATTCTATAACAAGAAATATCCCTAGGTCATATGTCATGCTAAGCATACATTAAATCATTTTCCAATTAAATTATAATCATGGTTTTCTCACCACATGGGTATCCATGACCAAGACAAAAATACATTTGATACCAAAGTACATCAAGGAATAATTTCATATGTTTTTTTAACTAATTTGGGTGAAAAAAATGAAGACACAGTCATAATATTTCAAAAACAAGGTAACTATCAAACCACATGGATAATTCTTAGACCCCCTACCTTTAACTGATGATCCTACAATGCTTAAAATGGATAATAACAACGAGGAAGAAATTTTAGATGATTGAAAATTGGTTCCTATATCAAAATTTATCATTATCAACCCCAACAACATAATTGGTCAATGGATTTCATCACAGCCATCGGATAAGAAGGAAGAGAAGGAGTAATCCAAACCGAAAAAACTTACTCGGGATCACTCACACAAATGAGACATCAAGAAGGGATGTCTGAACCCCCCCCCCCCAAATCATTTGAAAAAATCCCAAGGGTCATGTGGAGATGAGTTTCAACTGAAACCAATGATAATTTAGTCAAATAACAAATTTAAAATATAAGTTCAAACAATTAAATTACATGTAATGTTATTACATGTTGTTTAATTTTATTACATGTCATGAAAATCTTTATAATGGATTATAAAAAAATATCACCTTAGATTTATTTTATTGAAGCCATCAAGAAATTACATGACATGAAATCACAATAAATTATGTTTCAATATTCTATTATTTATTTTTCAGTCCATTTTCCATTCAAACAAACTAAACTTCTTTTGTTGTTTCTCAACTCACCAAGAACCTGTAAAATGATTAACACATTTATATCTGATATCTATTAATTCAATCAACCATACTTTGTGGGAATTAATTAATTTTCTCTTGAAACGATCTTCTCGTAGATATTCTTTGGTCATTATCATGTTTCCTTGAAACCCATGACTTTGTGTATTCAAACGACATACTTTCACGAAGAAAACACAACATAATGAGAATATTAATAAAAAACACAAAGTGATATGTACCTGAAAAATATGTGATCTTACATTAGAGTTCAATGCATGTTTTTACCTAAGATTAGGGGTTATTTTATCATCTACAATATTGAATAAAAATTTGATAATGTCATGATCATTCAAATTATATTATTATTTTTTAGTCTCATGGTCAGTTATTTATGTTTTGGATGATGCATGATCACCTACTGAATGAATTTAAACCCCTAAAATATGGAATAAATTAAAATATTACTATGTGTAATTTTTTATAATACATGGTTAATCACTTAAGTAAAATCCAAATAATATTAAGAAGGAATGTTAATGAATAGAATGGTATTTATATATAATTATAAAAATCCCTCAACAAAAATATTATGTTTGGTTTATCATTCCACTACTGTAGTTATAAATGACCATATAGTTTAAAGTTATTGAATAACCCATGTTGGGGTGCTCTTTATTATTATGGAACCTTTACCTTGATGATTTTTGATAACTTTACCTATTTTACATTATGGGATTTCTATCCAAGAGGGATTTGGTCTAACTAAGATGAATGTATAGTGGATATATTATAAAATAGGCTTTTAGGGTTGGGGATTCAACTCAATAGATCAAGGAATAATGAGTTAATATAGTTGGAAAATTAACCCTACCTAAAATCCCTTCAAATAGAATATTAGGCTCAATTCCTTGATAAAATTGGTAGAATATGCATCTTTTCATGTAGAATATCTAGGTGAAAACATATTCTAAAATTGATGGAGTGGTATATTAGTTTTTTAAAAATAATGGGAGATTATTTGACCTAAAATTTATAATTTTAATTTTGTTAAAATAAAGCTACAAATTATATGTTCTTCATTTGTAGAAATTCAAAATTTTAATAATTAAATAATATCACTAAGATCCATACATGATAATGGAAACATTATAACTGATATGAATTTCTAGTAATGGTATAGATGATTTCATGTTATACTGTATTTAGAATGATAATTATACTTGTTGGAAACCCAACTTCCTATGTTCATTTCCAAAGAGTCTACTGAGGAATAAGTATCTCTCTATTTGATGCTTATGGATGATGCACTTGATTACCAATATTACATGTTATCCATTATAGAACCTCAAACATGATGTATGTAACCCTTATCTATGTATTTCTATGCATATAATGCGTTTTTGTAAACATTGGAAAATCATGGACGGTTTCTGGATGCTTTTTGTGTCCTTTTAAGGGAGCACAATTTAAGAATTTTTAGTGAAAACCATCCACCACATGCAAGAAACTGTGCACCATGTGTTTGGAGTAAGAGAGAAGTCGCATGGTTGGTGCATGGTTTTCCAAATCGTGATGCCTACCTAGTCTAACTATGCAACTTGGGACAGTGGACTTAAGCAATGAAGGCACACAACAAGTCTAACCTTAAAGGGAAATCGTTTGAGGCACCCTATTTTTCCTATAGTAGGAGCATGGTAATCTCATGGATTTCCTAACTGTGTATCTAATTGTTCATGGTTTAAAAATGGGGATTTTAACAAATGGATTTCAATCAATTTTAACCCTAAATGCCCTATTTGAGCTCCATTTCATCCCTAAATCAATAGTTCCTTCTCTGCATGACTATAGAACCTCTCCCATGGATTTTGGATGCATTTAAAATGGTTTTCATAGTAGTTTGAATCTAGATCTTCCTTGTTACATCTCATTTCTAGGTAGTTTCATGGTTATCCCTAGAACTACTTCTCTATCTCCCTCAAAGTTTGTTATATATACTTATTTCATAGATTAATATAGAAATTATGATGACAATAATGGTGAGATTTGTCCTTTTGAGGTAAGAGGATGGGATATAAGGAAGATTTGTAGAGTTTTCACCTAGATTTAGCAAGTTTTTATATCACTGGTCATTTTCCCTAAAACCCTACAAGTAGGTGGCGTCACTCTCAAAAACAAATTCTAGAACGAGAATGGTTAATTTAAAATTAATTCGTTTTTCCTAAAGTTCATTTTGATTATGATGTGCAACGCTTGGTTGAAAAACATTTCATGATGAATTTTAGATTTTTTGAAAAATGGGTTATGGTTTTGAAATTGGATAGGTTGTTGTATTTTAAAATGATGATTTTAAAATTAGTGGATTCATTTATTTATAGAAAAAGTTTTGTAAAATATGGTTTTCAATAAAAATGTTGTTTTATTAAATTTTATTTTGTCATAGATAATGACTTAAGGGTGTTTTCAATAAAAATTGGTGATTTATTAATGTGGTTTTTTAGTGTTGTAGGAATTGATGATATTTGAAATTATGGATTTTCTGGTGTTTGATCATATGATATTAGAAATTATAGACTTTCATGTATTTATTATTTTGGTAAATGCATTTCTGGCATGGTTGTAGGCTTATTTCACTAAGCATGTGATTGAAGGTATCGATACTGTCATGAATTACCACTATAAAAAGGGTCTGTTAGTGGCATTAACTACCACTATAAAAGTGTTTTTTATTTGAAGATCCAATGTCCTGGGTACACCGATCAGGGTTTTATGGAACTTGTAAATAAGGATAAATGTGCGTCTGGCCATCCAAGGTGAATTGAGTTATACCCAAATGTGTTGGGAAATTGGGTAGTGATGTGTTCGGTTATGTTTCCATGGAAATGTAATAATTTTGGAAAAATATATGTTGATGACTGTGTGTTTGGATTCCTAAAAATTGTTTCATTTTTAATTGGTTATATATATATTTTTTATATAAATGTTGTTATAGGTTCTATCAGAGTGGAGACTATAAGGATGTTATTTTTGGATAACCTAATGAGCGTTATTACACACCATCTACTTTGGAATAGTGGTTCTTTTTTAGATGATGTATTCTAGGACACATGTAAATGTAAGGAATCTCATTATTTAGTGGTTCCACATGATGGTTCAACGGTTGTGGAGTTGGATCCTAGAGCATGGTGTGGAGATATGGGGTTATGTAATAGATTCCTTGAGTTTTGGTGTTTAGTCTTCCACTTGTTTTTCAGATTATTGTTTTTTATAGTTTGTTTAAATTGGTTATTTGGTAATGTTTTATTGTATTACCTTTTCTACATGCATCATGTAGTGTTCTGGTAATGGAAAATTTGGTTGGATTTTTGTATTTCAATGGGA
The DNA here is from genome assembly GCA_963277665.1 of Viscum album. Lineage (NCBI taxonomy): Eukaryota > Viridiplantae > Streptophyta > Magnoliopsida > Santalales > Viscaceae > Viscum > Viscum album. The sequence goes on from OY728141.1 coordinate 1,382,685,362, forward strand.
AAATCATCCCCAATTTGTCTTGAATCTCTCATCATTTATTTCCATCATTTAGAGACTTGGGGATGTTTTTTTAAGGTAATGAGGAACTCCACCATGACTCAAGTCAATGAGGAAGGGTGTTATATTAAAAGTGGTATCATTTTGTTTAATCCTTAACATAAAAATGAGACAATTGTTGTTCGGATTATTTGGAATTAATTTTCAATCTTGGAGTGGACATTCATTATTATTTTATTTTCACAGTTGGGATGGAATCAAGAAGTATAATTTTCATAAAAATAATTATATTGAATAAAAGGACACATCTAACCCTTTTATTTTGAAATTCATGTTACAAAGGAGTTGGGTAAATAAGTATTTTGGAGACATTAATAGATGTTTGATCTCATTATCCTGGGTTTACATAATGAGATGAGCATGGCATGCATGGTAGAAATTAATACCCACCAGGATTGTATATTTCATTTTGTGTAATGATTTATGTTCTGGTTTGAATCTATTGATTTTTACAAAATATAGAAACGGGTTTCAAATGTGAGGTTTTGAAAAGAGAATGGTTGTGGAATTTTGAAAATGGGTTAATTATTCAAAACATAGTGATTTTTTTAAAAACGGTTGAACAAGAAAAATAGGAATTATGAAAATCATGGTTGTGATAGTTTAAATGTGATATAATTTGAAATTGAAAGCCTTCATATTCTAGGGAATTATATTAATGGTGGTTTTTTTGTTGATAAAAATTTTACTGGTAAGGAACCGTAGTGACCAATCAGAGGATACTGCTAAAATGGGGTTGCATCTAAGGATTGGGTTAACCCATAGCTAGTTCAGATCATATTTAAATCCATCAAAGCTATGTAAAGTGATAATAGATAGGATAAACCAAAGAATGTGAACCACTTGTTTCAGTTTCAAAAATAGAATCCACCCATTTTTGGGTTCTTTTGAAACAATAAAGGCAATAAGGGTGATCGAACAACATGAATAAAATCTTCGATTTCTGGGATACACTGGCTGAGTTGAATGTAAATCTAGTGACATATATGTTTAAAGATCTTGCACATTACTGGTGGGATTTGGTAGTCAAGGCTCGAACGGACCGTGGTTTGGAATGATAGTGCTTTGAGGAATTTTTTATCAAACAATTATACCTTCGCACCTTTAAAATTATGTGAACCATGGATTAATTAATCTTGAAGTAAGAGAGATTTTTGGTAACATAATATGAAACAAAATTCATGAACATAGTCCAATTTCTATACGAGGTTGTGGGTAGTTTATTCTTGAAGGGGTGGATCATTGAATCAAGATACAAATAAGAAATTAATTAAAAAATTAGGGTCTCCTTTATTATAGATTATATAGGTTTGGTGAATATAGCATCGGTGGTGGAATGGGACATCATGGGGGATTCAAGTGGGGGAAGCATATTGATACCCAAGGAAAATGGTGGTAACTCTAATGTGGGAAGAAAGAGAAAGAGGGAAACTTATTTCCAGGGTTGGAGTATGGTTTATAATCGAATGATTGGATCGGTAAATCTTCTTCTATAGTCTCAAAGTATGCCTTGTTGTTTCTAGTGTGTTTTTTTAAGTCACCTGAAGCAGGATTGTATGACACAAACTCAATCATGTCATGACTGTAAGAAGAAAGGGAATATTCATAATAATTTTTGTTATGTTCTGAGGTTTTTTCCTGGTGAAAATCCTCATGGGTCGTAGGAATCATATGCTTTTATAGGATAACAGCAGTAGCATACCCCTAGACTGTAGAGAGGAATTATCCATGGTGATTCAAGGAACACAATGACTTCACATTTGGGGAATAAAGAGTAATGTGTGGCCAGTAAGCAAGTATTCAAAAATGAATATGTCATGTTGGATGATCAGTTGAGACCATAGATAGTTATAATTATGAATCATTTTAACCCTACCTTTATAAAAGTGATGTTAGATATGGTTGTGTCTTATTCTTTCATTGCTTCTTATGTTGTTTATTTTATGAGATTATGTGTGGAAATTATTCCTTCTTTGTTGAACGTCAAACTCCTCTTCAGGGAAGAGATTGTCAAGCCCTTCTGTGTAAAAAATGTTGTTCAACTGTGGATGGAGTTGAGTTGACATGGGACTTCGCAGTTTATAATATGGATTTTTATGATGTAATCCTTATTATATATTGGTTGATGATATTTAAGTCCTGAATTGACTATTATTCATTGATAGTGAGTTTTATGATAGAGGCTGCAATAAAGTATCTCTTTATATGATATAGGGGTTTAAAGATGGGTGAAATGAGATTTTTTACACCAGTGGTGGGAAAAAACACATATCTATAGGAGGCTATGTATTTGGAATCAAAATAATAGATTGGTAATAGTAGTTATTCAAAAACTGTGGATTAGTTTCTAGATGTCTTTCTTAAATAATTCACAGGGTTTCCAACCATGATAGAGGTGGATTTTATGATTTATTTCCTTCCAATGAAAAATCCTATATAACTTATGTCTTTCCGGATAGAACCAAAATATTTTTGGGAATTTAAAGTGCAGTTTGAGGATCTAGAAAATATAGGTTTCATCCAGCCTAGAACATCCCTGTGGGATGCACCGGTCTTGTTCGTCGTGTATTGTGATGAATCAGGATAATGGTTGGGGTGTTTTATCAAGAAATGGGGTCATGTGGTTTTGTATGCCTCATGATAGTTTAGGTTTTAGGACAAGAACTACCTAACACATAATTTGGAGTTGGCGGCAGTGGTTCATGTGTTGAAAACATGATGTCACTATCTCTGCAAGGATAGATCACAGTGCTTACGAACCATATTATCTTGAAATATATTTAATCATAAAAATAATTTTATTTGAGTAATATGAGATTTCTGGAGTACCACCATATGTTTATCTTCGACTTTATGTACACACCAGGTAAGGTAAATACGGTGGTGGATGCATTAAATATGAAATCATATTATCAAGTGGTGAAAGAGGTGTCAGATTAGTGGAAATTGACATTGGTTTTATAAGGTATATAGTTAGAATTTAAAGACTGGGGTGATGTGTCATTTTTCTTAATAGTTTCATTGGTTCCAGACTTTTTTGGTCTAGTTGAAGAGGCATAGATATCTAATTTATAGTGTGTGGCTTTGAAGTCCAAACTCAATGGGGGAAGACCATTAAGGTCTAGAAAATGGATGGGAGTTCTGTTGTGTGGTTTTAAAATTGGATGGTTGTACTTGCTACTTTTTCGGAACAAATTCTTATTGAATATCACTATTTGAGATGCATGGTTCATCCTAGAATTCAGAAAATGTAAAAGGCATTGAAAGAGATATTTTAGATGGTGGGTTTGAAAAAGAATGTGTCTGAATTTTTATTTATATGTATAGATTCATAGAATGTAAAGACATAGCATCAGTTACCAGCAGACATGTTGCAGCCATTACATGTCCTTTTGTTTAAATGGGATAAGATAGTTATGGATTTTTTATGGTCCTCCCATGAACAATTCAGAAACATGAAGACATATGGATGATAGGGGATTGGCTCAAAAAGTCACCTCAATTCATGAATATTATACTATGGAGGACATACCCAAAATCTATATCTGTTAGGTTGTAACGAGGCATGGTGTTTTGGTATCAATCATATCAAATAGATATCTTATTTTCACATCTAGTTTCTAGAAATGTTTTCAATTAGTCCATGGGACGCAGTTGACTATGATTATGATGTATCATCCCCATATGGTTGGGTGATCCAAGAGTACCATACAAACATTTAAAGACACATTGCTGGCTTATGTGATTGATTTTTTGGATCATGGATAGAGAACATACACTTAGTAGATTTCTTTTGCAATAAAATTTTTCATGCATCCATACATATGGAACTGTTGGAATAATTATATGGGCATCCTTGTCATTCTCCACTTTGTTGGGTGGAAACTAGTGAGACTTTGATGTTTGAGTAGAGCCTTCTCCAAAATACTATAGAGATGATTTAGTTGATTGGGAAGATAACAAAAAGGGCTTAGATTTATCCTAAATAATTTGTGGATCATCATTGATGACCATTGTCATTTGAGGTGGGTAATCATGTGTTCTTGGGAATCTCTACTAGGCATGGAGATTATCATTTTGGAATGAAGGTATAGTTATCACCATTATAAATTTGGCCATTTGAGATACTTTAATGGGTTGGAGAGGTGGAATATCAGTTGTATTTTTCACCATAGTTTACTGAAATGAAAATTATATTTCATGTATCTTAATTCAACATGGATTTTCATGATCCTAACCATGTGATTCGATGGTATCATGTTGAGCTAGAGCTCGATGCTCCATTAGTTCATTTTCCATTACAAATTTTGGATAGGAAAGAGAAATTATTCTATGGGAAACGCATTAGTCTAATGTGGGTTCTGTGGAAACATGGTCAAATTCTATAGATACATGGGAATTGGAGAAAGAAATGGTGGTGCAATGGCTCGACGTCTTTCGGGAAAATGATGGTTTTCTACTTTTCATTGATGGAAAGGCCAATGGTAGGGAGACTATAGCACACCCAATTTGTGGTATATAACCTGAATTTATTTAATTTTATTTTTTTAAAAGTGTTTAGGTATACTTTAGAAGACATTAGATGGTTATTGGAATGTTTTTTGGGGATTTTCTAAAGGTACATGGTTTAAGCACGGTTGGTAAAAACCATGCCTCACTTGCAGTAAATCGTGCACCATGTGTCAGGGGCCATAGAAAAGGTGCTCAACTGGTACATGGTTTTCCAAATTATGCAGAATATCTAGTCTAACCATTAAACATGGGATATTGGACTTCTTCATAGTAGAGTTATGATTTTTCTAATCGTAGGATCCAACCATGTGAGGAACCCTCTTTTGGAAGTAGCAAGCACACAGATAGAACATGATTTGCCTAATCGTGTGGTTAACCATTCATGATATAAAAAGATGATTTTTTAAAAATGATATAATGTGATTTTAACCCTAAACACACCATTTGAGTCACATTTCGGTCCTCACTTGGGATTTCCTTCCATCCAAGTTAAGGGAACCTATCCCACACATTCTGAAAGAATTTATGAGGGTTCTCTTGGTGGTTTGAAGCCGGATCATCCTCGGTAAGTCTCCATTCTTGGTAGTATCATGGTTTTTATTTTGATATACTTCTCTCTCTCCCTCTCGGGTTTCGTAGATCTACTTCCATTGCAGATACATCTAGGGTTGTTGATTTTAATAATGGTGAGATTTGGACTTTCCGATGTTAGAGGATAGGATACAAGGTCGATTTGTGTAGTTTACAAATGTATTTAGGGAGTGTTTAGTTTCCTTTAAAATTTTCTCCAAAACCCCACAGGTAAGAGGATTCACTCTCAACTCTAGACATTAAAACATGAAGAATTAATTTCAATTATATTATTTTTTCTTCAAATTTATAGTGATTGTGATGTGAAAATCTTGGTTGAAACCCATTTTTTTAAAGATTTGTGGACTTAAGGGAAAATTGGTCATGGTTATGAAATATTCACTGTTTTTGGATTTTAAAATGTTGATCATAAAATTGATGGATTGGTATATAAATGGAAAATTGTTTTTGAAAAATCATTTTCATTAAAAATATTGTTTTATTTACGTGTGGTTTGTCATGGATAATGGATTAAGGGTGTTTTAAAATAATGGGTCATTTATTGAATTGGTTTTGGAATATATTTAGAATTTCTAATTGTCTTTAGGGATATTCGGTTTGTAAATGTTTGTTTATTATTATTTTTTCATGCATTTATTGATATTATTTTAGAAATTTTGGTTTTCATATTGTTGTGATTTTGGAAAATGTTGTTGGGGCCTTGTTGTTATCTTAAGTGATTAAGAATGTATAGGATAGGTTGGATAGTGGTGTGATGTAAAACTATAAAAATGGTTGGAAAGTGGAATGTATTACCACTATAATAGTGGATGGGTTTCTATGTGAAGCACCACCATTAAGTGTACAGTGAGCTCGGGTGTCTGGAACTCGTGAATATGATTGAAATGTGTGTGCAACCATGTAGGGTGAGTTTAGTGATTCCAAAATGAGTTGGTAAATTGGATAATAATTTCATTGGTTATGTTTCTTGGAAATGTAATGATTGGGGAAAATTTTACATTAGGTGTGTTTGGTTTATTTAAAATTGGTTCATGGTTCATTAGTTTTATATAAGTTGTTTTATCAAAATGTGCTCATAGGTTCTATCATAGTGGCATGTGTAGGGAATTATTTTTTGGAAAACCAACTGAGTATTATTACTCACCCCCTTCTTTTTCACTTTGGTTATTTTTTAAATGTTTTATTATGAGACCCAAGTAAAGGTAAGGAATCTCAATTATTGAGTAGTGTCACATGATACATAGGCCTTTGTGGAGTTGGATTGTGTTTGTTGGTTTAGAGAAATGGTGTTTTGTCACCGCATCCTTGGGTTTTGTTGGAAAAATTAATACTTGTTACTCTTAATCTGGATTATTGTGGTTGGGTTATATTGGTTCTTTGTTAATATTTTATTGTAATAAATTGTTTACATGAATCTTTTAGTGGTTTTGTAGTGTAATATTTGGTTGGGTTTATTTATTTCAAAGGTAAATCATCCCCTGCTTTTCATGAAACCCTCGACATTTATTTATTTCTATTGGCAACGTGGGGTTGTCGCTTAAGGCTAAGTATCTCCTCTACCTCAACTCAAGCCAATGAGGATTGGATGGATGTTACATAAATAACGTCCAATGATATTATAAAACAATATGAGGATATAATTGGGTATAACATCATTTAAAATCCTAAGAATCTCAATAAAGAGAGGTTAATATCAGAGAGATATGAGATCTCTAATTCACAATTCACACTATATCATGGATAGTAATCCCTAGATATTGAATATTTAGTCAGGATGATTGGGTACAATGAGTGTCAGGTCATCTTGTGTTTTATGATCCCTAATGAGCTACGCATAGATATCATCCTTTCCTCACAACCCAAAACCTTCTCCAATTTTATTATTAATAAGAATAAGAAATATAGTGAATAAATGTTCATAATATCTTACTTTTACTAAACAAGTGAATAATGAAAATGGCTTTTACCAACTAGTTATCCTTAAGGTGAATAATAATAGGATTGAAAAGAAAAAAGGTGCAGAAAACTAATTATGATTCTAAGGCTATCAATTATTATCCTTCTAAAAGGAAGAAGATTGGGAGGAAAGGAAATAAAAATGATATTTTATGTTTTTTATAAGGCATGAAGGGCCACTAGAAGGGGAATTTTAACCATCCAACGAAGAAATAAGATCCTTCATTTGCATTTTATATTTAGTGTAACCTTTTCATATTAATAAGATGGGTATTTGATGCTACTTGTGGTTATCACTTTTTAATCCAAATATAGTATCCATGTAGATTTCATAAGATTAATATATATGAGATGGATCAAATATCATCCAATGGGGAGAGGTTGGATTATATATTTATTGGATACTACTATCTCACAATGTTTAAAGTATTTATTTTGTATTTAATGAATATTTATTTAGATCCAAGTTTTACTAAGAACATTTGTTCCATTTCATTTCTTGATATGAATGGATTTATTTTTATCCTTGGAAATAATTGGTATATACATTTATATAGATAGAATATTCTATGGAATGGAACAACTAAATAATAGTATTTTTTCTTATAAATAAAAAATAATAATTGATAATGAAACAAATACGTGTAACTCATATAACACCCTATTATAGAATCACTATCATGGACAGAGAAAATAGAAGAAATTGAAATAGCTCTTTGAAGATGGTAAAATATAATATTTTGATCTTTATCCATATTCTATATGTAACACTTGTTTACAAGGTAAGAAAACCAAAATAATATATTTTGAAAAAGGATAAACATCCATAGATTTTCTATAGTTTGTACACACTGATGTGTATATACCATTTCAAGTAAAGGATGGAAGTGGGTTCTCTTACATCCTTAATTTTAATATTGAAATAAGAAGGTTTAGTTATATATACTTAAGGAATTATAAGATCGAATACTTTTATAAATTAAATGATTTCAAATATGAGGTTTAAAACCGGCTAGGTTAGAATATAAAGAATCTTATATTAGATCTAGGTACTGAATATGATAACCAATAATTCATTGCCTTTCTATGGGAGTATATAATTTTATATCAACCCACTCCACCTTATACACGTGGTGTTACTGAAAGGATGAACCATACATTTTTTTTATTGGTATGGTTGATGATAAGTCACAAAATTATTTGATTGTCCTTTTGTCAATACTCATTTTATAAAAGATTATACCTACTAAATTATGTACCAAGTAAAGTCCTAAATTCTATTCCAGTTGAGTTATATAGCTGAAAGAAACTCATCTTCTCAAATGTTAACTCATGGAGTTGTAGTTCATTTTATATGTCTAACTCTGGAAACAAAATAGCACCCGAAGGAATGATATTTATCATTATATCATATCCTATTGAAATAATAGGATACTATTTATAAAACCATTCATATAAGAATCTAATTGTTAAAATAAATTTTTTTTTGAGAAGGATATCATAATCAAATAGGATAGTTTAAGAAATGTTGACATTGATAAAGTTGAATCTCATAACACATAGGAGTTGGACCATGAAATTAATCATTATGTCCCATGGGAATAAGTTGTTCCTAAAACAAAAGTTCTACATTAGAATGAATAATATGAAATGGAACTATATATATGTGGATTTCTAGTCACCAGTGACAGAGAATCATCAATGGTTGAAAATGTTTAACCTATATCCTATAATGAAGTAGAAGAGATCTTAGAATCCATAATATTAAATAAAGGTAGGAATTTTGATATGGAACCCATTATCAAAACTAGGTTTTGGTTGTAATTGATCCACCAATAGATGTAAATCCTATTGAGTTTAATATATTGTTAAAGATAAAACTAGACAGTTAATGTAATATAAATACCTATAAAATAAGGCTAGTGGATAAAGGGTATAGAAAATGTCATGTCACTGACAATGATTGAATGTATTCTCCAGTTTGATTCTTTAAATCCACTAGATTTTTATCTTCCATGGTATCTTCCCTATAAAATTAAATTTGGAAAATGGATGTCAAAATTACATACGGTAATGGATTCCTTTAAGAGGATTTGAATATGAAAAAAACCAAAAGGGTTTGTGACTCCATGAAATTAAAAAAAAGGTATCAATATTATATATATCGATTAATTGGAAATTATTTACCATCCTTAATAAAGGTGAAGGAAAAGTTGAGCTGGGGCTTCTCCATGAAGTACATAGGTGAATCAGACTATATTCAAAAGATCAAGATTGTCGTGGTGGTTTCAAGATGCTTCTCTAACGAATTCAATGTACATACATTTTCCCGATATTTATAATGTTTAGTATATAAGAGTGTAATAATAGATTAGTTCTAGTGTATCATGGTATACATATTTACAATAAAAATTTTCCTAATACTCAAGAGGGAAGAGGGATAATGAGATGGATTTGATATGTTTTAGTGATAGGATATATCATGTATTCCATGTTATGTACAAGGATTTGTGTTTTTTAATCATTAAGCCTACTAAGAAGATATTGAGTAAATCTAGGTGAACCAAATTGAAATTCTATTAAGAGTATCCTTATAAATATGATGCGAACTAATGATATGTTCATGGTGTATGGAGGATATAAATATCTAGTCATAAAACATTATTCAGAATCTATCATTGAAAATGATTAAAATGATCAGAAGTCATATTCTAGATATATATTTTTACTCAATAGAGTAGTCATGTTATATATGAGTTCAAATAAACCAGTTATTATTGATTAAATAGTAAATTTTGGGTATATTAAAGCCTCTAGTGCAGCCAAGGTAAAATTATTGATTCCTAAAATTCTATAAAAGTGTCATCTAGTACCTATAATTAATGATCCTATCACAATTTAATATGATAAAAACTCTCACTAAGCGTCTAATGACACATAAAAGTAAAAATGCCATACATCAAAAGTTCCATTTCATGTGGGATTTTTTCTAATGAAGTGAATTTGGAGTGAGTAGGGTATCCATTGAGGAAAAAATTGTAGACCCCTTGACCAAGGATTTATCACATCAGATGTTGGAGTATCACATGAGAGCTATTGGGATGAACGTTTTTCTCAATTGGATCTAGTGAAAGTGGGATTCTATTGTAGTCGGCGCCCCATAAATAATTTTTTAATTACCTAATTACATTATCTAATAATTTATGAATTTTTTCTAATGAAAGTATTATTGTTCCTCTAAATCATATTTTTATATGACAATATCAAAAAATATATAGGTATCACTAAAAGGGCATCACAGTTCCCTACTATGATGAGAATGTAAAGGTACAATGACCTTATTATTAAATCTTTTTCTATGGTTGGATTAAATTTTCTAACATGAAAAATAAAATATAATATATTAGGGTTAGGAGCCTCATAATACATTGAGAAACCTTTTCATGGTCTTTTACCCTATCATTATAGAACATGGTATGTTATAAGAATAAACCCCTGAAATAGAATTTTCATACTTCTATGTGTCATTGGATATTCTTATATTTAAATTTTTGTTATTATTTGTGGAATTAAATATTATAATTACTGTATATCATGAATTGAATAGATATATGTATTGAAAAAAATTGTGGCGAAACCTGTTCACATTGAGGTAGAATATGTTGTGCTGGTCACGAGTGATATTGTATTCCTAGATAATACAGAAAATGATTTATCCCTTCATTACTATGTTGGATGGTTATAATTTAATCCCTTTAATTGAATATAACATCTTGGATTAATCCATGGATATGGTTTTTGAGGGGTTTGTTCATATTTTTAAATTTAAAAAAGGGGAATCAAGTGTATAAGTTGATGGCATGGGCATATAACCCGATTGGTATGTTATATAATGATAATGGGTCAATATTACTTGGTAAGTGTTCATATGAATTTGTATATTGTTATGAAATTAACATACTTATATATGTATAACTAGGTATGTTTCAAGATGATGACCTTGGAATTTAGGGGTTCAAGCGAAATTCCACTATGAAATAGGCCAAGAGAGTAATACACTAAGTGTATCCACAATCTCAATTAAATTCATGTATTGAATTTAATGAGCTATAATAAATAATATTTATTTATATGTTTTTTATCACTATAATTTAACAAATTTTTATTTTAAATAATTAGTGAGTTAAATAGTAATAATAAATTAATTTTTTCACAACATGAAAATAAAATATTTATTATGTTTATCATATAATATTGTTGGTAAATTTATTTTATTAAAAGTTGTAATAGGAGGATAGGTAAATGTTGACAAGGAAAATAAGATCATGATTAATAGTCTAATAGAAAATAAATTATATTTATTGCAGTTCCTAATGAATTGAAAATTTTAAGAGATTAATAATATTTTTAATGCAATTAATTTTGATGTTGTTATTTTTGAATAATAATGATGGAAGGGATTTCATGTGAGATTTAAAATACATAAACCTATAATAATGAATATATGATTATATCTGTTTACTAAATCAATTTTTGTAGAAATTATGGATAAGTAGTTATTTGATAAATCCCTAGTGTTCTCTTCCATCTTCCTCGTCTCTCAATGCTTTGAGAGAACATGGAGGGTTCTTCATCTTTCTTGAAGAATACTAATAAAATCAACCATGAATAATGAAAACAACTAGGATCATTCTTGCAAACCCCCGATTATTTTATAGAGACATTCACAGATTTTTGTGCATGTGTGGATCATCATTGGAGGGATTATGTACTTATTTACAATAGTAAAATTATAGTGTAGTAAATTTTATTCCATCATATCATCAATTATATAAGAATTAAAATTATATTTTAATTTACATCATGTAATAAATTAATTACAAATTACATGTGTTGATCATCCACTTTTTGATTCAACCTTTTAATCTAGTCAAGTGATCTACTATTTTGGTTGTCCATGATTTTTTTATAATGTCAAGAAATTATTGCCCTTTATTACCTACTAAAATTTATGTTTGAATTATCATAAAAGGATTCTCCCTTTGTTCTTGGAATCTACATCTTATACATTTTCTATTTTTCAATAATGTAGTTGTTCTGAGTGATCTGATCATGAATTAGTAAATCTAGAGTCTATAGAAACACATAAATCTCATATAGTGGATGAAAAATAAGAATCAAATCTCCATGAAGATCAACATTGGTAATACTAATCTTGATTCTTGGTGTTTTTTTAATAATAAAATCATTATGGTAGTGACATAATACTCATTTAAAATTTCATGGGTAGACTAGGGTGGATATAATAAGAATATAATGAGACATCCAAAACTCTTGAGTGGAGAATTGGTTTACATTCTTCCATATGTTTTCACAATCAAATCCCTACCAGTATGAGAATAAAAAACTTTACATTGTTTCCTTTATCTTATTGGACACTGATGTTTATCATCCTTTTAAGACTAGAAATATTTGAGTTCATAGATTAACATAGAACATCCTAGGATGAACCTATGTAACATTTATATGGTTTACCTCATTATTAATAATCTATTCCCCAAAATAGTGGTCAAAAATTACCATAAACATTATAAAAATGTTTAAAACCCAAAAACAATTGAAATCTATGCACTCAAATCATACTTATCCTTCCTTAAACAACTCTAATCATTACAATAATCATATACCTAAGTATGTGTATACCAAGATCATATTATATCAATAAAAACCAATCCCAAAACATATTTGAATCTTCAGTACATTAAACCACAATGTGATTATATATTTGTCTAAAAATTACCTCAATCCTTTTCCATTGAATGGTTTGAACCACTAGTTCATAAGGACACAAACTTGTCACTATATATCTTAATCCTGAAATTGAGATAAACAATACTAATAAATTATCATCAATCCCAACGATATTGATGCAATATAACCTACATTTTAAAAATCACCCAACCCTTTTTTACCTCGATATTTAGCATATTATAGACCTAAATCCAATCTAAACTTAAATATGGTGTTCTTCAATAGTTAATTCCAAAAAAATATAAACCTTCCATAAAATCAAATTATGTATTTATTCATTCAGTTTAATATTTTTCACCACCCCATTAACGTAATAATATATATTAATAATCCTTATATGTTTAACATATTCCTTAAAATGTTTAAATTATTTCAGAATATCATTTATAAATATCACTCACAATTGATAATAGTTAAGAGTATCAATATTACTAAAATATTGATCTCACTTCATTATATATGTCAATGTAACTCATATTTTCCATTATAATAGTACTATGATAAGAATCACAACCATTTCAGTAGGTTTACTTATTCAGTTATAAGAGATATTGGTTTATGGATACATACCTCTCTCATGTAAATATTTGTGATCTTCTATCAAACAAATTTTAAAACTATACTGATTAAGATAATATCCATAATATCAATTTTAAAACATAAATCTAAATATGCCTTCTTAAATTACACCTTAATTTCATCCTTTGAAACTTCTAGTTCAATATCATTTTCATTATGTTAAATTCTCTTGTATGTCATAACCATTGTAACGATATGAACTATTATAAATAATGTTCCCATTATTATTCAATGAAATGAATTATTATATAATTTGGTTTCGGAAATCACATGAATTTTTTTTAACCAGTGGGATTTTAATTAGTTTTATATATCTTTAATGTTGATAATATAGTCATTAAACAATGATCATGTAAGTAGCATAAATATAGGGTTTTAACACATCCATTCGACGCCGACAAAAGAAGTGATGGGTTTAACAAGTAGGATCTTTCCCTATGAATCCCATTTATCAGAGCTTATATGGAAGATAGAAATTATAGGCTTTTCTATATACCATTCCCAATTCTATATCCAATAACTTAATCATGAGTGAAACCATTTATTTGAGAATTTCAAGTTCATTGAGATCAATGTCCAAACAATATTCACCAAAGGAGCCGATGAAAGCCCCACCATCACACACCTTACTCTTACGGTGTATGCCGGTGTATTAAATGTATATATATCCATACCATATTAGTAATAATAATTTCATTATTTTTTATAGAATTCGTAAAATATTTTCATTCTATTATATTTAGTTTGTAAATGATATTAATGGACAAATTATTATTTTTATTAATATTCAAATTTAATTAAAGAATTTATGAATTAATAGATTTTTTAAATAATTAATATTTTAATATAATAATATTATTAAATAATATTTACAAAATTTAAAAGATCACATAATTTTTTGTGAATTCAAATGTAATTTATATTAGGGTTCAAAAACTATTATTTTTCAAAAATCCTTCATTTCCAATAATTGTCTATTTTTATTTTAAAATTGAGAAATCACATATTTATTAAATAATTCAGATAAAAGGAATATTAATTTCAGAATCATGTCATTGAAATTATCCAAAGGTGAATTTATCATAGTTGCTTTTTCAGGTAAAAATTAAAAACGGGTTAAATAAACTTTATGACATCACAATGACACAAAAGTGATGTAATATGTAATGTAAATGGGATACATGATCAAATATATGTTTTAACATTGTGATAATGAAATTATATATATATTTTATTTTATTTTATAATGCCTTAATGAATCCCCCAAGATGTATAATATAATTTATGATTTTAAAATTTTTTCATTCAGAAGAAAGAGAATTATTTTATTATTATTAGTCCCTAATCTTATAAAATAATAAAAACCAAACCCATTTTTCCAATAACAAGGGAAACCCCATGGGGTGGTCTGTGGTTTTCACTTTTTTATTATATATTTTCCAAAACCAAAATAATAAATAAATCACCCCTTCCTATATAAACCTGCCCAAGCTACCATTTCTCTTCACTCAAACCCTTTGGAGCATGAAAAAACTCTACTAGCTACTCCCTATAGTCCTCCCATGGCTCCCCCATGCTCATAATAATCCCCTTCCTATCCTTTTTAGTCACACATTCAATTAAGGGATCCTCACCTTACTCTCCTTCTTTCAATTCAAGAATCATCCTTGAAATTAGTCATTATAATTTAAATTGATTTTATTTTAATTAATTTAATATTAATCTACTATTATCGAATTGATTTTATTATAATGATAGATGATTTATCCTCTCTATTTTTTACACATATCTAAGTTGTTATTATGCATAAATTCTGTATGAGAACCACTTATTCCACTCTCCTATTTTATCAAGTACTCTTTTTAATGTTATGTCTCTTAATTTCCATTTTTTATGTTGGGATATTCTAGTATGTTCCCACTTTTCTTTTCATATTATTTATAAATATATATACCCACTTCCATACTCAATTATACTTTATATGAACCATTATTCTCACCTGTTACTATCCTGAAAGTTTCTGAGGGTTCTTTCCTTTCTTCTATTTCTTAATGTTTCTTTATTACATTATGCATTTTATTTCCAATTACTTATGTTTGGTAATTTATTTCCATGTCCCTATTACTATCCATTTCGTGTCTAAATTATGATAGACTCATTTATTTCTCATCCTCCGATTTTATTAATATCTATATGATGGTGTTTTGCTACAAAAATTGAACCATGATTTCCCATGAAAAAATAAGTGTGTAGTGAATACCATATCCATTTTTCTATCATAGGTATTCAACTTTATAAACATATAATATGTAAATACCTCTAATTTCCTATCAAATCCCACTCAATATCTCATTTATCTTCACCAAAACACTTTAGAGAATAATCACACTCTTACCACTACTCCCTGGAGTCCTAACAGGGTACCACGACGCTCTCAAAAATCCCTACCCAAGCCTTTGGTGTCACACAATCATGTACATGATCCTCACCTTTCTCTCCATTCAATTCAAGAATCTTCCACGAAATTAATCATTTTAATTTCAATTAGTTATATGGTATTCATTCACTATGAATCTATTATTATCCTATTGATGTTATATGAGTGATATATTTTATATCCTCTGTCGTTTTTACACTTATCCAAGTAATTAGTATGGAAAAAACCTATAAGGTAACTCTTCCACTCTACACTTTTATTAAGAACTACTTTTATTGTTATGACCTTTAATTTCTATTTTATTATGTTAGGATATATTATTTAATTTTCCCCTTACTATCCACTTTATGAATAAATTATGACATCCCCCATCACTCTCAATTATCCCACTAATGAACCTTTATTCCCAACCAATATCATACTGATGTTTTGTAAGGGCTCTTTCTTTTCTTCTTTATATTCAAGTGTATTTATTATTTTACACCTTATATTTATAATTCCTTTTTTTATTTAATTTCTTTACATGTACCTATTACAGTCTATTTTATATCTAAATTATGACACAAACCATTCTCTCTCATCAGCCTATTTTATGAATTTCAATATGACCTCGTTATGCTACCAAAATTGAACTGAGATCTTCCACACTAAAAAATTTTTGAATAAAATACAATGTACATTTTTAATTAATTGTAATTTACCTTTATTCACATATAAAAATTGTGTTTTTGACTTACATTCTTGTATTCCACATTCCATGATCATGGAGTATTTTTTTATGTCGAATAAATCCAGGTTATATAATCTATGTGTCACCCTTAAGCATGAGAGTGAAATTATTATGAAAGGGTTTTTCTTGATATTTCTCCAATTCATTGGGAAATGTTTAGTATCATGATATGTCATGTGAGTGGTCTTGGATTCTAACCTTGAATTATTCTCCTCCATGTGGAATGTGCCTCGCCTCATGCTCTTCTATGTGCAATGAGTCGTAAATCATGCTAGTGTCATGTTGTATGTTGTATCTACATTTCCCATGTTATAATTATCATGCTATATCATGAATTATTAATAATTTTACATTTATTATACATTGATATGCTTGTTGTATAACACATATTATCTTATTCTTATTATTCTTGGTCTATTTCCCTTACTAGACTTTATTTCTCACCCCTTTCTTTTGTTTTTCCCATGATATCCCTGGCAGTTTTAAGATCTCTATAATATTATGATCATGTCAAGGATGTTTTCAGCAATGTTGTTTTATCCCATGTTAAAGATGTTATGTTTTTTACCTAATTTCACTAGACAATAGAAATATTGATCTTTTTGGATGTATAGTGTGCACATTTAGGTAATAAATAAATTATTTAATGTGTAATAAAGAGAAGTATTGTTATAGTTGGTATTAGAGGATATGTTTAGTTGTTATAGGATCTGTATTAGAAAAATATATTTAAATCCATATTTTTATATACCATTAGTGAATTCCTTAGGGATAAGACCATGTATAATAAACATCCCTAAATTTAGGTAATTATAGAGTAAGTGTTTTATCAAGAAAATGCATCCATTTCAAGATACAACAAGTTGATGTAGTTCTGGCACAGATGTACCTATGGGTAACAACTCCAACATGATGTTCTGGTCCTAGCTCCAGGAAATATGGTACACCAAAATAGTCCTTACTATGCGCTTGGATTGACACTCTCAGGGGATATGCTTTATAAAATTCAGAATATCATTACAAATCATTATTAAGTGAAATAATTACTATAAAAATATAAGATAATAAATGAAATGTGGGTAACATAGATTGAACCTAGAAACACATATGTTATGAAGATAAATGTAATCTATTAGTTTTCCCTTTAATTTCACTGGATTACCTTCAATGTGTTTAATAGTTTAAAAATAATCACCAATAATTATATTTTGGATAATGTAGAATAGAATAAAAAACTGAACGGTAGGGTAATGATCCATGGTTCTACACATTCCTTTATATCATTAATGTTTCATAGAACTATCCAAACACCACCCTAGATCACGGAAGTAGAGATGTCAGCAAAAATGGAAAATGGGTAAATTATTGAATCCCATGTATATACTAACTCCCATAACACAATTTATGGGATGAACATCCCAATGAACATTGGAATACCCCCTTTCGAAGAATTTAATGAAATTTTGGGCGTGGATTTTCTTTCCCTATATAAAGCCAATGTAAATTACTGTGCGAATTAAATTACTCTCTATATGGTAAACCGATCCCTATTTCTATAAAATTAAAAGGATGAGGATAAATCTTCATTAGTACCATCATCTCGTGCAAGGATATTATTTCCCTATGAGAAAACATATCTCACTCTAATGATCTAGTCTAATAAAATAACTATCCTTAAAGACATGCCCATTTTAAGGGGATACACCGATGTGTTTCTAGAGGAATTTTTTTTTCATCCCACTTTCTGAGAGGTTGAATTTTAAATTAAGATTATACTTGTGATGGTTCAAACATCAAAGACTCTATATATTATGGCTATTGTGGAACTATTAAAAATATAAAAAACTATAGGATAGTTTTCATAAAGGATTCATACACCCACGTGCTTCACCATGGGGTGAAACAGTCATCTTCGTCAAGAAGATGGATGGGTTAATGTTTCTTTTCATCGATTATCATGAACTCAAAAATATCACGATAAAGAAAATGAATCCTCTTCCTTATATTTATGACTTTTTCAATCAGCTATGTGGAGTACAATACATCTCCATTGTTGATCTACAGTTGGGATATAACCAAGATACATTTAATAATGAGTATATCCTCATGTCTACCTTTTGTACAAGGTACGGGAAATATAAGTTCACAGTGATTCCTTTTAGATTCACTAATTCACCAGAAATATGCATTTACATGATGAATAGATTCATTGGATATTATATTAACAGATTAATGGTAGAATTTATGATTCATATTCAAATATATTCCAAAACGAATGAGGTCCAAAAGGAGCATATGGGAACAATGCTAATGACTATTTGAAAGGAAGAGCACTATGAAATTTATAGTAGGTGTGGGTTCTGGTTGAAGGAAGTATCATTAATTGGTAATATCATCACAAATAATGGTATATCTATAGATCCTTAAAAGAAAAAAGTAATTGTAAGATGGTCAAGGCCAAAATCTATGACAAATAGCTTTATTTTTCATGGTAAGGATAGATATTATTTCCAATTTTTTAGAAATTTCTCTGGATTTTCAAACCCTCTTACCATGATAACTCGGAAGGGAATCAAATTTTTGTGGAATTATGAATGTGAAGAATGCTTGATGGAGTTGAGGAGGAGGATTATCACTACCCCTATGATCACACTTTCTAAAAGTGGGGAATTTTTCATAATTTTTAGAGATTCTTTTGAAAAATGGATTGGGATGTTTGTTGATGAAAAATGAAAAATTCACAACATTTTCTTTAGGCATGTTTAAAATTAATGAGAAAAATTTTCAACCACATGATCACAAGTTGGAATTGGTGATCTTAGCTTTGAAAATATGGAAGCATAATATATTCGGGGAGAGGTATAAATATATATGTATCAAAAAATTATTAAATATATATTAACCTAGAAATAGATAAATATGCTCCAATGAAGATGGTCAGACACCATCATGGATTATGACTACTCAATAAAATACCATCATTAGAAAGTAAATAAAGAGGATGATGCTCTAAGTAGAAGGTATAAAAAAATTATATTATAAATGGGAATTGAGAAGGGTCCTATATTTATATATTTCAAGAGAATGGACTTGGTAATCATAAAATATGGAACATGATTAATCCTTTCAACAATGATTTCTCAACCATATCTTCTTGAAAGATTAAATTATGCTCAAAAAATGTGTGGATTTAAAAGAAAGTGGAAACTATAAGAAAAAAGACATCCTTAGAGTTCAATAATGATGAATAAGGAATTTTGAGGTTTGGTTCTGGACTGTGTTTTTCATAAAATCTTGAGATAATGAAAGTATTATTCTATAATGCACATAGATCAACATTCTCCATTCACCTAGAAACCACAAAGATGTAACAAGATATCTGAGTGCACTATTTGTGGGATAACAATAACAATGAGATTCTAAAATATACATCAATGTTCCTAGTATGACAGATAGTGTAGGTTGAAAGGAAGAAGTCTATTGGGATTATAAAACCATTACCCATACCAACATGGAAATAGGAAATCATCACCATGAAAATTTTTAGCATACTTCTAAAGACGTCTAAAGGAAACAATATTATATGGGTCAATGTGGATCATTTTAAAAATAATTAACACATAATTGCAATCTAAGAGGATTTCTCACTCGATCAACTTGCACGAATATACTTCATTAAAGTGGCATGGATTCATGGAGTACCACTATCACTTTTATATGGTCGAGACCAAAGATTCACCTTCATGGTCTAGAAAAGTCTCGTGTATGCACTAAATATTTATAAGAATTTATGTATGTCTTATCACCCTTAAACGTGGGTCTAATATAATTAGAATACCCAAACACATGAGGAGTGTTGAGAGCATCATCAATGGGCATCAAAGGTATATGGGACCCACATATTCTTTAGGATGAGTTATCTTGAAACAATTGTTTCCACTTGATCATTCAAATAGCTTCTCATAAATCCATTTATGGGAAGAGGTGTGTAACATTTCCATGTTGGGATAATTTTGGGAACAAAAAGCTTCTTAGGTCTTAAATGGTTGACGAAATTGTAAATATGGTTAAGACCATTTAGTAGCACATAAAAGCTACTTAGAGATGAATTGAAAGCGATGATGACAATAATGGAAGGGACCTATAGTCTGATGGTGGAGACACTGTATTCCACCACATATATCTATGGAAGAAAGTGATGATATTTGGGAATAAGGGAAATCCTATTCCAAGGTACGTAGACCCTTTTGAGATCATCAATCGCATCGGATCCATGGTTTATCCACTATCAGTCCCACCGAACCGATCTCAAGTAGATGATTTATTCCATGAATCCATATTAATAATGTTTATAATAGATCCATAACATCCACTAAATCCAGATGTGTTACCATTGGAGTTGATATTTCCAATTAATAGAAACCAGTGAAGATCTTAGATCGTAGAGAAAAAGTTCTATGAGTTAAGGCAATTCCCCTTGTCAAACTGATGTGGAGATACCATAAGATTGAATATTAAATGTGGGAATCAAATGAAGTGATAAAGTATTATTACCCTAATCTGTTTTAGTATGGGAAAAAAAATTAGACATATAAATTTCAAATGGGTGGAATAATGTAATGGCCCAATATTTTAACAATAAAATCCCCCTTTTATTAAATTAAATGTATTATTATACAATATGGTTATATAAAAACATGAACATGTTTTATGTTATTATATCTAATTGTATATTAACAAATATTATAAATCTTTAACATTGATAATATAGATTTTGAATAGTGATCCCATGACTAGCATAGATATAGGATTTAACCTAATCCATTTGACATAGACAAATACGGTGATGGCCTAAACCAGTAGGATTCTACCCAATGTAGCCCATTTATCAAATATTATGAGAAAGATAACACTTCAATGAATTTCTTTATACCAATACAAATCCTATATAAAATAACATGATTGTGAGAAAAAACTATTAATAGGAGAAGATTAGGCTCATCGATATCACAGCCCAAACCATGTTCACCAAATGGTTCCATGAATGACCTACCATCACACACCGTACTTTTAGGGAATAAATGGTTTATTGAAGGGATATGAATCAATACCATAGTAATAGGAATATGTTCATTTTTTATAGAATTATGATTATATTTTCATTCTAGTATTTTTAATTTTTAAATTATTTTTAAAGAACAAATTTTATTTTTGATTCATATTCGAATTAATAAATTTTTGAAATAAAATATTTTCAAAAAATATATATATTTTAATTTAATATTATTATTAAATAATATTAATCAAATATAAATGATCAAATTATTTTTATGAAGTCAAATGTAATTTTTTTAGGGTTCAAAAACTATTATTGTAAAAAACCATTCATTTTCAATAAATATTTGATTTCCTAAAGAAGAAAATTCAAATATTTAAAAAATATGTATATAAAACTAATTTTATATTTTTTATTAGAATTTTGAAATTATAAAATGGTGCATCGTTAATAATTTTTCGCGATAGTCAAATTTTCATGTAAAAATTAAATATTGTAAAAATTAAAATTATCAAATCACAATGACCCAGCATTGATGTTATAAGTAACAAAAAGTAATCCATCACAACATATATTTTTTCCATTTTAATTAATGTAATTATATATATATTTTATTTTATAAAGCATTAATGAATCTTCCAAGACATATAAACTATTTTAAAATTTGAAAATCATTTCATTGAGAGTTTGACTCACCTCCACATAATAAACGTAATTATTTTATTATATTCAGACCTTTAACATATAAATTAATTTAACACACTCTCCTTTTTCAGAAACCCTATGAAAACCCATTGTATAGTTTGTGATTTAGAATATTTTATTATTTAGTGGCCAAAACCAAAATAATAAATAAATCCCACTCATTTCCCATATAATCCAACCCAGAGCCCCATTTCTCTTCACAAAAAATCCTTGGATAATGACCACACTTTAACCCTTAATCTCTAGAGTCCATACCGTATTCCCAAATTCTCTCAAGAATCCCCACCCAGGCCTTTGTTGTCACACACTTAAGTAAGGGATCCTCTCATTCTTCTCCTTTCAATTCAAGAATATTCCATGAAATTAGTCATTATAATTTCAATTGGTTGTATAGAAATTCATTGTCTATGACTCTCTTAAAATCCAAATGATGATATTTCATTGAGATTTCATTTTTCCTCTCTCTTTTTTACACTTATATAATTTGTTAATAAGTCAAAATTCTATAGGAGAACCTTTTCTTCCACACTCATATTTTAACAAGAAATCATTTTAATGTTATGTCTTATAATTCCCATTTCTTATGTTAGGATTTTTTATTACATATACCCATTACATTAAACATTATATATAAAAATTTACATCCACTTTCTCTTGCAATTATTCATCTAATAAACCTTTATTCAAACCCATTACCATGCTGAAATTTTGAATGGGTTTTTTTATTTTCTTCTCCATATTCATGTTTCATTATTATGTTACACAATCTATTTAAAATTACTTATGTTCAGTAACTTTTTTACATGTCTCTATTACAGTAAATTTCATGTCTAAATTTTGAGGAACCCCTTTCTCTCTCAATAACCCATTTTATCAATTTATACATGAAATTGTTATGCTGCTGAAATTACACTGCTATTTTACATACTAAAATAATTGTGTAGTGTATACCATATCCATATTTTCTATCATTGGTAGTCACCATTTTTCACATACTAATATTTATTTTGGTCTTAATTTCATGTATTCTACATGTTTTTAATCGTCTAATAAATTATGATTTTTAATTATTCCATGTTATCTAATCTATATGGCACACTTAAGAATGAAAATGAAATGACTATGAAGGGTGTTCCATGATAGTGATCCAATTCATTGGGTAATTTTATAGTAACATTATATTACATCTACAATTGTCTTGGAATCTATCCTCGACTCATGCTTCTCCATGTGAAATGATCCTTGGATCATGCTCTTCCATGTGTACAGATCCTTGACATGTGCTTATGTCATGTTGTACGTTGTTTCCACATTTCCCATGTTATAATTATCATGTTATATCATTCATTATTATTATTTATAGTTATATTTTTATCCATTTATATTCCTATTGTCTAACTAGTATTATCTTATTTATGTTTTTCCTTTTTTATTTCCCTTACTGGGTTGTATAGCTCACCATTTTCTTATGTTTTCCTAAGGATATCCAATTCTATTTTAAGATCATCAGAATATTATGATAATGTCAAGGAAGTTTTCAATAATTTTATTGTGTCCCATGTTCAAAATTTTATTGCTTTTACCAAATTCCCAAATACACTATACTTATCAGTCATTTGGTTTTTATAATGTGTACTTTTATTTCATAAATCAAGTACTTAATGTGTAATAAATAGAAGGATCATTATAACTAAATACCTTACTATAATTTGGAATTGAATTATTCATAATTGATCATAAATATAATGTTATAAACTAATGAATATCCCGTATAAGTGTATCACTAGGTGTGTAGTCTTATTCTCACTCATTGTTTATCGTATTGATGATTGAGTCAATGTTCTTCTAACCCTTTTCTAGGTGAATACCCCAAGGTGCATATATACCACAACTGCATCCAGATTCTAGAATATATAAATGAATTTATTTATTAAAAAAATATATAATTTCTAATATTCTATAACATTAGGATGTTATCCAATAATTAGATTAATATCCTATGGTTTTGGTAAAATTATTCTTATCCTACTCCACAAAATAAAATGTGCATTATTACCATAACAATAAATCACATACTTTTCCCAAGAGGTTGTTTAAACCATTGGACATATTATTAACCATAACTTATCTTAAAACATCATAATCCCCGTAAACATTATATATTATCATCAATAAACATCATAATCCCCATATTTATCTAAAAATCCATTTCATTCCATTAGTTATTCCCATGATCTGTTCTCCCAGATCTTGTTCAATATACACATACTTTACTTACATAAATTGATAATAGTTGTGTAATCAGGGATATAACCATCCTTAATTAAAAATATAAGAATCTATTATTTAATTTATTAAATTTTAAGGATCATTTTAGATTTATATCTTATGATAATTCAAAAAAAAACGAGCTACTTAATCATGTGTTCTTTTTATCAATTGTATAATTTAACCATTATATAATAAACATCCTAATTCATTAAAAGTGTTAAATTTCTCCCATTAAATACTTGGAAAATTTATCCTTATAAAAATTTCAAGTGTACTAGTTTTCTCTAAAACATTTGGAAATAAAAACATAATAAATGGTTAGATCAAAACCTCGGTAAGGGAAACATATAACTGAAGAAATCAGGACATTAATGTAATCGAAGGATTTCATAAAAAACATGAAGAAAGAACCAACTTCTATTTCCATGTAAATGTACAAAAACATAGATATCAATAATCCTAATATCATATTTATGGAAAGAATAATGTCGAATAACAAAAAGATTCTATCAAAGACTTGTTCTGGGACACTTTATTCATCATTGAGACCACGGTCAAGACATCCTGCTATAATATCCCTGTTCCGAGTCATTATCCTTTTATGGGAATTAGCATAAAAACACAAACTATTTTTTTCATATGAAACCTATAAATGGATCGAGGGCCTATATAATTTCATAACCCATCCACCACTTTTTTAAGCCCAACACATTTAATATAAGTGAAAATTAATAAGCAATACATAATCATCATTGCCAATATTTATTTGTATTGAAATAAATACATATGGAATTCTAATAATTTTCTCTAATTCAATAATATATCATATTCTATAGGTGAATATCATCCAATACGTGTTTTTTAAAATGTTATTTTCACAACGTATAGAGAAATGAGTATAAGACTATGTCAATACTAGGATAACATCATCATAATCCGTCAAATGAAATAAAATAGATGGTTTCAAAAGTACATATCCTTATATATGAGAGGTTTTAATAAAATGTTTTATATTGTAGGAATTAATATCCTTGAAAAAAATGAGAGAGTACCACATTATAAAATTAAAGGGAACAATGTTATCAACTTATATGAAATAAGTTCAAGAGAACGGTCTTACCTCAATGGATAAACTTTGACTTACCAAAAATTCATAATACTCCAAAAACAGTTGAATAAATAGCCACATTAATAAGGGAAAAATAATTTGAAATTTAATACCATAAAATATATATATTATGATAACAATATTTCCAATAATAGTTAATACACCATTCTGAAATGTATTATGCCTTAATGAATTAGAATTGATACCAAGGAAACTGTTACGGATTTAGAAACATCCAAATAAAAAACCCATGAATTAAGTGGATTTTAATTGAAATTATAATGCAACAATTAAAGTATAATTCATGATACCATATCTCAAAAAGGAATTATATAGATTAAAAAATGAAATTAGGTGCATGATACCAAATAATTCTATAAGAGAGTTATTTAAAAAGAAACCCTCACATGTTATCGTGACTTCCAGGAATGTACATTAACATCCAATTTCACAAACATATAAATCTTAATAAAATAATTAATAACCTCATTTATATCCATTTTCATTCATAGTCTTTATAATATTTCATTCTGTACATGAATTATTCTGATATTCTATGTCATGTGTTTATAGTTTTGATTGTATGTTCTAGATTCTTAATATGTTCATTCATAATTAAAAATTTATAAATTATGTATCATTAAAAATAATAGTACGTATGATGTATAATTATATATAATATTTAAAATTCATTTAATGATTTATTTAATAATTTTTCATGAAGATGAAATTGATAACCGGAATGTTTCAGTGATTATTGATGATCGTGGTATGTTTTCCTAATTAAAGAATTAAGTATTGATATAACATCTCCAAAAAAGAAAATATAAAAAATTAAATATTTATATCATATTATTATAGTATTTATTTTCCAATATTCATTAATTGAATAAATTTATAACATTTTTTAATTAAGTGGTTAAACCAACCCAAACATGAACATATCCTTATTTAGTGAAAAATTATAAGGTGATTTTTTGTAATATAATAATACAATAAAAATAAGGAAAATATTTATTATTAATTTATGTGACATATTAGAATCGGGGTAGAGTATAATAATAAATAATTTATATAAAAATATTACATAATTTGACTAAAATATTATACTCTTTGTATACATATGTTAAATGATTATATTAAAGAAGATATTTTGTTTATCATATATTTAATTTGTTGAATAATTTATAATTACAAGACCATTATGATATCTTAAAACTAATATTTTATCTTTAATACCATCCCTATATCCAAACTTTTAAGGTGTTGAGGGAAAACTGAACATGATAGGTCTTGGAGTTAGTAGTCCATATAGTGCACGAATAATGGTTTTTTTCCTTAATTGATGAGGTATATTAGTAAATATTAATAATTTAAAAAATAATAACATTAAATTATAAAAATGATATTAATATCACTATTTTAGTTTGAATAGAAATAATCTGATAGAATATAATTAAGAACTAGATGATATAGTTAATAATACTTAGAGTGAGGACTTGAATTTTACTTGAATATCTCTTAGAATTTGAATGGATTAGGATAACTATGAGTGAAAATGGGATTGATTTCATAGGAGAGGGTTCTAGGGAGAGTATAAAATAATATTTCAAGGAAGAATATAATGGTAATGTTTGGCTTGAATTTTTGAGGATTATATATTTTTTAAGTGAAGGGGATGGTATTTTTTTTAACCCTTACATTTTCAATAATACCATTAAAATATTTTAGGTTCAATAGCTAAAAAATAGAAAAATTTTTTTGGAAAAATGTATTGGTTAAAAAAATATCAACCATATAGACATGTTTATTAATTGTTTTTGGAATTTTACATAAAGTTAAACTCAATTTACCCCTTTTACTTTTAACATTGTAATTAATTTCTAACCATATTAAATATTCATAATGAAAAGTCGATGATTTACCTTAATAAATAATTTGATACATATAATGTAAAATGTGAGAGTAATTTTATCTAATAAAATTTATAAATATGTGAAAAGTAATTATTCAAATAACTAAACTTAATCACATAAATTTGTTTTCTGAGAAATATTTTTTTATCCTATATATTTATATATAAGATAAAATTATTTAGATTATAATTATAATTAAATATATTTATTTGTTATAAAAACTAAATTTTATGAGGCTTTAAATTCAATCTAAAACTGAATCTTCTAACACAATCATTCAATGAAAATATTATAAACAATTTTTACCTTAAATTGTCATTTTTTATTTAAAAAAATTATATAGTTTCTATATGTCAAAAGAGTTTTTTAAAATTAATAATTGTATTCCTAAAATTCAAATTTTATTACTTAAATGTTTTTAAATTTTATAGGATAACCTTACGATGTTATAAAATCATGAAAATTAACATTTTCTTAAATCATGCATTCTTAAAAGAAAATCAACCATTTTATAAAATACTAAGAAATAATATTAAATTAGTATTGACATGATTAATTATAAAGTTAATTTCATTTTATTGATTATAAATTATAATTTTATAAAATTATCATTTGAATAAAAGAATAAAATATAATGACTACTTGTTTACAATGAAGGGTGACATTTAAAAAAGTTTTCTAATTTTATTATTATTTTATATAATTTACCAACTATATTTGTTTTAAACAATTATTAATATAAAACATTATTTATCATTAATAAAATATATCTTAAAATAGAAATTATTATCATATAAAGGTAATATTTTTAGAAAATAATATTTTATAATAAAAGAATTATATTATTTTATATTTTATGTAAACTAATTTATTTTCCTTCATATTAAAAGTGTCATATAAATCATTAAGTGGTTAGACAAAATCATTATTAACCATTCAATAATAAAGTTTTAATGATCAAACTTAAACATTTATATTTTGTCAAAATATATCATCCTTCCATTTATGTTTGGTGTTGTGTGTAGAGAAAGTTATCAAACACATTTAATTATATAAATTAAATAATATAATAAAATCATAGGGAGTTAGATAGAGTGTACATATATTTTAAAAATTTCTATATTCTAAAAATATTCCATTACAAAATTCTTTTACAGAAATTTTCTTCAGTGATTCAACTTTTAAACGTTTGGATACTTATTAATTTTATCATAAATCTCATCAAAATAGAGTATGTCATTATTTTCACTACCATTACCATCTTATGAACATGGTAATCAATTAAAAACAAAATTGACCCATGTTTATAAATTAAAAATATAATTTTTGATCATAACTTTTTATATTATTAATCTTCCCTTTATGAATATGTGATTTACATAATTTCATTCCTAAATTAATATTTTTTTCTCATAATATATTTATAGGCATTAAATTTTTTTGATACTATGTACCATTGAATAATTTTAATTAATACACTAAAGATGCAATTAATTTTAATTATGGGATTTTATTTATATTAAAGTAAAAATAAACCCCATCCTATTATTTTTTTCATATAAATATGGTGAGTTTATTCTGCCTATCTTTGAAAAATATAGAACTCCAAATCCATCCCAAAATATTTTTATAAATAAAAATAATTATAATGTTGGAACATTATAAATTCTATACATTACTTTTTTTCTATGTATTTCTAATTATTTTTTATATTTCATAATAAAATTATTGATCTTCCTCACACCTTAAAGAATATGTATCTAATATAAATTATTATTTATTTTTATGTCCCTATAACACTAAATTTTTATATGTTACTTGTCATGTTTCCCCACCACTAACAAATGTGTGGTCTCACAAAAAGATAAATATTGTGTCCTCATGTAGAGATTAAATATAGATGAATATTTTTAAGGGAAACCTAGTTATTATATAAAATAATTTATATTTTTTCATAACCAAGATCAAATTCTAGAGATTAGTGATAATTTATTAAGTTCCATCTTTATCTTCATTTGGTGGGTCATTCATAAAATCCCTAAATTACCATCCATTATATAGATATTTTTAATTTCCTCCAATGATTTCCATTTTCTATCAAATATTGTTAAATAATTAGTAATATAGAGACATAATTAACTATTAATTAGATAAATTTGATGTATAACATGATATATATTTGATGTATTCTTATGAATTTCTAATGGTGAAGCTTCAAATATTAAACCAATTATAGAAGAATATATATAATTTTTAATGTTTCTTTGGAGTGAATTTATATATATTATATTCTAATAAATTAAGTTATTATGGTTTTATATAGGATAAATTGGATATAAACTACTAGTAACCAAACCATAATAACCTCAATATTTTGGTTATTTTTTACAAAAATTCCATATAATTATTTTTCTCTCAATGAGTTGTAAGTTAATAACTTTTTGAATCTAGATAAATTTTAATTCATAATTTATGAATAGAGTACATGATACATAAAAAATTATATAAATGATTCATCCATTCTTAAAACTCAAGGATATCTTCTCATATATGAATCTTTTTATATATCCTTGTAAAATTTTAAAACATAAAGAAATAAGTAAGCTCATATGATCATAAATGGGTTTTTTAGTAAAAAATAAAAACATACATTAAAACATAATCATTATTTAAATAATATAAATAAAATTAATAATAAATATTATCAAATGAAATATAAACTAAATCATAAAATAATTATGGAGTGAAAACTTTTGGTCATCAAAATCCTATTGTCAGGATTATATGGAAAGAATATTATATGAATCATACTATTTAATTAAGGTATTTTATAATTTATAAATATCATATATCTTAAATAAGATATGAATAAATCATCACATCCAAAAAATATCATTTAAAAACGGTTGAATAATGTTCAATAGTATTTTTATTGAAAATATTTTGAACAATATTCAAACATTTTAGGATAATAATGTTAACATGTATGGAAAAAATATATATAAATAAGTAAATTTTTTTGATTTACAATAGAATTTTATATTTTATGAAAAAAATTTATAATATATATATATAATGTACTTCATAAAAGCTAAACACATATATCTACTTCGATTTAAAGGATCACACAAAGAGTTACTACAGCAGTAATCATACATAATTTATTAAATTAAGTACATTTTTTTGTATATATTATATTTTGATATATTGAAAATTTAAAATAAGGTAACCCCAAATATGTTATTTATATATGAAAGATTTTATTTTTTTCCCATATATATAGTACTCTCAAATTTTTATTCCTGAGAAGAACCAAGTATATCATATCTCACATTTGAAAGGATATTTATATTATATTTCCAAAAAAATTTATATCCTACGTATAATAATAATAAAATTGGGAATATAAAATAATTAAAAGGTTGTATAAAAATGTAAATAATGTTAAATATTATGAAATGAAAATAAAATTCAAGAAAAATTCTATGTGATAGAGGGGAAAGTATTTCCATTATTTTTTTACAAGATTTATAATTAACCCTCTAAGTCTGCTAAAATTATTCAAATTAAAGAAATAAAAAATTGATATATATATACATATATATATATTATTCTAAATATGAATATAGTGTATGAAAGATTTATTATATGTATTAGTATTTTTATGAGGGTTCTGAATGTTATTTATTGTTATTATGGGATTTTCTAAAGGTATATGTGGAACCTTGGGATTTGTGGAGAATAAAATTTCGAATTCATGAAAGTTGTACTGATGAAAAATATTAGATGAGACATTATATACATTTATAAAAAAAATATATATATATAGATTATATATGGGTTCCTTGAATAATATTAATCAATATTAATCTTACATAAGGTAATAATTCATCCCAATTTGAATTTATCTTGGGTTTCCAATAAGGAAAATTAAAACCACCAAATCCAACATCCCATAGGCAATGTGATTAAAACATGAACCATTGGTATAAAATAAATGTAATTGCTGAAATTACCATATACATAAAATAAAACAAATACATGATTTAAAATTTGAATAAATTCTTAAAAGAATAAGGTATCCAAAAAAAATACCAACCAACAAAAATCCAACGATATTAACATCAAAACATAAAACAAATTGCATAGCCTATACATTTTGAACTTCGTTACCAACTCCCTCATGTAAAACTAAAAAAGTATGAAATATAATATGAGGGTGAATATTCAAGTATACAAAGTAAGATCACCTTCTGAAACACTCATGATAATATAGAAGAACCATACTAACGATTTTATGATTTAAAATTGAAACCGACCCATTTTATAATGAGTTAAACTACCTCCAATCCTAAAAAAATTCTTACTAAATATAACAAAATATAGAAAAATAATAAAAAATATATCAAAACAGGTATATTTGACCCAATTATCCAACAAAATATTCTCTCTCATACCTCAATGTAATATCTAATGGTGTTTAAATCCCTTCCAAATCCCTATAATCATATAACACCAAACCAAATAATAACCAAAAATGCATATCAAGGACATTATAGTATATAATAATGACATATAACATACCAAAACAAACCACACTATTTCCAGATCATTACACCATCACATCATTGGTAGATACCATAGCCTCAAGGAATTACAATATATATTATGTCTAGAAGTGGGAAATAAGAAGGGGAATTAATCAGCCATCCATATTACCCGCCTTATTATAATTTTATGCGCGCCCAACACCCATAACCTTATTTGGGTGGTAGTAGTATTACATGACTCATATAGTGGTGTAAATGAAATAATAAAATATATATATATATATATATATATATATAACACATAAGATTAACCTTGGGTTTACTCAAGAAATGACTATACTACACCCAACAAAAAATACACCATTAAAAATACAACATTCTATCACTACTATAAAAACACATAACCAATTACTCACAATAATGAAACTTCATCTTATTTCATATTTCTTCATTTATTTTCAATTACCCTAATTTCAACAACACCTCTTTTATGATGAATACTTCAAATTATTAACACAACCTATTTTCTATTCAAAATTTTAATTCATTAATCAATTAATTATCTCCATATCCAAATAAAAGTAAAACATAAAAACCTAATAAATCATCACAAAATCAATTCAAAAACCCCTAAAAATTTTCCGAAAATATAATCTATATAATTTCTTCATCATCAAACACATTATCCCTTTACACCTCTATCAAACCACATATAAAAAACGTTATATGAATCCTTTATATACTATAAAATTATAATAACATTACTATTAACAATACAAAACAAAAAATAATAATAATAACTTATAACAAACTATTTATTATATTAATCTCATTCATTTAATTATTAATTCATACATAATAAAAAACAAAAAATAAGATCTTATCTCTTTATTCTAGTAATATCATTCAATTAAATTTATAATTATGAACATGTATCATCACATAAAAAAATATCAAATGAATCATAGTTTCTTTCTTATTATAAAACATAAATAATACATAAAAACATCATTGAAATAATGCTAATCCCATATGACTAACATCCCCTTGCCAATTTATTTATTCCTAAAGGATTTTCATCATGACGTAATTCCATTTATTTAATAAATGAAAAAAATCATTACAATTCCAGAAAAATATGGTAATAAATTAAAGATATATTAAATCACATATGTCCAAATAAATATTTGGTATTCTTAGAATGTGGATGGTATGAAATTGATGATTAATAACAACTAGGATCACAAAAATCACCCATAAAAACTATATAAAATAATAACCAATTAAGATATCAACCAACGTATACCAAAAAAATATACAAAATACTCTTATAAATATAAGAAAATTGGGAATAAGAAATAAATAAAGGAAAATAAGAATTTAATGAAACCCTAGAACACTAAGGCTTAAAACACACCATCAGAATACCAAATAAAACCAAAGAAAATTTTTAGTAAAACTAGGATTCATGATATAACAAAAAAGAAAAAACTAAGAGAGTGAGAACCTCTATATTTATATTAAAATTTTAGAGGGTCTCTACCATGGAATAGTAGAGACTCAAGTTGTTTTTGTGAATCTTATTAAAAAACAAATCTAAGATCTACGGTCATAAAAATGGAACAAACAACCTTTTCAAAACAAGATATTTCCTTTATTAAAAATGAATTTGACCATCAATAAGGAATAGTGGTATTGATCATGGTTTTTACCACTCATTACATAACTTTAACCATATAACACCATTGTATAATTTCCTCTAACCTCATAGTTTTTTTCAAGAACCCATGACATGTCCTTGGAATAATTCTCTCAAGAACATATCATTTCACACCATGACCAGTGAAACAAGAGTTTCAATATAACCTTTGGTAAAGAGATATTTTAATATCCAACCATGACCACCAAAATAGGCTCCACCATGCCATAAACTCAAGCCAGAGTACAAACTACACAAAAATGGAGATCATCAACCATCATAATACAAACATATTAAATTAGAAAAGATGACATAGCTGCATAAAGATAAAAACTTACCCCAATGATAACCACAGTGTATTAATTATAGGAACACATCATGGTATCCCTTATAATCCTAAACTTACCAATTCTCTACCGAAAAACCTCCAAATTCTCTTATGACGCGTGAAATACCCTAAAACCATATATTAATGTTCCATTATAATATGGGACTATAAATTTCACACCTCTCAACTAATTATAATCTTTGATAATCACAACTAAAACTAAAAAATCAAAATATCCTAAAAAAACAACATATGATATACTGCTTATATAGGAATCTCACCATCACAAAATCATAGCACAACATAAGATATTAAGGTTTAAATCAAAATGTTATAATTATTTTAACATTAAAATCTGGTAATGAATTAAAACATCAAAATAAATTTCATTACTAAGAATGAATCGTATACTAATGAACCTAAAAACATTATAATAAGTCATTGATCATCTATAAGTCATAATGAAAATAAATATAGTTCCTATGGAGATCCCTAAGGAAAAAATCTAAAATATCAATAGATCATACCTGGAATATCACATTGTCTTTAATATATTACCCAAGACCACAAACGAATCGGGGTTAATGTGAATATATCATTCAATTTGAGAAATTTTGGAAAATTTTATGAATAAAATGTATCATCTTATGAAGGGATAACTAGTAAAAAACCTCACCAATAATCATTAACACCACAATTGGTTCCATTAATAGTGGAGAAATATTTCTACAATGATGGGACCATTATTAAATATAATTATGGGAAAAATTAAAAACAAAAAATATCTGACCTTAATCTCTATATTTCTCCTCCTCTGATCACCATAGGACATATAGATGCCTTCAGTGACTTCCATCCACTCATGAATGAGCTTTAGTTTCTATATAATGATCTACACCCAATGTAGTCGATGAATCGCTAACTCTCCAAACACAATCCAATACAATGGAAATCTATAACTCCATCAATATAATACCTAAAATGAATTTATAACAATATATGGGTAAATACTATTATTTTGAAAATTCTCTAATAAAACTAAATTTTTTCATAAGAACCACTAAAATAAAGACCATATATAGGAAAAATCACTTTAATATATGGACCATCCACTCTATTTGACTAATATTTTGTGGATTAATAAATGTGTTAAGTTATAATTCAGATCCAAAACCATTTTTATAAATTTTTAAAACTATTCATGTAAAATGATTATCTTGGACATAGTTTATCCATCTCCAAAACAGAGTAATCCACAGAACCTCATCCATATAAAAAATGAAAAATAATTTTGAACACATGACTTGATTATCCCTAATAAATGATCACACATCATCAATTGATCTATAAGCACACAACTGTTCACGTATCCGCCCAAATTGGGAAGAAAACTAGTAGATAAATCCATAGATATGTCTTCAAAATTTTATTTAGGAATATTCAAGGATTTTAATAACACTATAGGAAAACAATTATTTGTATTAAATACCTCATAGAAAAATCATGGATACAAGGATTAATCTAGAAAAAAACTCATACCTAATAATAAAACTAGATCCTCAAAGAATGACACGACATAAATATACAAGGTTTCACTACTTGAGATGAGATGTGAAACGAATGAAAAACTAAAGCTTCATTACTATATGAACAAAAATAGTCCCTTAGAGTAGTACCCAATACTGATCATACTAAAAATAGCTTATGAGAGTATCTTTATAGGAACCACAATATCTCCAAACAATCACCTTAGGATCTCCTATCTACGACTCCTCCATTGGATGAAACATAGAATAATTATATTTTAATTGATATTTGAAAATGTCACTGTTCAATTATTTTATATATAGATATTGGGATAAAATCCCCCCCCCATCATCCTATACTCTTCTCAAACCTATCAAAAAACACCTCTAAGTGACTTCCTATAGAGCACATTTACTACCACATTTCCATTCCCTTGTTTATAATTTATCTTGATGTAATAGTTCTCCAAGAACTCTAAAAACATGTACAGAAGTTGATTTAAATATCATAGAGTGAAAACATAACATGAGATCTTCTAACTCATGATATCCATGAATCACTCACTAATATGATTACTCAACCACATGTTTATATAGAACACTACCACTGTAATCTCGAGATCATATGTGGAATATTAATACTCATGAATATGTAACTATTGAGACCCATAGGTAAAAATCTCTATATTTTGGATCAAAACACAACCCATTTCATAGTTAAAATCCCTTAAAAAAATATCAAAAAAGACTCTACCTTATTAAGAGTCAATAATAGTTGCATTAAACAAAAATTTTTAAGGTTATAAAATGAATCAAGGGATAATTTATTTTTAGGAAGGCCATATCCTTTTTTGGTAAAGACTATAAAATGGGCTAACATATGAGATAAATCGATGAAAATGTAAAGACCCTGAAATCCCATGGAAATTTTTTTCTTAAATACATGTTAATTTTACGAGTCCGCATTTTTTGACAGCGCTTGATTCTGAGGCCCGGTGTGCCCGGAATAAATTTCTGATGTTTTGTTCAGGTACACTTTGTAAACGTACATATGGCCGGCCGGGCAGAGTGCGGGCTGCACCGCATGGCACCGCCGGGCGAACCGAACCGGGGGTGGGTCGTGCCCCACCAGGCCAGGCCAACCCCCCCACCGGGTCAGACCCGATGGGCCGGGTCCGTGGTTCGTCCATGCTCTACTAGGCCGGGCCGACCCCCAGCTAGGTCGGACTCGCTGAACCGGGTCGGGCCGCCCCCCTATCCCACAAGGTTTGACGGGCTGGACCCGTCTTCACTTAAATGCGAGTATCTCGTAGATCGCGCATCAGATCAACGCAACGTCTGCAACAATGGGTCCCTCGCAACAAGGAGGTCCTTTTTCGATACTCTAAGTGAGTTTTGGACAACTTTGAAAAACGTACGGGTTTGGAATGAGTGTAAATCCAACCGGGACCATAGAATGGAAAAGCTAATAACTCTCAGATTGGGCGTCCGATTAATGTGTCGTCTGTCGCGTTGGGTTCCTTATGATGATACAGACCTACATGATACATCAACTCAGGACTTCTTGGTATTTTATGTATCATCACTTGCCTCGAGTAGGGGACCCTCCTAAAATAGAGCGTGCTGTGTGTGGGAACCCTAGAGCTAGCTGCGACGACTACTGTACTGGAATCCTATTTGGGTTCAACAGCGATGAATTATATACCGAAATCCTCAGCGGGTTCGACAGTGATGGATACTATACCGGAATCCTCCATGGGTTTGACAATTCTGACTTATGTTCCTATATCCTATGTGGGTCCGACAGAGTAGCTGGTCCTGTATCCTGTGTGGATCTGACAGCTTAGCTGGTTTTGTATTCTATGTGGGTCCGACAGCTTAGATGAATCAGTGACTACATCTGATCATCTCTATCACTTTACGAAGGATGTATACCTGTGTGAGCTGAGTCTTTACATTCAATAATTATCATCGATGTGATTGACATTAATTCTCGTGTGGAGTAGTTTGTGATTGGGCTCGATAATTGGAGTCGATCTTTGACTGGTAACATAAGTATATGTATGGGAATAAGCCTAAGTAGAGTTGGCTGATACATTGTGATTGTATCTTTTTTCAATGGTTTATCCTTTGTGGATTCTGGTAGACCTTTGGGATCTATGGGTCCCCCACTGAGTATCTTTATACTCACCCATGCAAGGGCTATGCTCGTACATCGTTGTGTTGGTTGGAGACGACGGACACCACTGATCGAGGAAGAGGGTTGTAGAGATGGACGGTACCTGGATGTGGACCACTTGGTGATATGTACTCGGAGCGGATAGACGGATCGGGGGTGCTGAAGAGTCCATATGTACCCACCCTTCAGGTGGGTTTCCCAAAGGATGAATCAGTAGTTATTGTTTACCTTTCTATAGTTGTACTATCTTTACAGTTGTTGTACATTACTTTTGGGCTTTTAATTCATGCCCCTTTCCTTTCAGAACTTACTTTTGTATACAGTTTTATATAGTGTTTATTTTAGTTGTGTACTCTGCTACTTGTGTCCAGGTTGTGTGTGTGTTATAGGTTAAAAGGAAATGCCTCCCCTTTTTATAGGTATTACGCATTTGGTGCTAGTCGCCAGCCCCTGGCCTATGGAGGGCGGGATTGGGGTAGTCCTGGAAAGGGCCCTGAGGACGGGTTGTGAAAAATTGGTATCAAAGGAGTCGGTTCTACCGAAAAACCTAGACATTGATTCTTTTAAGAGCAATAGTGTTAAGTGTTTTGGGTGTGGTTATCAGTTTAGGGAAACCAGTGTTCGTGTGGCGGCTGAGGTATCCATACACTAGGACTCTGACTTCTGATCTCTGACTCAGTGCACGAAAACACTGATTGTGTGTGTGTTTCCTTTGAAAAATTTGTCTTCATGATTACATTGTGTCTGCTCACTAGGTATACAATTTTATCCATGGCACACCTGTTTCTTTTCTGGATGGCCCCACGAAGGCAGCCAGCTGGGGTTCAGAGTTTCATACGAGATAGTATCCCACCGAGCGATGAGGCCTCAGTGTAGGGCCCCATCATAGTGGAGGTACTAGCGGTACCACTACCCGCTGGGCCACCGATACCACCAGCTCCATAATTTGAGAGTGCACGCCGCCTGAGTGCATTTCATGAGTTCCAGCGATAAAGGCCGCCCAGGTTCCAGGGAGAGACGGACCCACAGGAAGAAAAGGATTGGCTGGAGGCTATCATGAGTGTTTTCAGATTGGTAGGGACACCGTCAACCTCATGGTGATCCTTACCGCGAGTCTCCTGCATGCAGGAGCAGTCAGATGGTGGATCCTGATGCTCCAGGTGCATAAAAATGCGGCATTACTCTAGATAGACATCAAGAGTATCTTTTTCTCAGAGTTTGTTCTATCCACCCTTCATGTGGCGTGGATTAAAGAGTTACTTCATCTGTAGAAGGGCAGTATGACAGTAGCTCAGTACTCATTGAGGTTCACTGACCTCTCACACTACTCCACGGATATGGTACGATACCAATTATTTAGGGCTCGGACCTTTGAGCAGGGACTCGGGCATGGGATCAGGGCTTTGATGATTCCCCTAATCATCCCAATATATACGGGGGTGCTAGAGAGGGCCCTTCTAGTGGAGATTTTTCTCGCTAAGCAGACACCAGCGGCGAGACCCACCACAGGGTGACAGGTAGCAGAGTCTTCTACAGCAGGAAGTAGACAGCTGATACAGAGGTCCAAGCAGACAAAGCCATCAGGTGGGTGACCCCAGGATACCGGTTCCGTTGTGCGGGGAACACGAGACAGAGCTAGTTATACGAGGAGAAGGCAGTGCTATGCATGCGACGAGCAAGGCCACATGGCTCATGACTGCCCGACCCACTATGAAGATGAGCAATAGACAGTATAGGGACCTCCCAGGCAGAGGCAGAGATTCGACCATGGTGGTACACTGGGAACAGGTGGATGTGTGAGAGGAGCTGGCCGAGCAGTGGGTGGTGGACGACATTTCGAGGCTCCACCACCTCCACCACCAGGAGTTCCACCCCGACCACAGGGAGCAGGCGGATAGTGGCAGGATCAGCTCCAGGAAGTCAAGACCTAGGACCATGGTGCACCTGAGATGATTCTAGGTACTATCTATGTCTACCCCACCCTTGTTGTAATACTCATAGAAAAAGTTTTGAGTCATTCTTTTTGTTGCCGCTACCCTTGTTCGGAGCTCGGAGATTCCGATGGAGCCGTTGGCTCTATTCTTACAGCTAGAGACTCCTACGTGAGCAGACTTGATGATTACGCACTGCTGCTAGCAGTGTGAGCTTACTCTAGGGAGCGAGAGCTTCAGCTGGGATCTTATTGTAGTGGCGTCGAGGCCTTATGACGTCATCATGGGTATAGACTGGTTATCCACAGTTTATGCTCAGATTGACTATATTAGGCGCACAGTGCGGTGTATCCACACGGATGGGACCAATTTAACCTTCATCGGTGAGAAGGGAGCCTTTTTAGAGTAGGATGGACTTACGCAGAGGATGGGGAAGCTGATCACACATCAGTTGGCTAGTCTCATACTTGGAGCGGTTGTTGTGCGGAGTCCGAGTTTTCCTGTTGTGGTGGATCAGTACGAGGATGTTTTTACTGACGATGTTACCGCACTACCTCCTCGTAGACAGGTAGACTTCTACATTTATGTGTACCTCAGGACAGTACCGATATCTACTCCAACATATCGGATGGCTACCGTCGAGCTTCATGAGCTGCAGATATAGCTATAGGACTTACAGGGATTGGGATTTATCCAACCCAGTGTTTCACCCTGGGTATCTCTGGGTTTGTTCGCCAAGAAGGAGGATGGGAACTTGCGGCTATGTGTCAACTACCATTGCCTGAATCCGGTGACCATGAAGAACAACTACCCACTTCCAAGGATTGATGACCTCTTTGATCTGCTCAAGGGAGCACAATGGTTCTCAAAGATAGACATCATGTCAGGCTATCACCAGCTCAGAGTTCGAGACGAGGATGTGCAGAAGATGGATTTCAGGTGTCGGTATGGGCACTACCAGTTCTTGTTTATGCCTCTCGTCGTAACCATTTCACCAGCAATGTTCGTGAGTATCATGAACAGGATCTTTAAGCCTTACCTCGATCAATTTATCGTAGTCTTCATCGACGATATACTTATTTACTTGACTACTGAGGAGGATCAATCCTAACATTTGCAGGTGGTACTAGATACACTCCGAGAGCACCAAATTTATGGTAAACTCTCGAAGTGATAGTTCTAGATTCAAGAGGTTCACTTCTTGGGACACGTTATCTCGGCGGTTGTAGTTGCAGGGGATCCAGCGAGGATAGAGGCAGTACTTTCATGGGAGCCACCCAGGAGTGTGACAGAGATGCGTAGTTTTCTTGGACTAGCTAGGTACTATCAAAGATTTTTTCCAGACTTCTCCAGAGTTGCAGCACCGCTTTCAGCATTGACAAAGATGTTGAAACTGTAACACCCCAAGCTTCTACGGTACGCTTCTCTTTGAATAATGTGATAGCGTGTGTTGTACGCAACACCGAGTTCTAACACACCATAACTAATCAAACTAGCCGTTATGAATAGTAATACCTACTTTTTGAAATTATATATATTTTATATTTAAAAATGGACTTCATTTTTGGATTCGGAATATCGAATTTAGCCTAAGGTAAAATTTTGGTACATTTCGGATAACTTTCATATTTTGATGAATAGTGAAAATTACTAAGTTTTAATTAAAAACAACTTTTTTAATCAAAATAATTAATAGTGATAAATTATGAATTTGAGTGGTTTTAAAGTATATTTAGAATATATTTTTACCATTTAATATAATGTTGGTCATTGGACATAATTTTACAATTAAACCGAACATAAACGAGTGTCAATCTTTTGATAGTTATTATCTCTTAAAAACACGCTTTTTGTTTTGACAGCGGGAATTAATTTTAAATTAATTTCTGCCACTTCTGTGTTTTGAATTTAGGAAAATGGATTCCATATTTGGAATCAGGATGTTCAAATTGTGTAAATAGGTAACTTTTATTTTTAGACATTTTGAATAATTACTGCGGTAAATATTTTATTTACCATGGTTAAGGGTAAATCCGGTAAATAAGGGTTAAAAAATAATATTATAATAATACTAAATTACCCTAAAACGTGTCTTAACCCTATTGGTTGATACATGGTCGACCATGGTAATCTTTGGGTATATTTTGGGACCTCATGGATCCACTTGTAAGTGATAATGACACTTTATTTTAATTAAGTTAAAATGAATACAAAAATGAAACAAGCATATATCTTTTAGAAAAACAATTGTTACATAGGGTTATATATGTTGGATTTTAGAGTATAAATATTCATTAGAAATCTAAAAAGATTTCCTACATAATGATATTTTATTTATAATTTTTAGACATTAAATAATTTATTTTATTTATGACACAATGATGATGCAGTAATTACTATAATAGTGAAAAATTAAAATAATTGATATTATAAATACCCAAATAAATATAATATGAAACTTTTAATGAATTAAACTAATTTTCTAGGATAATATGATATATTAGGATTTATTTAATTGACTTTGTTTGAAGTAATCTGTAGAGACCCTAAGCTTATCGTACATGGACATTACATTACTTTTGCGGAATACTTAGTACATAACAAAAACACACACACAAGGATCGTAATAGTTTAGTGTCTTTGGAAACTCGGAACTTAATCTTCTAATCGTGGTGAAAGATCTTCAATATCTCCCATAAAGATCTTCCCTTTTTTTTACCTAAAAACCTTTCTTTATATCCTGGGGAAAAGAAAACATAAAAGGGTGAGCTCAAATGCTCAGTAAGGGTAAACAAAAGAAATATCAATCACATCATATACATAAGAACATAGCTTTTGGAAATCTTAACCTGCAAAAGAGCTCATAATATCATAACATGGGATAAATCATAGAAGTGAAAATGAGATCCCCATAATCATAACATAAAACTTGAAACTTTGTGGCATGCACACATAATCATGGAAAATCATTTCTTGTTAGTCAAGACTCATTGCCAAGACTATCTTAGTGGACAAAGTCCCTTTCTGAATCGAGTAACCCTCGTTTCAGTCATGTTTCACTGAACCGGTATAACCTACCGTTCCAGCCCTGTCTATATCATGAGATATAAAATCTTTACCCAATGCATTGGAGGGAGATATAGGTCCCACCCATCTTATAATGAATCATTTCTTATGTGTGCCACATAATCATAAACCATACATCATAGCGTAACCCATGTAATAAAAATGGAATTCTTAAACAATATGACATCATAAAACAGTTCATATAAGATAAAAGGATTCATAAAAATATTTCCATCACAACATAATCAAATCCATGTAATAATAGGGATAAAAACAGAACCCTTTTATTATCTTAGATGGAAAATAATTTTGATAAAATACTTGAACTCCATTCTTGAGGAAAATATCATTTCTTCTTTAAAAACATTTTTCCTTTCATAACATGTCATACGACTTTAAAATAAAATAAGTTGAATAAAAATAAACTTGAAAACTTGTAAAGGAAGATTCTTGGAAATTTTGTTTTAAAAATCCATTCATACCGTATAAGTTAAAAAAAACATTCTTCGTACTTTTGTCGGAAAAGTCAAAAAGTACCTCGTACGAAAAACGACAAAAGATTCCTTTCTTACATATTACTAAAAACTCACCGAAGGGTAAAAATAGATTTAAACAATTGTAGGTGGATGGAAATAATATTACATATTGATGAAACATGGATGTGGATGATAAAATACACCCCATTAAATACTTACGAATAAACAATCTCGGATAAAAAATGAGATTGTGATATTTCCCTTACCTTAGGTCCGATTTGCTTTGTTCATGTCCGAAGCTCCTGTATAATGGTTTAAATAATGTTATTGACTTATTCCAGAATCATAAATATTGATATCATATCATATATGGTCATATTATTAGCTTCTTGTTAGTAATATTTCATTGTTACCTGTTACTCGGGTCTTTATAACTTTTTGTTCTTATGCGTGTTTTGTCGAATAAATTCTTATTCTTATCTGTAGGTTATAGATAATTCATTTCCAGAATGGTATTAGTGTAGTATATACCATATTCATTCATTCAATTCATTTATATAATCATTATGAAATGAAGATCATGTAGAACGAGTCGCATCACATCGTGGAGACGGTATTCCGTACGTACGCACGAGTGATGATATCGTTCCTATGATCGTGGAATTGTATTGGAGTATATATATATTATTTCAGTATCAATATTACTTCATAATAATCATATATAGTTACTCATTACACCATTATACCCATCCTTGTAAGGTGATGGTGGAAAATAGATTACACCACGGCGTGGAGACGGTATTCCGTACGTACGCACGCGCGGTGATTTCATTTTTCCGTAGGATGGATAGAAGGTGAATTAGGGTTGTTTCATATTTATAATAACATATCAGTATGTAAGTAATACTGATGTTATTACTTTATCATGAAACAACTAATGAATAAGAAGTTGAAGAAGAAAGAAATTGAAAAGATCGGTAATGGATATTACCTCTTCTTTTGGAACACCTCTTTGAATCCTCCACTTAAGGAACTAAGATTGGTCTTTGGAGAAGACCAGGACCTCTAGGGTTATTCTAGGTAAGTGGAGAGGAGAAAATGGCAGGGGTTGGCCGAGCTTGAGTGCTCAATTTGGTGTGGGGAGGAGGGAGAGGAGGTGCCCTTTTATAAGGGAGGAGAGGGGCACCTTAGGAATATCTCAAAATATTATTTTATATTAAAGTCAAAATCGGTTTATAATGGTTCCAAAGGGTCTTATTTCGAAGATAAGGTGGGGATGGGTCGAAATTCTATCAACCAATAGGATTTAGACAAGTTTAGGGTATTATTTTAACCTTATCCATTAGATTTAACTCTAAGTTAATTAATTTAAC
This sequence comes from Viscum album, assembly GCA_963277665.1. Lineage (NCBI taxonomy): Eukaryota > Viridiplantae > Streptophyta > Magnoliopsida > Santalales > Viscaceae > Viscum > Viscum album. Next base: position 1,382,730,219 of record OY728141.1, read on the forward strand.
TTTTACCCTGTCTTTTTGTTTTCTTTCACTATATGGTTAATACACTTACTATAACATGCCAAACTAACCCCAAATTGTTTAGTATTAATATATATATCCTTATCTAAGTCATTTGGCCGAACCTTAGATTTTTAGGAATAAAATAACAATTAATAATATAATATTTGATTTAAAAACTATTTTGTGTCAATTTTGACACTATTTGATATATGATTTTTGTGAAAGTCATAACAGAATTATATGTTCGAACCAAGTTGATTAAAGCAACAATAATATATCATAGTAACCTAGAAAATTAGTGTAATTCATAAAAAGTCTCAAATTACATTTATTTTGGTGTTTATAACATCAATTATGTCAATATTTCATTAATAGGATAATTACTGCATCATCATTGTGTCATAAATAAAGTAAATTATTTAATGTCTAAAAATTACAAATAAAATACCCTTATGTAGGAAATATTTTTAGCATTCTAATGAATATTTATAGTCGAATTTATCTTATGTATAACCCCATATTAAAAATGATTTACTTATTAAACTTTGATTTTAACTATTTTAATCCTTCTTTAAATAAATTAATAATAAATGTCCTAATCTAATCCAAGTGGGCCTAAATGGTCATATTTTATTCCTAAGTTTGTTTTTGGTCGAATTACACTTGTCCAATGGAATTAGGACATGTGTTAGGGTAATAGTAATATCATATTTACCCTTAGTTACCCTATTCACTATTAACCGCGGTAAAAAAAGTAAAAAGTTACAATTCACCAAAAAATTATTTTTATCTCATTGAACCACATTTTTCTTACTGATATCAACCGTGTCTATCGGATTTTTGAAATTCCATTCACATAAGCGGTAAAATTATGTTTTATGAAAAATTCAGTTTTTTTTAACTACCACTTAGTAGTTTCACTATTCATCAAAAATTGATGTTTTTCAGAACAATGCCAAAATTTCATCCTAAGATATATTTCATATTCTGAATTCAAAAATGAAATCTATTTTACCAAATTCATAACATAGAAGTTGCATTAATTAATTTTATAATTAAATCCCGCTGTTAAAATAAATAGCGTGTTTTTAGGAAACAATATATATCAAAAGATTGACACTTGATTATGTCTGGTTTAAATGTGAAATTACAACCAATGACCAACATAGTATTAAATTGTAAAAATATATTCTAAATATACTTTAAAACCACTCAAATTAATAATTTATCACTATTAATTATTTCGATTAAAAAAGTTGTTTTTATTTATAATTTAGTAATTTTCACTATTCATCAGAATATGAAAGTTATCCGAAAAGTACCAAAATTTCACCTTAGGCTAAATTCGATACTCCAAATCCAAAAATGAAGTCCATTTTGAGAGCTAAATTTTCTAAAATTTAAAAATTGGTTATTACTATTCATAACGGCTAGTTTTAATAATATTTTGTGAAACTCAGTATTGCGTACTACACACGCTATCGAGGAAGGTTGCGATTGCGTGTAATGCAAGGCAAGTCAAGGATGCGTGTTGTGCAAGCTACTTTTGGTGTAGCGTACAACACAATACATTAATAAAATTAAATAGAATATTTTTCATAAAATCTCGGGCTGTTACATTCTACCCCCCTTAAAATGAATTTCGCCCTCGAAATTCATCGGGGTTATAAATGGTTTACTATTCGAAAGTTTCTTTAATAGAAACCCACATCGTAAAAAGGAATACCAAAACTTAGCTTTAAAAACTAAAGTATGAAATGTAATGATTACCCAAATAAACTAATCATTGGGTTTCCACATAGGTGAAAATATGGATATGGAAGAGAAATCTGACCATCATGTTCTGATGGAGAGTGGTAGAGAACATGGCTATGGAAAAGCCAGTAATCACAAATCCATAAATTTGTGACGATCTAAGGTACCATCTGATTCATCAGGTATAAGAGAACTAGGACAACATTTTTGGTTTTCAAGATCATTTCCCTAAAGTTAAAGAATTTGAATTAGAATAAATACTTACTTTATTTTGGTACAATCTCACTGTTGTTCGTGCCTTTAACAATTTCCACTTCATCTCTTAAATAAATGAAGTTGAATTTGTTATTCGTGAAGTGTTAGCAGATCATGTGATAGAATGACGGGTCATTCCATCTGTCTCAAAAGGTTAGCAAAATTTATATACATAAGTCGATCTATAGTGGGATTAATCATATATGGTTCCTAAAATGGGCTTATACTTCATATATCATACTGCTTAATATAATAACACTAGTTTCTACTAAACAGGGACTTCCTGTAGGTCAGTGGTAGGCGATAAAGGCCAGTCACACATTGGTTGTGGGTTCGATTCCTACAGCCTTGTCTGAAGCGATGGGCTGTCGCCCGTCCTGCAGGTTGTCCTTTTTCTAAAACTACGTTACTATAACATCCCATCAATAATATCGAAAATATTCTATCCTTAAACAATACTAACTTATGTACAACATAATCCAGTCTAATCTTTAGGCTTATACATAATACTGCAGTCCACTCTCATAATATAGTGACAACAATTACCAGAGATTTAATACTGTCGTTGATCCCCACATATCATAAGATATGTCTTGTTGGTCACATTCCAAACATTAAAAGTCCTTAATCGTGTATTCTCTTGAATACCTTAGTGAAAACATGAGTGCAGTTAAAAGTTAACACTTTCCACATACCAAAATCCTCAAAATTCTATATTCTCAAACCATGATATCACTTAGTCCTTATATCAATCATGAGCTCATTAATACTATTAAACATTTCATTTTCTCGTCTTCATTATGCGCATATCATCTTATTTCCAAAAAATATCTCAATCACTTTGAATACCACATCAATAAATATTGCAATACTCAATGATACAACATTATTTTGGAATCCCATTACATAAACACTTAATCATTCCACCACATCGTTGTCATATTCAACATTTCCAATAGTGATCGCATGTGATTTCCCTTTGTCCTTTGCCTTCAGTGGTTGCTCATGTTGATCATCATTAACCCTTGGATTAGGGCAATTATTAGCATAATTCCCCATTTCCTTGCACTTGAAGCATTGAAGTGTTGGCGGTGCGTTCTCTGCAGTGTTTGCTTTATTCACATCATTAGAAACCCTTTTTCCATTACTTCGACACTCAGCTGCTCGATGACCTTCTTTTCCACACTTAAAACATTTTCTAGTCCCTTTAAGAAAATCTCCACCATGCTTCTTTCCACACTTTGTGCATAAGGAAACATTCATCTTCTTTTCACCATTATTCTGAGATTTCTCCTTGAACTCCATCTTTCGTTTCTTGTCAAAACCATGAGATGGATATGTAACACCAACTTCCATTTCTACCTTGATAGCACAACGCACAATTTCTTCATAGCTACTGAAGTCTCTTATAGCTAATGCCCTTCGAAGACTTGGTTTTAAGCCACTGAAATATTGATCAACTTTACATTCAGGTTGGATGATAATTCCAGAAGCATACCTTGCAAGTCTTGTAAAATTTGCTTCATAGGTACCAACAGCTTCATCGTCCCTTTGCTTCAGTTCAAGAAACTCTTTCTCTATGTTTGTTCGAAGAATACGAGGGAAGTACTTACTGGAAAACAAGTTCTTGAACTCGTCCCATTCCATGGACTCAATTTCATCTCTTGGCCTCGTATTCTTGATAAGATTCCACCATTGATCAGCTTCACCTTCCAAACGATATACTGCTAAGATGACTTTATCATGTTCAGAACATTGAAGAACTGAAAATATCTTTTCAGTAGTACTGATCCATTGTTCAGCCACAAGTGGATCAGAAGACCCACTGAAAGAAGGTGGACGTTGCCTCATGAAGGACTCAATAGAATATTGTTCCCTTCTCTGCTCATTTGGAAGTCCAGAATGATTCATAGCTTGTGTAAGTATAGCAATAAGATTTTTCACTCCATCTCCCATAACATTTGTTTGTTCAGGAGGGAAATCATTGCATTTTCCATTGCATTGATCAACACGGTTCCTTCGGGTTCCAGCCATCGTCTAAAACCCAAAAAGAATAGTGTGAGAGGCAAAAATCATGCTAGGGAAAACAACATAATAAAGGGGGAGTACCTTAAATATCCAACATCTTAGGTTTAATTCTATGATCGTTAGCGTAATTCTATTACTATAACCTATACGTATACTTATCCCTAGGGACATCCCTAGACATACCTTAGAAATATCTCTAGGGATCTCACTAACGTTTTCGCATCCTAGTTTCCAAAGGTTGACTAAACCTTTCCTCTGATACCAACTGTAGAGACCCTAAGCTTATCGTACATGGACATTACATTACTTTTTCGAAATACTTAGTACATAACAAAAACACACACACAAGGATCGTAATAGTTTAGTGTCTTTGGAAACTCGGAACGTAATCTTCTAATCATGGTGAAAGATCTTCAATATCTCCCATAAAGATCTTCCCCTTTTTTTTACCTAAAAACCTTTCTTTATATCCTGGGGAAAAGAAAACATAAAAGGGTGAGCTCAAATGCTCAGTAAGGGTAAACAAAAGAAATATCAATCACATCATATACATAAGAACATAGCTTTTGGAAATCTTAACCTGCAAAAGAGCTCATAATATCATAACATGGGATAAATCATAGAAGTGAAAATGAGATCCCCATAATCATAACATAAAACTTGAAACTTTGTGTCATGCACACATAATCATGGAAAATCATTTCTTGTTAGTCAAGACTCATTTCCAAGACTATCTTAGTGGACAAAGTCCCTTTCTGAATCGAGTAACCCTCGTTTCAGTCACGTTTCACTGAACCGGTATAACCTACCGTTCCAGCCCTGTCTATCTCATGAGATATAAAATCTTTACCCAATGCATTGGAGGGAGATATAGGTCCCACCCATCTTATAATGAATCCTTTCTTATGTGTGCCACATAATCATAAACCATACATCATAGCGTAACCCATGTAATAAAAATGGAATTCTTAAACAACATGACATCATAAAACAGTTCATATAAGATAAAGGAATTCATAAAAATATTTCCATCACAACATAATCAAATCCATGTAATAATAGGGATAAAAACAGAACCCTTTTATTATCTTAGATGGAAAATAATTTTGATAAAATACTTGAACTCCATTCTTGAGGAAAATATCCTTTCTTCTTTAAAAACATTTTTCCTTTCATAACATGTCATACGACTTTAAAATAAAATAAGTTGATTAAAAATAAACTTGAAAACTTGTAAAGGAAGATTCTTGGAAATTTTGTTTTAAAAATCCATTCATGCCGTATAAGTTAAAAAAAACATTCTTCGTACTTTTGTCGGAAAAGTCAAAAAGTACCTCATACGAAAAACGACAAAAGATTCCTTTCGTACAAATTACTAAAAACTCACCGAAGGGTAAAAATGGATTTAAACAATTGTAGGTGGATGGAAATAATATTACATATTGATGAAACATGGATGTGGATGATAAAATACACCCCAGTAAATACTTACGAATAAACAATCTCGGATAAAAAATGAGATTGTGATATTTCCCTTACCTTAGGTCCGATTTGCTTTGTTCGTGTCCGAAGCTACTGTATAATGGTTTAAATAATGTTATTGACTTATTCCAGAATCATACATATTGATATGATATCATATATGGTCATATTATTAGCTTCTTGTTAGTAATATTTCTTTGTTACCTGTTACTCGGGTCTTTATAACTTTTTGTTCTTATGCGTGTTTTGTCGAATAAATTCTTATTCTTATCTTTAGGTTATAGATAATTCATTTCCAGAATGGTATTAGTGTAGTATATACCATATTCATTCATTCAATTCATTTATATAATCATTATGAAATGAAGATCATGTAGAACGAGTCACATCACATCGTGGAGACAGTATTCCGTACGTACGCATGAGTGATGATATCATTCCTATGATCGTGGAATTGTATTGGAGTATATATATATTGTTTCAGTATCAATATTACTTCATAATAATCATATATAGTTACTCATTACACCATTATACCCATCCTTGTAAGGTGATGGTGGAAAATAGATTACACCACGGCGTGGAGACGGTATTCCGTACGTACGCACCCGCGGTGATTTCATTTTTCCGTAGGATGGATAGAAGGTGAATTAGGGTTGTTTCATATTTATAATAACATATCAGTATGTAAGTAATACTGATGTTATTACTTTATCATGAAACAACTAATGAATAAGAAGTTGAAGAAGAAAGAAATTGAAAAGATCGGTAATGGATATTACCTCTTCTTTTGGAACACCTCTTTGAATCCACCACTTAAGGAACTAAGATTGGTCTTTGGAGAAGACCAGGACCTCTAGGATTATTCTAGGGAAGTGGAGAGGAGAAAATGGCAGGGGTTGGCCGAGCTTGAGTGCTCAATTTGGTGTGAGGAGGAGGGGGAGGAGGTGCCCTTTTATAAGGGAGGAGAGGGGCACCTTAGGAATATCTCAAAATATTATTTTATATTAAAGTCAAAATCGGTTTATAATGGTTCAAAAGGGTCTTATTTCGAATATAAGGTGGGGATGGGTCGAAATCCTATCAACCAATAGGATTTAGACAAGTTTAGGGTATTATTTTAACCTTATCAATTAGATTTAACTCTAAGTTAATTAATTTAACTTTTACCGTGTCTTTTTGTTTTCTTTCACTATATGGTTAATACACTTACTATAACATGCCAAACGAACCCCAAATTGTTTATTATTAATATATATATCCTTATCTAAGTCATTTTGCCGAACCTTAGATTTTTAGGAATAAAATAACAATTAATAATATAATATTTGATTTAAAAACTATTTTGTGTCAATTTTGACACTATTTGATATATGATTTTTTTGAAAGTCATAACAGAATTATATGTTCGAACCAAGTTGATTAAAGCAACAATAATATATCATAGTAACCTAGAAAATTAGTGGAATTCATAAAAAGTCTCAAATTACATTTATTTTGGTGTTTATAACATCAATTATGTCAATATTTTATTAATAAGATAATTACTGCATCATCATTGTGTCATAAATAAATTAAATTATTTAATGTCTAAAAATTACAAATAAAATACCATTATGTAGGAAATCTTTTTATCTTTCTAATGAATATTTATAGTCGAATTTATCTTATGTATAACCCCATATTAAAAATGATTTACTTATTAAACTTTGATTTTAACTATTTTAACCCTTCTTTAAATAAATTAATAATAAATGTCCTAATCTAATCCAAGTGGGCCTAAATGGTCATATTTTATTCCTAAGTTTGTTTTTGGTCGAATTAAACTTGTCCAATGGAATTAGGACATGCGTTAGGGTAATAGTAATATCATATTTACCCTTAGTTACCCTATTTACTATTAACTGCGGTAAAAAAAGTAAAAAGTTACTATTCACCAAAAAATTATTTTTATCTCATTGAACCACATTTTTCTTACTGATATCAACCGTGTCTGTCGGATTTTTGAAATTCCATTCACATAAGCGGTAAAATTAAGTTTTATGAAAAATTCAGTTTTTTTTAACTACCACCTAGTAGTTTCACTATTCATCAAAAATTGATGTTTTTCAGAACAATGCCAAAATTTCATCCTAAGATATATTTCATATTCCGAATTCAAAAATGAAATTTATTTTACCAAATTCATAACATATAAGTTGCATTAATTAATTTTATAATTAAATCCCGCTGTTAAAATAAATAGCGTGTTTTTAGGAAACAATATATATCAAAAGATTGACACTTGATTATGTCTGGTTTAAATGTGAAATTACAACCAATGACCAACATAGTATTAAATTGTAAAAATATATTCCAAATATACTTTAAAACCACTCAAATTAATAATTTATCACTATTAATTATTTCGATTAAAAAAGTTGTTTTTATTTATAATTTAGTAATTTTCACTATTCATCAGAATATGAAAGTTATCCGAAAAGTACCAAAATTTCACCTTAGGCTAAATTCGATACTCCAAATCCAAAAATGAAGTCCATTTTGAGAGCTAAATTTTCTAAAATTTAAAAATTGGTTATTACTATTCATAACGGCTAGTTTTAATAATATTTTGTGAAACTCAGTATTGCGTACTACACACGCTATCGAGGAAGGTTGCGATTGCGTGTAATGCAAGGCAAGTCAAGGATGTGTGTTGTGCAAGCTCCTTTTGGTGTAGCGTACAACACAATACATTAATAAAATTAAAAAGAATATTTTTCATAAAATCTCGGGCTGTTACATAATCAATCTGTTATGAGTTTCACAAAAATCAACTATTGAATAGTGTCAAAATTGACATAAAAGAGTTCTTAAAACAAATATTATATTATTAATTGATATTAAATTCCTAAAAATCTAAGGTTTGGCCAAGAGACTTATATCATGATAGGTTCATCATTAATGTACCACTTGGGGGTCGCTTGGATGTATATAGTATGTTTATTAACCATATTATATAAAAATACAAAGAGACATTGTAAAACTGAAACTAATTAACTTAGAGTTAATACTTAAAGATAAGGTTAATATAAGTACCCAAACCTGTCTAAATTCTATTGGTTGAGTGGTTTTCGACCTATCCCCACCTTAACCTTTGAATAATAAGCTTTGGAGCCATTAGAAACCGAATATGAATTTATTATAAATTAATATTTCTAGCTTTTCCAAAGGTGCCCCTCACCCCTCTTATAAAAGGGCACTCCTCCTTCTCATTTCTTCACACATTCAAAGCCTTTTGGTTCGGCCAAACTCTGCCCAAATACTCTCCCAACATCCCTCACTACAACCTAGAGGCCTTAGTTTGATCAGAAAGCCAACCTAAGGAGCCCTTTTGATCAAATCAAAAGGAAGAACCCGAAGAAGAGGTAATGATTTCACCACCCTTCTCCAAGTTCATTTCTTCTTCCACTTCTTCTTCCTTTGTTCTTACCATTCTAAAATAATAACTCCAGTATCTCACATATACTGTGATGTTATTATAAATATGGTACAACCATATTCAGTATTCTATCCACCCTTTTAATAACATGTCACCATACGTGCGTACGTACGGACTACCGTCTCCACGTCGTGGTGTAATTGTTATTCAATATAATATTATTTGGATGGGTATAATAATGATGTGTAACTCATGTAAATAATAAATATAACATGTTAATGATTATGTATATATGATATACCATCCATTTATATATTATTTTAATATCAAAAGAATGATATTGTCGCTCGTGCGTACGTACGGACTACCGTCTCCACGAACGCGATGAGATTCATTCTCCATCGTATCCATTCAAGTATAATTATCATTTGATGATTTAAAAATGATGTTTAAGGACTAGATATCATTCTGGATATGAATAAGATACAAAAACCATGGCTTATGTAACAAAACATATAAAAGAAAATGAGTAAGTTAACTCCCGAAACGACGATAATTCTAAGATATTATTAACAAATCAATGTTAAAAGATCATATATGATATCATATTATTATATATGATTCTTGTATAATTTAATAACAACTATTTCACCATTATACAGGAGGTTATCCTACCCCAACCAAGGAAAAGTACAAGGTAAGGGTTTACTTTACAACCTCTTCATTATCCAAGGTTGTTTATAGGTAATAATCTACTGGGATCTCTTTATCATCCACATCCATGTTTCTTAAAAATGCATTTCAAAACATTTTTACTATTTACTAGAATATGATTTAAAGTCATTTATACCCTTTTTGACTTTTATAAGTGGTTTATAAAGGAATCTTTCGGTCGTTTTCAAAACAAGGTCCTTTTTAACCTTTTCGACAGAATTAAGGTAAGAATGTTTTTTTTTAACTTATACGGCGGGTGCGGCTATTTTCCGCCGTTATAAAATCTTCAAAGCTTCCCTTACAAGCTTATAAGAAAATTTTCAAAGAAAATGTTTTATTTTATATGGATCTTAAATTATTTCAAAATAAAAGGAGATATTTCTTTAAAAAGAATTTTGATTTCATCTATGTCAACATCCTTTGATGGATTTTAAGATTATTTGAAGTTGATTTATTATGATACAAAACTTTTATATTGTATTGAAGGTTTTGTGATATGTTTGACTGTGGATGTGCTATTTTTATACCATTCATAGTTTATGGTGAAAGTATTGACATTTCATATGCTAGTTTTAATATGAATGTTTATGTTATGTTTAAACCTTTTCATATGGGAATGCATTGGACTTAATATGTGACGGGTGGAGCCCGCTATAGCTCCTTGATGCTTCGGTAGGTCTCATGAGACAAACTAGTGTCTTGGAACAAGGCCTTGACAAAATCCTATTTGTAGTCTTGGAAAGAGGCCTTGGCTATGTGGTTATGATAGTCTGGCATTATGCATTCCAACATTATGAAAGTGGTTATTGATTTTTGCATGTGATTATTCGATTAGTAGAATATCCATGTGAATAAGTAAATGGAATTATTTCATTTTATTTATGTCATACCATGTTGAAAGTTAATATTTAAAAGGCTTTTGTTTTAGTTATACATTGCCTTAAATGTTTATTCTTATTTATGAAAGTTTCCGCTATATTGTTATCCTTACTGGGCATTTGAGCTCACCCCTTTTCTATGTTTTATTTTTCCCAGGATGTGAAGAAGTAAGTTATGAATGACCTGCAGGGATTTTATGAGGGGTTAATAGTGTGGATTGTGGAAACATTATGTTGTTGTAGTAGTTTTTCATTTTATGATGTAATGTAAAACTTTTGAATATATCTAGTGTTTCCAAGGCTACTAAACCAATCGGTCTTTCGAGATTTGATCTTTCTTGTGATCATGCCAATGTTATGTAATAATGCACCGACTCTGGGTAACTGGGGTCGGGGTGTTACAGTTGGTATCAGAGGAAGTTTAGTACAAACCTTGGAAGCTAGATTTAGATAAACTCTGATTAGAGCACGTAGACCTAAGATGAACTTTGAGGATTAGTATAGAAGAACTTCCTAGAATTTTGGTATTGTAGAGATTTTGTGAGTTTTCCAAGCAATACATCCCTGCCTGGATACGAGAAGGTAGAGGCGGCTCTGGCACAGATGTACCTAGGGGTAAAACCCGAAAACACCGCTTTGAGCTAGACTCGAACGGGAACTGGTGCACGACAACGGGCCTTGCTGCACTCTTGGTTACGACACTCCCAGGGGATATGCTTAGGATAGCTCTCATTTTCTTTACAAATCATTTTGAAGGGATTATGAGTATATACTTCCTCAAAGAAAACATTCTTATGATTATGGATTATATCCATAAATAGTTCAATTTATGTTAAGTGTTTTATAAGTATGGGATTATGTATTTTAATTCATAAACTGATCTAGTTTATGCCATTGTTTAGAAATGGCGCTTAGTGGAAGAAATGGAAACCGTATCAATGCACGCACTCCATGTAGGGATTTCCCTCTTGCTCAAGATAATTATAGTGGGGCTGGTGATGCAACTGGTGCTGATCAGCTAATCACCATACTGGGACAACTTACTCAGGTTATGAATAAAAACCTTACCCGTATGGAGCACCCTGATCCGCAGCGTGGAGGATCAATGTTAGATCGATTCATGAGGCAACAACCACCAACGTTCAATGGGAATACAAATCCCTTAGTAGCTGACCAATGGATACTTTCCCTAGAGAAAATATTTCAGGCTTTGGGGAGCAGTGAAATGGAAAAAGTTATCATGGCAGTTTACCGCCTCACTAGGGATGCTGATCAATGGTGGTCATTGATTCAAAATACGAAGGAAGATGATGAAGTATCAAATATGGAATGGAGGGAGTTCAAAGATCTGTTTTTAGAAAAATACTTCCCTCGCGACCATCGAGCAGATATGGAAAGGCAATTTCTGAGTCTGAGACAAAAGGAGGATGAGAATGTCACGAAGTATGAGGCTAACTTTACAAGGTTAGCGAGGTACGCTGGTGATTATATTCGTAACCCAAGAAGTAAGATTGATCGTTTCTTTGATGGGTTAAAACCATTTCTCCGTCGAGCGTTAGTCTCACAATCCTTTTCATCGTACAAAGACATTGTCTCATGTGCTATCAAGACCGAAAAGGAATTCTCTAAGTCTTATGACTTTAGAGCAAAGCAAGAGAAGAAGAGACCTGCTGATCAATCTGGGAATGGAAATAAGGGGAAGAAGGGAAAGGTTGAATATCCATCTTGTGGTAAATGCGGGAAGAAACATCCTGGTACTTGCTTGAAGGGAATGGGAGTCTGTTACAAGTGTGGTGAAAAAGGCCACCAAGCTCATGATTGCAAAGGGAAGAAGGAAGCTACCAACGTTCAGTGCTACAATTGCAGGGAGATGGGGAATTATGCAAATGCATGTCCTAAGCGTCAGGAGAACTTACCTCAGAAAAGGCCAAGGGATCAAGGCCAGGCTTATGCTATCACTACTGCTGAGGTAGAAGCTCCGAAAGACGTGGTGGTAGGTAATTTAATGGTTTCCTCAAGTTTAGCAAATGCATTATTTGATTCTGGATCATCGCATTGTTTCATATCTTCCCAGTTTGCTAAGAAAATTAGATATTTCCAATTTGATTTAATAAGGGAGTTTTCAGTTAAAACTCCTAAGGGAAGTATCGTTGCAACAATGTTTTGTGAATCAGTCCCCATTAGAGCACATAAATTTTCTTTATCTGCTGATTTCATCGTCATACCTATGATTGAGTTTGATATAATCCTCGGTATGGACTGGCCTTCGGACTATGATGCGAAGATTTATTGTAAGAAGAAAGAGGTTACGATTCTTGATGATAATGATAAGGAGCACCTTATTTTTAGAGCAGAATCGTCACCACCTAATTCTTATTTAGATCCACCCCCAGTAGCTCAACTTAATTCAATTATTGGGGAGGAAGGGAATGAAATAACTCTCGGTGAGGAAAGGAATGTTCAAATAGAGGATGTACCTGTTGTGAAAGAATTTGTAGATGTGTTTCCAGAAGATTTACCTGGACATCCTCCAGAACGAGAAGTTGAGTTTTCTATTGATTTGATTCCTGGATCAAGGCCTATATCGAAGACCCCTTATAGAATGGCCACTGTAGAGTTAGTCGAACTAAAGAAACAACTAGAGGAATTGAGTAATAAGGGATTTATTCGCCCTAGTGTTTCTCCATGGGGAGCCCCTGTTCTTTTTGTTAAAAAGAAAGAAGGATCTATGATTTTATGTATCGACTACAGGGAGATCAATGATATAACGATAAAGAACAAGTATCCCCTACCTCGTATTGATGATTTATTTGACCAACTGCATGGAGCTCAATACTTTTCAAAGATTGACCTTCGATTTGGATACCATCAGTTGTGTGTGAAGAAGGAAGACATTCCGAAACCAGCATTTCGAACCAGGTACGGGCATTACGAGTTTACTGTAATGCCGTTTGGATTGACTAATGCACCCTCTGTATTCATGGATCTAATGAATAGAGTTTTCAAGGAGTATCTCGATGAATTTGTGGTGGTATTTATTGATGATATCTTGGTATACTCCAAAACCTACGAAGATCATGAAAATCACTTGCGCATTATCTTGAAGACTCTGAGGAGGCATGAATTATATGGGAAGTTTAGCAAGTGTGAATTCTGGCTTCAGGAGATTTCTTTTCTTGGCCATATTGTCTCTAAAGATGGAATCTTTGTTGATCCTTCTAAGACCAAGGCAATCCAAGAATGGCCATCACCTACGAGTATAACTGAGGTACGTAGTTTTATTGGTTTGGCAGGTTATTATCGACGTTTCGTCCAGAATTTTGCCCGATTGGCTAACCCATTAACGAAGCTCACACGTAAAGGGGTTAAATTTGTTTGGACAAAAGAGTGTGAAAAATGTTTCGAAGAACTGAAGAGAAGATTAGTCAATGCTCCTATATTGACTCTACCATCGGGGAATGATGGGTTCGTTATTTATAGTGATGCATCGAAGAAAGGACTTGGCTGTGTCCTTATGCAGAATGATAGAGTTATTGCCTATGCATCACGACAGTTGAAAATTCATGAACAAAACTATCCTAATCATGATCTCGAGTTAGCAGCAGTGATCTTTTCTTTGAAGATATGGAGGCACTACCTCTATGGTGAAAAATGTGATATTTATACTGATCACAAGAGTTTGAAGTATATTTTCTCACAAAAAGAACTCAACATGAGGCAAAGGAGATGGCTTGAATTACTCAAGGATTATGATTGTACGATACACTACCACCCAGGGAAGGAAAACAAGGTGGCAGATGCTTTGAGTAGAAAAGACAATGGAGTTTTTAACAATATGAGAATTGAAAGGGATCCAATTTTCATGGATCTAGTGAAGATGGACATGGGAATAACCAGGGAAGGTGAAACATCAATGCTTTTTCAAATGGTTGCCAAACCATCTTTACTAGAAAGGATTAAGAGTTCTCAGACCGATGATGAAGAATTCCAAAAGAGGATTAAAGCTGTGAATGATGGGAGATTGAGAGACTTTGTGTATGAAGATGGAATTTTGAAATTCGGGAAGAGACTTTGTGTTCCCAATATACCTGATCTAAAAAGGGAATTGTTGGATGATGCTCATAGTTCCAATTTCTCTATACACCCTGGGAGCACCAAAATGTATAGAGATTTGAAGGAACATTTTTGGTGGAACACCATGAAGAGGGAGATTACTGATTTTGTGTCAAGATGTATGGTTTGTCAACAAGTGAAAGCTGGAAGGCAACAGCCTGGAGGAGTCATGCAACCTCTTCCCATACCGGAGTGGAAATGGGACAATGTTACGATGGACTTTGTCATGGGGCTACCAAAGACTCCTAGAAGGAACGATGCAATATGGGTTATTATTGATCGTCTTACCAAGACAGCACATTTTCTTGCTATAAGAGAAGATCTACCCCTGGAACGTCTAGCAAGACTATATATTAATGAAGTTGTGAGACTTCATGGAGTACCCCTATCGATTGTTTCTGATCGTGATCCCCGTTTTACTTCAAGATTCTGGAAAAGTCTTCAGAAATCCCTGGATACTGAACTTCATTTGAGCACTGCTTACCACCCTCAGACAGACAGACAATCAGAACGGACTATTCAAACCTTAGAAGACATGTTGAGATCTTGCTCACTTGACTATCAGGGTATGTGGGGTCAATATTTTCCTTTGGTAGAATTTTCCTATAACAATAGCTTCCATTCGAGTATTCAGATGGCACCATATGAAGCGTTATATGGAAAGAGATGTCGTACACCAACCTGTTGGGATGACGTTGGTGAAAGAAAACTTGTAGGCCCAGAACTGGTGGAGGAAACGATGGAAAAGGTGAAAGTAATCCAAAATCACATCAAAGCAGCTCAAAGTAGGCAGAAGAGCTATGCCGATAATCGAAGAAAGGATTTGGAATTTCAAGTCGGTGATCATGTTTTTCTGAAGGTATCTCCGTGGAAGGGAGTCATACGTTTTGGTAAGAAAGGTAAATTGAGTCCCAAGTACATCGGACCTTTCGAAATTCTAGAATGAATTGGGGTTGTAGCTTACCGATTGGCAATGCCGCCAAGTCTCTCCAAAGTTCACGATGTGTTCCACGTATCTCTATTGAGGAAATACATGCCTGATCCGACGCATGTACTCACCTATGAGGAATTAGAACTGGAACCCGATCTGTCTTATTGCGAAGAGCCCGTCAAGATTCTTGATACGAGAGAACAAGTGCTGAGAAACCGGACGACGCGTCTGGTAAAAGTTTTGTGGAGAAACCATAAGATGGAAGAGGCAACGTGGGAACCCGAGGAACTTATGATGAAGAACCACCCGAGTCTTTTTATGCAGTAATACCCTAGAAATTGCGAGGACACAATTATTTGAAGGAGGGGAGAATGTAACACCCCAAGCTTCTACGGTACGCTTCTCTTTGAATAATGTGATAGCGTGTGTTGTACGCAACACCGAGTTCTAACACACCATAACTAATCAAACTAGCCGTTATGAATAGTAATACCTACCTTTTGAAATTATATATATTTTATATTTAAAAATGGACTTCATTTTTGGATTCGGAATATCGAATTTATCCTAAGGTGAAATTTTGGTACATTTCGGATAACTTTCATATTTTGATGAATAGTGAAAATTACTAAGTTTTAATTAAAAACAACTTTTTTAATCAAAATAATTAATAGTGATAAATTATGAATTTGAGTGGTTTTAAAGTATATTTAGAATATATTTTTACCATTTAATATAATGTTGGTCATTGGACATAATTTTACAATTAAACCGAACATAAACGAGTGTCAATCTTTTGATAGTTATTATCTCTTAAAAACACGCTTTTTGTTTTGACAGCGGGAATTAATTTTAAATTAATTTCTGCCACTTCTGTGTTTTGAATTTAGGAAAATGGATTCCATATTTGGAATCAGGATGTTCAAATTGTGTAAATAGGTAACTTTTATTTTTAGACATTTTGAATAATTACTGCGGTAAATATTTTATTTACCATGGTTAAGGGTAAATCCGGTAAATAAGGGTTAACAAATAATATTATAATAATACTAAATTACCCTAAAACATGTCTTAACCATATTGGTTGATACATGGTCGACCATGGGAATCTTTGGGTCTATTTTGGGACCTCATGGATCCACTTGTAAGTGATAATGACACTTTATTTTAATTAAGTTAAAATGAATACAAAAATGACACAAGCATATATCCTTTAGAAAAACAATTTTTACATAGGGTTATATATGATGGATTTTAGAGTATAAATATTCATTAGAAAGCTAAAACGCTTTCCTACATAATGATATTTTATTTAAAATTTTTAGACATTAAATAATTTATTTTATGTATTACACAATGATGATGCAGTAATTACTATAATAGTGAAAAATTAAAATAATTGATATTATAAATACCCAAATAAATATAATATGAAACTTTTAATGAATTAAACTAATTTTCTAGGATAATATGATATATTAGGATTGATTTAATTGACTTTGTTCGAAGTAATAAATCTGTTATGAGTTTCACAAAAATAAACTATTGAATAGTGTCAAAATTGACATAAAAGAGTTCTTAAAACAAATATTATATTATTAATTGATATTAAATTCCTAAAAATCTAATGTTCTGCCAAGAGACTTATATAATGATAGGTTCATCATTAATGTACCACTTGGGGGTCTCTTGGATGTATATAGTAAGTTTATTAACCATATTATATAAAAATACAAAGAGACATTGTAAAAGTGAAACTAATTAACTTAGAGTTAATACTTAAAGATAAGGTTAATATAAGTACCCAAACCTGTCTAAATTCTATTGGTTGAGTGGTTTTCGACCTATCTCCACCTTAACCTTTGAATAATAAGCTTTGTAGCCATTATAAACCGAATATGAATTTATTATAAATTAATATTTCTAGCTTTTCCAAAGGTTCCCCTCACCCCTCTTATAAAAAGGCACTCCTCCTTCTCATTTATTCACACCTTCAAAGCCTTTTGGTTCGGCCAAACTCTGCCCAAATACTCTCCCAACATCCCTCAATACAACCTAGAGGCCTTAGTTTGATCAGAAAGCCAACCTAAGGAGCCCTTTTGATCAAATCAAAAGGAAGAACCCGAAGAAGAGGTAATGATTTCACCACCCTTCTACAAGTTCATTTCTTCTTCCACTTCTTCTTCCTTTGTTCTTACCATTCTAATATAATAACTCCAGTATCTCACATATACTGTGATGTTATTATAAATATGGTACAACCATATTCAGTATTATATCCACCCTTTGAATAACATGTCACCATACGTGCGTACGTACGGACTACAGTCTCCACGTCGTGGTGTAATTGTTATTCAATATAATATTATTTGGATGGGTATAATAATGATGTGTAACTCATGTAAATAATAAATGTAACATGTTAATGATTCTGTATATATGATATACCATCCATTTATATATTATTTTAATATCAAAAGAATGATATTGTCGCTCGTGCGTACGTACGGACTACCGTCTCCACGAACGCGATGAGATTCATTCTCCATCGTATCCATTCAAGTATAATTATCATTTGATGATTTAAAAATGATGTTTAAGGACTAGATATCATTTTGGATATGAATAAGATACAACAACCATGGCTTATGTAACAAAACATATAAAAGAAAATGAGTAAGTTAACTCCCGAAACGACGATAATTCTAAGATATTATTAACAAATCAATGTTAAAAGATCATATATGATATCATATTATTATATATGATTCTTGTATAATTTAATAACAACTATTTCACCATTATACAGGAGGTTAACCTACCCCAACCAAGGAAAAGTACAAGGTAAGGTTTTACTTTACAACCTCTTCATTATCCAAGGTTGTTTATACGTAATAATCTACTGGGATCTCTTTATCATCCACATCCATGTTTCTTAAAAATGCATTTCAAAACATTTTTACTATTTACTAGAATATGAGTTAAAGTCATTTATACCCTTTTTGACTTTTATAAGTGGTTTATAAAGGAATCTTTCGGTCGTTTTCAAAACAAGGTCCTTTTTAACCTTTTCGACAGAATTAAGGTAAGAATGTTTTTTTAACTTATACGGCGGGTGCGGATATTTTCCGCCATTATAAAATCTTCAAAGCTTCCCTTACAATCTTATAAGAATATTTTCAAAGAAAATGTTTTATTTTATATGGATCTTAAATTATTTCAAAATAAAAGGAGATATTTCTTTAAAAAGAATTTTTATTTCATCTATGTCAACATCCTTTGATGGATTTTAAGATTATTTGAAGTTGATTTATTATGATACAAAAATTCTATATTGTATTGAAGGTTTTGTGATATGTTTGACTGTGGATGTGCTATTTTTATACCATTCATAGTTTATGGTGAAAGTATTTACATTTCATATGCTAGTTTTAATATGAATGTTTATGTTATGTTTAAACCTTTTCATATGGGAATGCATTGGACTTAATATGTGACGGGTGGAGCCCGCTATAGCTCCTCGATGCATCGGTAGGTCTCATGAGACAAACTAGTGTCTTGGCACAAGGCCTTGACAAAATCCTATTTGTAGTCTTGGCACGAGGCCTTGGCTATGTGGTTATGATAGTCTGGCATTATGCATTCCAACATTATGAAAGTGGTTATTGATTTTTGCATGTGATTATTCAATTAGTATAATATCCATGTGAATAAGTAAATGAATTATTTCATTTTATTTATGCCATACCATGTTGAAAGTTAATATTTAAAAGTCTTTTGTTTTAGTTATACATTGCCTTAAATGTTTATTCTTATTTATGAAAGTTTCCGCTATATTGTTATCCTTACTGGGCATTTGAGCTCACCCCTTTTCTATGTTTTATTTTTCCCAGGATGTGAAGAAGTAAGTTATGAATGACCTGCAGGGATTTTATGAGGGGTTAATAGTGTGGATTGTGGAAACATTATGTTGTTGTAGTAGTTTTTCATTTTATGATGTAATGTAAAACTTATGAATATATCTAGTGTTGCCAAGGCTACTAAACCAATCGGTATTTCGAGATTTGATCTTTCTTGTGATCATGCCAATGTTATGTAATAATGCACCGACTCTGGGTAACTGGGGTCGGGGCGTTACAGAAACCCTTTGTGTGGTCAAAGAGATGCCAGCAGAGCATTCAGAAGCTGAGGTAGAGGTTGACCAGTGCGCCCTTATTTAGTCTACAAAAGGAGGGCGTAGGGCACGTAGTTTACTGCGACGCATTAGGGACCGGACTAGGGGGTGTCTTGATGTAGGAGAAAGCAGTGATCAGGTATGGTTCACGGCAGTTGAGACAGCACGAGTAGAACTACGCTACCCATGACCTAGAGATAGTAGTAGTGGTCTTCACCTTGAAGAAGTGGTGGCACTATCTGATGGGAGAGCGTTTTACAGTCTACTCTAACCACCAGAGTCTTAGGTATATCTTCTTGGAGAAGGACCTAAAACTGAGACAGTGACGATGGCTTGATTTCCTCCTAGACTATGACTTCGAGATAGTCTATACTCCTGGGAAGGGGAACATTGTAGTAGATGCTCTTAGCAGGAGATCAGGAATTCAGCTGCTATGAGAGGCGATGGAGCAACTGGCCAGGTTGCAGATATCTTTTGTGGATAGAGATGGAGCATCATTTTTTAATCTCTCACAGACACTCCTCCACATCATTAGTGAGTCAGAGAGGCATAACATGGGGATATTGACTGTGAGATGCGATGTGCTTAGATATCCTCAGGGTAGGCACGTGATGGGTTTTATGAATGTGGGGAGCACGTCATCCTCTTCAGATGACGTACCATGGTACCAGTTTCACTACAGGAGGAGGTGTTGGGGGACTTCCACACTTCCCCTCTAGAGGTACATCCAGAAGTGGCAATGATGTATCCAGACATCAGATGAAAGCACTGGTGGAAGGGTTTGAAGAAGGCGATAGCAGATTTTGTCTCACGATGCCTCACTTTTCAGCAAGTTAATGTGGAGCACCAGGTACCAGTAGGCTTGGTACAGCCCATAGAGGTCCTAGAGTGGATGTGGTATGGGATACCCATGGATTTTGTGACGGGACTTCCATGTACATCCGGAGGGCATGACTCTATCTGGGTGATCGTTGACTAACTCACCATCTCGGCCCACATTCTACCGATCAGAGAGCAGGGTTCGGTGGAGATCTTGGGAAACCTCTATGTGAAAGAGATTGTCCGTTTACATGGATTACCATATTCTATTGTATTTGACCATGATGCACACTTTACTTCCCGGATTTGTAAGGGGTTGAAGGAGGACTTTGGGACGCAGCTTTGCTTGAGCACCGCCTTCCATCTTCAGATGGATGGACAGACCGAGCGGACCATACAGACACTAAAGGACATGATATGTGCTTGTGTCCTTGACTTTGGTCACAGATAGGAGGATCACATACCCTTGGTGGAGTTTGGGTACAATAACAGCTACCACTCCACCATCGGGATGGCTCCTTATGAGGAATTGTACGGCCGACCTTGCCGAACGCCACTGTGCGGGACTGACCCAGGGGAGTTAGCACTTGTAGGACCAGAGATGGTTCAGGATAAGACAGAGAAGGTGCAGATCATCCGGGAGTAGATGAAGACTACATGGGTAAGATAGAAGTCCTATGGTAATAGGAGACGGAGACCACTGGAGTTCAAGGTTGGCTACTACATCTTCTTACGGGTCTCACCTCGATGATGTCTACAGAGATTTGGACGTGGAGGCAAGTTATCTCTGTGATTCAATGGACCATTACCGGTCCTCAGTAGAGTATTCAAGGTGGCCTACCGCCTGTGGCTTCCACTACATTTGCATCGGTTGCACGACATCTTCTACATATCTCAGTTTAGTAGATACGTGTACAACCCGTCCCAAATCATCGACCATGGGGAGCTGGAAATCGATAATAGGGAAATATGCACGGAGGTTTCAGTGGAAATAT
Source organism: Viscum album (assembly GCA_963277665.1). NCBI lineage: Eukaryota > Viridiplantae > Streptophyta > Magnoliopsida > Santalales > Viscaceae > Viscum > Viscum album. The sequence goes on from OY728141.1 coordinate 1,382,751,784, forward strand.
AGTATCAAAAGAAGAAGGTTCTACGTGGATGGTCAATTCCTCTGGTTCACATTCGCTGGCAGCATGGGAGTCTCTAGGAGAGCACATGGGAGTGGAAGGCTTAGATGCATGCCCAGTACCCCCATTTGTTCCCTTAGTGTGTGTTGCAGCTTACCAGGATGTAAATACCTGAGGTGGGGAGAATTTAAAGACCCAAAAATCTCATGGAATATTTTTTCATAAATACCTGGGAATTTTACAAGCCCGAAGTTTCTAACAACGCTTGATTCCGAGGCCAGGAGTGCCCGGAATCAATTTCTGAAGTTTTGTTCGGGTATGTTCAGTAAACGTATGCACAGATTTTTATATATTTTGAACTTGTAATTGGAATTAAAGTATGAGGAAACTGATGAACTCGCAGCGCCGGTATTCGATTAAGGAGACCATTACCGCAGTTGTGTTTTATCAGAAGTGGTAGTTAGAAATTGGGATTTCTAATAAAAAATTAAAGATTAAATAAAAATGTGTGTGTAACACATTTTTTTTGAAATGTGGTTAAAGTATTTGGATGATAGTTAAAACCTACAAGGGAGGTTGGTGGTGGGGCCCACCCCCACATAACCTCCCATGGGAGGATTTAATGTGGTGGGTCCTACATGAGTTCAAACTCTTCACCTCCCCTTTAAACTCCCTTGAACCCCCTTAAATCTTGGAATTCCGTGGTTTAATTCTTTCCAACACCCCACCATTAATGAAGAGAATTAATTCATTTTAATTTAAATATTTTTGAATCCATCCCTTGACATTTAATCTAATGTGTTGTCACATTTAATGGGAGACAACTCAGGAGTTGTTGTGCCATAAAAATAATAGAGAGTAATATCTATTATTTTTGGCTTAACTTTGTGGAAAGGTAAGGAGAAGAGGGAGAGACTTCTTCCCACGAAGAAAATAAAGAAAATCTTCTCCACATCTTCCACCAAGTCAAGAAAGTGAGGCGATGCCCATGAGGAATGCACATCTTCTTTCCTCTTCCTCTGTGTCAAGGGAGAAGACCTTACTCGCGAAGAACGTCGCCAACAATGACACTTCCTCCTCGGACGCACCCCAACGTCAATGAATCGACATCATAGTCAACGAACAAACATCAAATCAAGGTAGGGGAATTAGTTTACTTTAAATTATATCCACTCTCTTCGACATTTACCTTGTTCAACGGAGGCCAATTGTTATCATTTAACGTGGAGTGAAGGGGCCGAACAAACACGCCCCGACATCCCTGCTCTAGGTTATGTTGATTAATGTCGGAGGAGGAGGCGGCGCGACAGCGTCACGCCGCGCGAAGAGTAGCAGGTCTGTGGCGTCGGCGCCCCGTGTTGAAGGTGTGGAGGCGACCAGATGAGCTGGACACTGTGGGGTTAGGTAGCGGGACGACCGGTCAGTCGACCGGCTGGCCCGCTGGAAGACCACGGTGCCCGAAGGTGCAGTCTGGAGGAAAATCGTGGCCCGCATCCGTGGGCCGCTAGGCTGGAGAAGAACTATCCGGACTCATGTCGACCAGGATTGATGAACTAGCCGGTTACAGCTGGGCGGGCTGGAGGTTCGTGGTGCCCACAGGCTGCGCGCTGCGGGGGAATTGCGGCCCGCAACAGCGGGCCGCTCGCCGGGCGAACCAAGCGGGCGACTGCCGTCTGGGCTAAAGAACTGCGGCACCGCTTGGCGCCATGTGGGAAGAACAGTGGCCCTCTGTGTGGGCCACTCACATCGGACAAAACCGGCTGGCTATGGCCAGCCGAGTAGAGGAGGGGCAGCACCGCTAAGCGCCGCCAGGCGAACCGAAACGGCCCGCAGCGCGAGCCGGGTCCGCCTGTGGGTCGCGCCCCACCAGGCCGAGCCGACACCCCAACCTGGTCGGACCCACTGGGCAAGGTCCGTGTTTGGGCCATGCTCCACCGGGCTGGGACGACCTCCTACTGGTTCAGACCCGCGGAACCGGGTCGGGGCGACCCGCCAGCCCACTGGGCTTGACAGGCTGGACCCGTCTTCGCTTAAATACGAATATCTCTTGGTCCCCGCGTCCGATCGACATGCCGTCTGCGGAAATGGGACCATAATAATGAGGCGGTCCTTTTGCGACAATATATGTGAGTCTTGGACAACTTTGAAAAACAGATGAGTTTGGAACGAGCATAAATCTCACCGGGCCCCTAGAACGGAAAAGCTAATAACTCTCAGACAGGGCATCCGATTGACGCGTCGTCTGTCACGTTGGGTTCCTTATGATGAGACGAAACTATAGGATACATAAACTCAGGACTTCATGGTAGTTGATGTATTGTCACTTGGCTTGAGGATCGGACCCTCCCGGAATCGATCGTGTTGTGTGAGGGAAACCTAGAGCTGGCTGTGACGACTACTATACCAGAATCCTCTGTGGGTTCGACAGTGGTGACTTCTAAACCGGAATCCTCTGTGGGTTCGATAGCGATGACTACTGTACCAGAATCCTCCGTGGGTTTGACAGATCTGACTTTTGTTCATGTATCCTGTGTGGGTCTGACAGAGTACCTAGTCCCGTATCCTGTGTGTGTCTGACAGCATAGCTGGTCCGGTATCCTATATGGTTCTGACATCTTAGATGAATCAGTGACTACATCTGATCATCTCTATCACTTTACGAAATATGTATACTTGTGTGAGATGACTCGTTTATTTCAATCATTTTCATCGATGTGATTTTCTTTACTACCTGTGTGGATTGGGTTATGATTGGGATTGAGAGTTGGAGTCAGGCTTCGACTTGTAACATAGGTATATGTATGGGTGTATACCAAAGTAGAGTTAGTTGATAATTCATGATAGTATCATTCTTCTATGGTTTATACTTTGTGGATTCTGGGAGACCTTCGAGGTCTTGGGGTCCCCTTCTGAGTATCGTTATACTCACCCTTCCAAGGGTTATGCCAGTACATCGTGGTGTTGGTAGTAGATGACGGACATCACTGATCGAGGCAGAGAGTTGTAGAGCTGGACAGTTCCCGGAGGTGGACCACTTGGCGAGACGTACTCGGAGCAGACGGACATACCTGGGGTGTTGAAGAGGCCATTTGTACCCACCATTCAGGTGGGATTCCCGGAGGATGACTCAGTAGTTGTTGTTTACCTTTCTGAAGTTTTACTAACTTTACAGTTGTTGTACGTTACTGTTGGGCTTGTATTTCCAGCCCCTCTCCTTTCAGCACTTACTTTTGTATATAGTTTAAATTAGTGTTTACTTTCAGTTGTGTACTCTGTTGCTTGTGTCCAAGTTGTGTGTGTGTTACAGGTTAAAAGGCAATGTCTTTGTTTTTTATAGGGATTACGCCTTTGGTGCTAGTCTCCAGCACCAGGCCTATGGATGGCGTGCTTTGGGTAGTCACTGCCCGGGCCCCGAGGATGGGTCGTGACAGAAAAAAACACTTATAATATCCTACAAGGTTATTGAAACTACAAACTGTTGAGTCAATAAGGTTTTCCTTATGACTTTTCCATTCCTTCTTGTTTTGAAAATCACAAACACCTTATCTTAAGGAAAATTTCTTTTATAAGGAAAATTGCTTTTATAAGGAAAATTGCTTATAAGGAAAATTGCTTTTATAAGGAAAATTGCTTTCTTAAGGAAAATCACTTTTATAAGAAAAATTATCCTTATCTTATTTTCATCCATATTTTTCTTAAGTATAAGATTCAGATTCATTTTCTGGGAATCATTGAAACTTTGATATAAAGAATTCTGTTTTAGGGTTCGGATTCTGGATAAGAACTATAAGGAAGTTTCATTCCGAATTTTGGATGTGAACTCTGACTAAGTTCTATTCCAGATTCAGGATACGAATTCTGAAGATGAATTCTCATTACGAATTCCAATGAAGAATTATCGTTACGAATTCTAATGAAGAAATCTCATTCTGAATTCTCATTACGAATTCTAATGAAGAATTCTCATTATGAATTCTATTGACGAATTCTCATTACGAATTCTGATGACGAATTCCTATTCCGAATTCTCATTCCGAATTCACCTATTAAACAGAATCTGATTATCTTTTTTTTATACACTACTAATTTATTTACTCCTAACCTTCACTCCGAAGTTTCAATTCCGAACTTTTATGTTAGATTTTTAAAACGATGTCATACATTTTGTTACACTTATTTTGTTATGAAACGATGTCGTCTGTTTTGTTATAAACTAACCATTGTCTAAGTGACACGTGTACAGGTCCCTCCGATCATTAAGGAAAATATGACCGTTGGAGGAGGAGCTGACCTTACCTATAAATAAGAGCTCATTTGAAAAAGCTCGAAACAGATGGATGAACAATTTGGACTTTGTGCATACATGCTGTTGAAGTGATTTCTAGAGAGAGAGACTCTTATTAACTCTCAAAGCTTCGTGCGACTCCGAATGTTGGTGATTACATTCGAGGTCTTCCGGGGATAGGAAGACAGAGGTGCCGACTACCTTAAAGTTCGAGGGATTTCTTGCTGAGGAAGACAGAGGTTGCCAACTACCTTGAAGTTGAGGGCTTGCGGGGATAGCAAGACAGAGACTCAGATCTTCGTATCGAGGGCTTACCCTGGTGTGGGTAAGACAGACTTTCTTGAAAGTATAAATCAAGGGACCTTTATCCAAGGTTGTTGGATACCCTTCTCTTTGGGTTAAAAGACTTATATCTTGTTACTTGTAGTTTAACTACTTGTTTTATTTCCGCTGAAATTTTTATCTTAAGGAAAGTATAACTTTCTTATACTTCCATACTTACTCTGATTCATTTAGATTCTATACGCTTTAAGGTAGAATCTCATATTGTATTTCTTTGTCAAAGTTTCATTTTCCGGAACCATATTTCTGGAACCTACTTTTGGAATCACTTTCCAAGTTTAGTTCGGTGTTAGAGGTGTTGTGAATTTTCTTAGTTTAACTTTGTTAAACATAGCCTTTTCCTTTACTTAAGGGAAACATAGTTATTCTTAACTAACTTTAAAGGTTCCAAAGGAATTTTTTAAAGTATACAATTCACCCCCCCTCTTGTATATTGAGCATCTCATATTATTTTTCGATCCAACAATTGGTATCAGAGGTTGGAAACCTCCTACTCTATACCAATCTTACATTTGGTATCAGAGCAGGTCTCTGAAATACTTATACTCACGAATAAGTTTTTCTTGCTCACTTTATCCATTACGATCTTTTCTCATTCCGAACATTGTCATTACGATTCTTTGCTACTAACAAGTTTGTGTGCATTGTTATTTCTAGTATGGCAGGAATTAATGTTGGATCTATTGACAATCTAAATCCTACAAGACCACCTATCTTTGATGGTAATGACTATGAATACTGGAGTGATCGTATGAAGACTTTTGTTATCAATACTGGAGTAGACAACGTTGTTATGCTTACTGGTAATTATAAAATTCCTGACAAGGAAGTCAGAACTTTCACTAACCAGAAAAAGCAAGAATCTCAACTAAACTATAAGGTACGCAATACTTTACTATGTTCAATGACAAGAAATATATATATCCAAATTTCTTCTTGTGAAGCAGCTAACTGTATATGGAAGAAGTTAGAGGTTACACACTTTGGAACTTCTAAGGTGATTGAGACTAGAAGAGCTATGCTTAGAGCTGAATATCATGGCTTCAATTTTCCTTATGGAGAACCTATCTGTAAAGTTCAACAAAGATTTATGACTATTGTAAACAATCTACAGTCTATGGGAGAAAAAGGTTTAGATGATGAAGTTCTTGTGGACAAGATAATTGATATTATGCCCAATGAGTGGGAATCCAAGAGAACAGCTATAGATGAAAACAGGAAGGTAACTCAAATTACTCTTGATGAATTATTTGGAACTCTTCTACAACATGAAACCAGAATGAAGAGAGATGCTGACAACATCAAGAAGGAGAATGGAAATGGTACTGTTTATTTTACTACAACTTCATATCAGATGAAAGCTAAGACTCCTGAAAGAGTAACCAGATCCAAGTCTAAGAAAGTTATTTTCCAATCCGAATCTAGTGAAAGTGAAGTCTCGGAAAATGAATTAGCCAATCTTGCTCGAAGGATGAACAAGATAGCCGGCCAGAGAAATTTTCAATCTAAGTATAAGAAAAAGGACATGAAAGATAAGAAAGATGGAGAAGTTACTTGTTATGAATGTAATAGATCTGAACATATTAGACCAGATTGCCCTATGCTCAAAAAGAAAGAAAGAAAGGAAAGACATTCAGACAGGAACAGGAAGAAGTATTATAAAGCCAAAGCTAAGAAAGTTCTGAAAGCTAATGACACCTGGAGTGCCAGTGGTGGTGACTCTTCAGATGAATCTTCTGATTATGAATCTTCAGGACAGAAGAATCATGGTCTTATAGCCAGACTACCTATTGATAATCATTGTCTTATGGCTAAGGTACGAAATGATGAATCTTTGACCAATGTTTCTTTAAATTCAAATGATAGTAAATATAATAACACTTCTGATGAAGAATCATCTTCTGATGAAGAAAATACTTTACCTACTTATGAAGAAGTCTCTAGGTTTTCTGAACTTCTTGAGATTGAGAATTCCAAACTCAACAAGAAACTTGATAAGGAAAATTCTAGGAATTCTATTCTTACAAAAGAAATATCAGATCTTTCTAAAGATCTTGATAAGAAAAATTCTGATTTTGAAAGTATTTCAAAAAATCTTGAGGAAGTAAGTTCTGAGAAGAACAAACTTTCTAAAGAATTAGAAAAAGTAATTTCTAATAAAAATGTTTTTGAGCCTAACTCTAGTTCTAAAACTAATGATTTTGAGGATAAAAAATTGGTTGTAAAACTCAAGTCTGAAATTTTATCCTTAAAGAAATTCTTATCAAACTTTACCCATGGCAAGGAAAATTTTGATAAAATGTATTCTCAAATACGACCTTTAAGAAATAAATCCGGATTTGGTTATACCCATGCAAAACCTATTTTTAGTAACAATTATTTTGTTCCTCAAAGTGCCCCATTTTGTACCAAGTGTCAATGTGGTGGTCACTGGGCAAAGAATTGTTCCTTAAACAAAACCCAATCCTTAGGTTTTCATAAAGCTTATTTTTCTAAGAAAATATGGGTTCCAAAAATTTTATTGTCTGGAAATCTCGGATCCAAACAAGTTTGGATTCCAAAAATCTAACTTTGTTCTTAATTTCAGGAAAATAAAGAAAGTACCAGCAACAATACATGGTACATGGATAGTGGATGTTCCCGGCACATGACTGGTAAGAAAAGCTTTTTTGAAAAGATTATCAAAACGAAAGGAGGAAAGGTAACTTTCAGAGACAATGGTAAGGGAGAGATTGTTGGTATTGGTAATATTGTTCTTTTAGGTGAAACCTTGATTTCAAATGTTCTTTTTGTTAAAGGTCTTAAGCACAACCTCATTAGTATAAGTCAGTTATGTGATGAAGGTTACCTTGTAAATTTTAGGAATGATAAGTGTTTAGTTCACAATTCCAGGGAAGAGTTTATTCTCTCAGCCAACAGGCAAGAGAATGTTTACACCTTAAACTTAGAAGACCTAAGAAGCCAAGATCTACCTTGCCTAAGTGCAATAGAAGATCATTCTTGGTTATGGCATAGAATATTAGGACACTGTAATCTTAGGAACCTATGTAAACTCTCTAAGAAGAAACTATTTAAGGATCTATCGGAGCTTAGATTTGATTCTTCTAAAGTTTGTAATCCTTGTCAATATGGCAAGCAACATAAATCTAGTTTTAAATCTATCGGTGAAGTCTGAACAACTGATGCATTACAGTTAGTGCACATGGATCTTTTTGGTCCAACACAAACTGGAAGTATTGGAGGAAAATACTATGTGTTTGTTCTAGTTGATGATTACACCAGATTTACATGGGTCTATTTTCTAGCAAAGAAATCTGAAGCTTTTTCTTATTTCAAAAGTTTTAGAGCTCAAGTTAAAAATGAGAAAAACCTTCCATTGAAAACTATTCATAGTGATCATGGAGGAGAATTTCAAAATTCTGATTTTGAAACTTTTTGTAGTAAGAAAGGTATTACTCACAATTTTTCAGCACCTAGAACTCCTCAACAGAATGGTGTAGTTGAAAGAAGAAATAGAATTCTTCAAGAAATAACTAGAACCATGTTGAGTGAATATTCTATTTCTAGACATTTCTGGGATGAAGCTATAAGTACTGCTTGTTATACTATAAATCGAGTTTTGATTAGACCTTTTCTTAATAAAACTCCTTATGAGTTATGGAATGGTAGAAAACCAAGACTTTCCTACTTCAAGGTTTTTGGTTGCAAAGTATTCATTTTGAATACTAAAGACAACTTACATAAATTCGCACCAAAATCAGATGAAGGAATTTTCTTAGATTATTCCACAACCTCTAAGGCTTATAGAGTTTTTAATAAAAATACTTGTACTATTGAGGAAACAGTACATGTAAAATTTGATGAGTCTGATCCTTTTGTTTTTAAACCATCTCAACTTACATCTTCAGATGTGTTTTCAAAAACTGATTTTCAACCATTGATAGAAGAACCTTCTGATCAGGAAATTGTTCAAGAAGATACTTCTGAAACATTTACCCCAGAAGACTTTCTACCCTATGTTGATGAACAGGTTTTACAAAACCCAAATCAGGTGTTTCTTAAGAATCATCCCAGTGATAGTATCATTGGTGATGTAAATCAACCTGTAAGGACTAGAAGTTCCTTAAGAAATGAAGTAGAACACCTAGCATTTCTTTCCCAATTAGAACCTAAAAGCACTGATGAAGCTTTAGGTGATGATGATTGGATTAAATCCATGCAAGATGAACTAAATGAATTCGAAAGGAATAAAGTCTGGACCTTGGTCGAAAGACCTAAAGAAACTTCTGTTATTGGAGTAAAATGGGTTTTCAGAAATAAATGTGATGAAAATGGAGTCATTGTTAGAAATAAAGCTAGACTTGTTGCTAAAGGCTATAATCAACAAGAAAGAATAGACTATGAAGAAACCTATGCTCCAGTAGCTAGACTTGAATCTATCTGTATTCTACTTTCCTTTGCAGCATTCTTTAATTTCAAACTTTCCCAATTGGATGTGAAATGTGCTTTTCTTAACGGTTATGTTTAAGAGGAAGTTTTTGTTGAACAACCTCCTAGATTTGAAGATACAAAACATCCAGATCATGTTTTTAGACTTACCAAAGCTTTGTATGGTCTTAAACAAGCCCCACGAGCATGGTATGATAGACTCACCGGATTTTTACTTCAAAATAACTATGTTAAGGGAAATGCAGATCCAACCCTTTTTATAAAGAAAGATATGAAAAATGTTTTAATTGTTCAAATTTATGTTGATGACATTATATTTTGTTCAACTCAGGAATCTTTGACTGACTCTTTTGCTAGTCTAATGAAATCTGAGTTTGAAATGAGTATGATGGGTGAGTTAACATTTTTCCTTGGTTTTCAAATTTCTCAAAAACCAGAAGGAACCTACATATCTCAACATAAGTATACTAAAGATCTTCTTAAAAAGTATGGTTATGACAACACTAAGAGTATAAGTACTCCCATTGGTACCTCAAACTCTTTAGATCTTGACGAAGCTGGGAAACCAGTAGATCAAACCTCTTTTAGAGGTATGATAGGAAGTCTAATTTACTTAAGAGCTAGTCGACCAGACTTAATGTTTTCAGTATGCTTATGTGCAAGATATCAATCCAATCCTAAGGAATCTCACTTAAAGGCAGTAAAAAGAATTTTTCGCAACCTTAAGGGAACCATGGTTCTAGGATTATTTTATACTTCTGGAAATTATTTTGTTCTAAAAAGCTTTTCTGATGCTGACTTTGGTGGATGTAGAATGGATTGAAAGAGTACATCTGGAACTTGTCATTTCTTAGGAGATTCATTAGTTTCTTGGTCCTGCAAGAAGCAACATTCTGTAGCACTCTCCAATGCTGAAGCTGAATATGTAGCAGCTGGAAGTTGTTGTGCACAAGTGTTGTGGATGCAACACACACTCACAGACTATGGCTTGAGTTTTACCAAAACTCAAATTTTGTGTGATAACACAAGTGCCATTGCCCTCAGTAAGAACCCTGCACATCACTCCCGTGCAAAAAACATAGATATTAGGCATCACTTTCTTAGGGATCACACACTTAAAGGAGATATTATTCTTCAATTTATCGGAACGCAAGATCAACTTGCTGATATTTTCACAAAATCTTTGCCTTCTGATAGATTTGAATATATTAAACAGAAGTGAGGAATGATAACCGTAAGGTAATCTTCCTTAATTAACTTTCTGTTGAAAAAGTCTCCTTACAGTAATAAACTCCTTTTTATAGGGGGAGTACATTTGATTATTTGATTAACAATGTTTTTCAAAATTTGTTTTCAAACTTTTCGGAACAAAAAATTCCGGAATGGAACTTCCGGAACTACAATTTTCCCGAATGGATATTTTTTTACAGAATACTTCTGGAATGGAAGTATTCGTATTGAAAATTTCCGGAATGGAAAACATTCGTACTGGTACTTTCATAACAAGATTTTTGTACCGAACCTTCTTAGTTTCTTTTTCGTACTAAGTTTTTCATACTGAGTTTTCCGTACTGAGTTTTTCATAGTGAGTTTTTCGTAGTAAATTTTGCAAACTTTGTCTTTTCGTAATAAAAGTTTTATTTGGTCATCTTTATATTACCCATTAAGAATAACTTTCCTAAGCCAATCCAAAAGGTATGATTTTCTTACTTAACTTTTCGTAGTCATATTTTACATGCTGGCAGTTTCTTGTATTATGTTTTCGGAATTATAGTTTTCTTAATTATTTACTTTAATAAAAACCTCAAAAAGATCGGATTCAAGTTATCAACCGTCAGATTTGATCTCAGATCATTCTAAACCATTAGATCAACCGTGGAAGGTGAACCGTCATCCGATTGCCTATATAAAGGGGACCTAGATTCTCTTCCCACATCGGTTTCAAGCTTTCGTGTGCTGAAGTTCTGCTCCTCTGTTTTAAGGTCGTTCCGAACAACAGTTTACTCCATTCCGAATTTCTCAGAGGACTTCAGATCCGAATGTCTGCAGAGTTAGCTTCTCAAGAAATGTCCTCAACCAAACCTATTTCTCAGTGGTTAGTATACAGAGAAAGGTTACTCCATCCGGATTTCTTCAACAATTATGATTCCCTTATCTCGAAGAACATCAAGTTGAATGGCTGGGAGGATGTTGCGGTATCTAAAACCGGGAATCAAGATGACGAATATTCTGATTTACTTGTCGAATTTTATGAATCAGTTTCTTTCTTTAAGGAAGATGACAGAGAAACGGTTTCTTTCAAATCGTATGGCAAGACATATAATCTTTCTTACACCAAGGCTGCAAGCTTGGTAGGGTTAACTTATGAAGGTGAAGCTGAGTTTATTTCTCACGTATTTCCGGACTCTAAGGGTAGCTTCAACAAAGAGAAAGCCTTAGAAACTCTCGGACTGGCTGACGATAAGGCTCCGAAAATTGCAAGTCTATCTACAAATTTTCAGATTCTGGAATTATGGGTGCAAGGACTTATCCTACTGAGAAAAGGTGATAAGGACATCTTGAAGAAAAGTGAGATCTATATCTTAGATTTCCTGATAAATATAAGGTAGTATAACTTCATGAAGCATATTCTCATAACCATTTAGAATCTTAAGAAGGGAAATCTCAGAGCACAGATCGTGATGTACCCAGCAATTTTGTCGAAGTTGATAGTTCGGTGCCTTTAATCCTTCAAGGAAGCTTGCAGATCTAAGCCGAGGGTATGAAAAATTTTGTTGGTGAGTGATGACACTATTAAAAGAATGGATGTAGCTTTTGACAAGAAGTCTGAAAAGTTTATTGATCTACCTGCTCAAGAAGAAGTGGCTCCGAAAACTGCTGATCCGGAATCCTCTAAGCCGGTAAGGAAGAGAAAGCTGAAACAAGTGGAAGTAGAAGCAGAAGATCCTAAGTCTAAGAAAGTCCATTCCGCACCTCCGAAGCCTAAGAAGAAGAAAGCCTATCCAGATGAGGTTGTTGCAAAGTGTAGAGCAGATAAAGAAACAAGGAAAGAAGGGGATCCACAGTTCGGATTGAACCCTGCGGAGGCTAAGGCTTTGAAGGAGAAAACGGATGATGAGCTTGAAAAGCAAGCAAAGGAGAAGAAGCTTAAGAAGAAGATGTCAGAAGCCGAAGCTATTCAAGCGTTGTTAAAGTTCAATGAAATGGTTTCAGCAACAATTCCAGTTCCGAGATCTTTCTCCCTGGAATCTCTACCTGAGACTCCAGGAAGAAATCTCATTGCTCCGAAACAAGATGTTGCTGCTAATACTGAGGAAGTAGAGCAAGTGGAACAAGTTGAAGAGGCTGTTGAAAGAAGTGGTGAGACAGGAGATGTGCTAAAACAAGTAGATGAGTACAAGGGAACTCCTTCGGAACACTTATCGCTCTGAACTTCTGAAGCTGAATCTTCGAAGCTTGTTACTCCAGCAATGGAAGAAGAGAAAGGTGAAGAAGAAGTTTCTTATCTAAGAGAAGAAGAACATATTTTACTTGATGCTGCTCAGAAGGAAAATATAGAAGTTTCTGATGAGGAAGATAATGTTGTTCAAGTCTCTGATAGTGAGAAGAGATCTCTGGAACAGGTTTCAATTCCGGAAAAAGATAAGGGAAAGAAAATTCTTACCGAGACTCCGTGCTCAGAAGTAAGAAAGAGGAAGGAAGCTGGTAGTTCTTCAAAAAGAAAGTTGGAGCTTATTGAGGAAGAAAAATCTCCTAGCAAAGTTTCGGATTCGGAGTCATCATCATTGGGGCATGATTTTGTTGTCCAGTCTTTGAAGAAGTTGGTGGGAACCATTCCGACCTTCTCTAGTATTGACTCTAGATGACAGATGCTCCAACATGCGTTGAATCAGAAAACCGACTCCGTATCTATGGTTATGGATAAGTGCGTTGAGATTGAGGCAGAGTTCAAAAACTTCTTTATTGGTTACGAAGCTCATAAAAGATATTCCAAGAGGATGAGAAGCTGGTCTACGAAGACTGTGGAAGAGATGAGGCTTTTCGATGACTTTCAAGATAATGTTAAGGATGCCTTTGAGACTGAGGACAAGAAGATTAATGAGCTGACTGCATCCTTTGAAGAAAATTTGACAGAGGAAAAGAAATTTCAGATTCAGGAAGTGAGAGATCTGAATGGGAAGCTCAATTCCGTTTCTCAAAATTGGAAATTTGAAAGGGATCATCGGATCGATTTTGATGAAAGGATGAAGGCTCAGGAAGAGAAGATGAAAGCTCAGGAAGAACAGTTGAAGGCTCAGGAAGAAATAATTGAAACCCAATCCGAAAGAATAGTTGCCTTAGAAAAGAAATCTGAAGAAGATCATAAAGACCTCAAGAAGATCATGACTATTCTAAAGGGCCTCATGTCTAAGGAAAAAGATCCAAAATAACCCAATCCGATCTTTTTGTTGTAATTTTTTTGTTGTTGCTGAGATTACAAATTTTAATGAAAATTGTGCTTCTTGTTTCGTTTGTTGTTATTACTAATATCTCAGGTACTTTGTTAAGTTTTTCCATTCCTTCCAATTCTTTTTGAAAATCACAAAGGGGGAGAAGGAAAAGATCCTTAAGAAAAAGAAGAACTCTAATAAGAGTTTATCAAAGGGGGAGAAAGAAAAAATTCCCAAGGAAAAAGAACTCTAATAAGAGTTTGTTTAAGGGGGAGTTTTTCTTAAAGAAGACCTTCTTATGAAAAATAACTCCGGAAATATGAATATGATCCTTAGAGATTCAAAGCCTAAGGGGGAGTTAGTCGTATTCATCTATATCCTTAAAGCAAGGGAGATAAGCATTAATATGTTTCTTTCTTCTTAGAATTGTTTTTCGTAAGGATGTTTGTGCTTTCCAAAAAGGGGGAGATTGTTGAGTCAATAAGGTTTTCCTTATGACTTTTCCATTCCTTCTTGTTTTAAAAATCACAAACACCTTATCTTAAGGAAAATTGCTTTTATAAGGAAAATTGCTTTTATAAGGAAAATTGATTTCTTAAGGAAAATCACTTTTATAAGAAAAATTATCCTTATCTTATTTTCATCCATATTTTTCTTAAGTATAATATTAGGATTCATTTTCTCGGAATCATTGAAACTTTGATATAAAGCATTCTGTTTTAGGGTTCAGATTCTGGATAAGAACTATAAGGAAGTTTCAATCCGAATTCTGGATGTGAACTCTGTCTAAGTTCTATTCCAGATTCAGGATACGAATTCTGAAGATGAATTCTCATTACGAATTCCAATGAAGAATTCTCATTACGAATTATAATGAAGAAATATCATTCTGAATTCTCATTACGAATTCTAATGAAGAATTATCATTACGAATTCTATTGACGAATTCTCATTTCGAATTCTGATGACGAATTCCTATTCCGAATTCTCATTCCGAATTCACCTATTAAACAGAATCTGATTATCTTTGTTTTATACACTATGAATTTATTCACTCCGAACCTTCACTCCGAAGTTTCTATTCCGAACTTTTATGTTAGAGTTTTAAAACGATGTCGTACATTTTGTTACACTTATTTTGTTATGAAACGATGTCGTCTGTTTTGTTATAAACTAACCGTTGTCTAAGTGACACGTGTACAGGTCCCTCCGATCTTTAAGGAAAATATGACCGTTGGAGGAGGAGGCGACCTTACCTATAAATAGGAGCTCATTTGAAAAAGCTCGAAACGGATGGATGAACAATTTGGACTTTGTGCATACATGCTGTTGAAGTGATTTCTAGAGAGAGAGACTCTTATTAACTCTCAAAGCTTCGTGCGACTCCGAATGTTGGTGATTACATTCGAGGGCTTCCGGGTATAGGAAGACAGAGGTGCCGACTACCTTAAAGTTCGAGGGCTTTCTTGCTGAGGAAGACAGAGGTTTCCAACTACCTTGAAGTTGAGGGCTTGCGGGGATAGCAAGACAGAGACTCAGATCTTCGTATCGAGGGCTTACTCTGGGGTGGGTAAGACAGACTTTCTTGAAAGTATAAATCAAGGGACCTTTATCCAAGGTTGTTGGATACCCTTATCTTTGGGTTAAAAGACTTATATCTTGTTACTTGTAGTTTAACTACTTGTTTTATTTCCGCTGCAATTTGTATCTTAAGGAAAGTATAACTTTCTTATACTTCCTTACTTACTCTGATTCATTTAGATTCTATACGCTTTAAGGTATAATCTCATATTGTATTTCTTTGTTAAAGTTTCATTTTCCGGAACCATATTTCCGGAACCTACTTTTGGAATCACTTTCCAAGTTTAGTTCGGTGTTAGAGGTGTTGTGAATTTGCTTAGTTTAACTTTGTTAAACTTAGCCTTTTCCTTTACTTAAGGGAAACTTAGTTATTCTTAACTAACTTTAAAGGTTCCAAAGGAATTTTTTAAAGTATACAATTCACCCCCCCCCCCCCTCTTGTATATTGAGCATCTCATATTATTTTTCGATCCTACACAAACTTCTTTGATGTTCAGTGGACCAACAGAATAAACATGTACCATCCCTAAACATTAATTCATGTTTTCATAAATTATTACAATTAATTATATATTTAAATTTTAAATGAATTTATTTTCAATTTTATGATGATATAAACCTAACATAAATATATATTTATCTCTTAATTAGTTTCTTTTATTAAATAAATGTGTCTCTACAAAATATTTATTCATATATATTGGAATTCTGTGAATAAATTAATCATAACACAAAAAGATACAGTCATTATTTTTTTATTCAGGAAAGATATTACATGAGAAACACATATAAACTATATAAAATTAAAAATAATACAATTGAAATTAAAAATAATAATAATAATAATTTCAATTTAAAAATCAATTGGGTCATAGTAGGCTAGAAAAATAATTTTCCTAAAAAAATTGTTAAAATAAAAAAAATCATTAAATATATGATTAGAATTATATAAATGAATTATGAATATACTTGAGAGAAAAATTTTACAAATGATAAATAAAGTAATGGATAGTTATTTACCTAAAGTGCAATGAATATATGGTCACTAGAATAGTTACTAGATGTTGAAAAGATATTTCACAGTTGAAATAGTACCATTACCATTTTAAGAATCCAAATTTCTAAAAATTAATATTTTCCATCTATAAATAAAAAAATGAATATCATAAATGACTTCATAACTAATGATAATTAATTTATACATAATCATACATTTTTAATAAGGTATATTTTAACTTCTTTGGTAAAAAATTAATTTTTATATTAAAATTTAAATATTAGAATTATGAAATTTTAAAACATAATTAGATTTCAATATATATTATAACAAATTATAAATCTTATAATAATTAATAAAAATAAAAAAAAATAAATATAGTTACTCATAGAATAATAAATTGTGTTTTTTGAGATAAAATTGTTCTTAGATTCTATGCTATTTTATTTAGATGTTAAATTTATGGTATATATAACTTTGATATGATAAAATAGATATATTTTTTAGAATTATCTTGTAAAAAATTATATTAGGTTGAATTTTTAGTATTTTTCTAAATAAGTTAATTTTTAAATTAATTATGAAAAATGAAATTTTAATGTACATCATATGTTTCATGAAATAATTATGATGTAAATATGAACAAATAATAAATAAAATATTTTTCATAGTATAAAATGAATTTAATGACAATAATAGTGGATTTTATTATAATAATAATAATTTTAAAACCTATTAATCAATTCTAAAATCCTAATTAAGGATTCATTCAAATAAAAAACTATATTTAATTATTTACATTATATAAAATATTTCATGTTTCCATTCTATTTTCGGTTTGTTAGAATGTCAATGAAACCAATATTTGTTATTCATGCACTAATATAGTTAAAAATAGTAAATATTATTAATAGTCTTATGCCAAAATATTAATATAATCAATATTATAATCAAATTTTCCCATCGTCTTTAATATATATAAAAAAAATCTCTACTGATACCTCATCAAGAAAAATAATATTTTTCAAATGATCAAACTAAATCACTCCTTAATCACTATTAACCATGACTTTTTCCCTTGGATAAACAAAAAAACCCCTCCTATAAAAGACTTATACTCAATGAAAATGTGGTTACTTAAGGATAAATAAAAGTGATCCTAGGACTTTTTTCCTTTCTATAATTTTAGAATATTTTTTCTTAAATCATTTTATACCTATTCCTTATTCTCTCCCATAACTCTATTCTCATTGTATTAACATCCATTGGATTTGTTATCAAAGGTTGATTACTTGTTATCTCTCATTGAATCCTTTTTATATTACATTACTACTTCAAGATAAATATTTCAAAACTAATGTCTTCTCATTATAATTCTCATATTAACCCATGTATAAAATAAGTAATCATTGAAAGTAATCTAAAACAAATATTTTAAAGGAAATCAATTGTTCTCATAATAATAAAAAATTTATTATTCTTTCGCACCTCTTTAACTCCTTGAAAAGTATCGTTCTAGCTTGGTTATTTTATACTACCTATGTGAATATTGATATATTGTTTTTCACTTATTTATTTCAGGGATATTAATAAAACTAGATTTTATGATTAAATAAAAAGTAATAACCAAATAATTTAATTTTTATTATAATGTAATGTTAAATTGGAATTAAAATAATGATATTGATTGTGAATTGTCGTATATATTTTCAACCATCCAAAATAATCTTAATAATAAATTCTTTTTTATTTAGAAATATTTTGTTAAATATATGAAAAAAATTACATATTTTATTGTGGAGTGAAATAAACCCCACACTTAGGCACTCCTTGATCATATGGTACCATTGGAGAAGGACCACTAATCATTACCAAAATATCAATTTTATTTTGGAATAATGGAGTTAACATTAAAAATAAATGGAATAAATAACATGAAATGAATATTTGAAGAGTAAAATAATAAAATAGAATAACTAAAAATTTTATAAAAATGAAAAAATATATAAATAAAGTAATTAGAAATTATAATTTTATTATTTATGATTTTAAAAAACATAAAACGATAATTGAGACTCTATTTAAGGGTTTCTATTCCAAATATTCATATCCTTTATGATGTGATTCTCAATTTTCTATCTTCACCTTTATATTATTTCTAAAAAGTTTTTAAATGAAAACCTTTCTAATTTTCAATTTACTTTTTCGGTATTATTTTTTTATTACATCTCTTATTGATATTCCATTCATAATTTACTTTTTTCATAAGTAAGTTCTTCAACTTCATTTTCCTTTATTGGGATGATGTTCTAAATCACTTTTCATCCATCAATTTACTATATATTTTTCTTCCATATCATTATAATTAATCTCATGTATATATTCAAAAAAATCTATTATTCAATTGGTTTTTTCAAATATATTCTGATTTTAAACCCTTAAAAAAATTGAATCCCATATACTTGACAATCCATATTGAAGTATGCTCAACTAGAAGGAAATTACATTTACCTGATATATGAAGTAAATTGAACCTATAAACCATTTATTTAAATAAAAATAATTAATTATTACAGGGGAATGTTTATGTATGAGGTTCATTAAGGGACATTTTGTATTTTATTTAATATTCAAAGCATTTATTTTATTAATAAATTATACTTAGAATAATGTAGTTGAGCCATATAATTTTATATCTCCTTGATGATTAGATTGGTCTTACGAGATAAAATGAAAAATTTATTGTGATTATGATAACCCTTTTTAGAATAGTTTTTTTCAAGAGGATTTGACGATGTGGTTATTATGTTAGACATTTTGAAATCTATTATTTTTTTCAATTTGATTATTTTTTTCTATTTTTATCCTATTTGATGATATTTTATAATCATGTTATTATTTGAATGAAATAATTTTTTTAATTATCCCATTAACATTAATTATTCTAAGTTAATTGTAGCTACATAATAAATTTTACTAAGAGGATAATCTCATGCCATTGTATTGATTACCCATTTCCCTTGGAACCCATGAATATGGATATATGTTATTTAAGAGAAATATTAAGGAAAAATAAATTGTTGAGTTTTTTTACGATATACTTTTTTTGTAAGGTAATGTATTGGTCAGGTATATATCTAGTCAACTTATGTTACTAAACATTTAGAACTAGTGTATTATGATATATCTATTTTAATAACAGTTTAACAAAAAAACATTGGCTTTGGGTTACTAATAATGGGGTTTTTATAGAGTTATTTAAAAAATGTTAAGTATAAATCCCAGATATGTTCTAAAAATATTTCTAGAATATAAAGAACTTTTTATAAGAATTTGTAATAATGTATAGGTATTTTATAAAAAGAATCATAATTAATGGTTTTATTCTGGTTATAATTATTATATTTCATTATTTTTTAAGGTGAATTGTATAAGAAATGAAAATTGTGACAACACCAATAATAAGTGTAAGGATTAATCGACTAAGGAAACAAAATAATCTGGTGATGGAGCATATAAAATTATCAAAATTTTATAAAATTTAATAGTTTATATAATAAATATCTTCTCTAATTTAGATCATAAATATTACACTCAAAAAGTGTAACAATATTAGATCATTTTATAAGGGCAAGACCATAATTGTTAAATGAAACCACTGATTCATTATTGACAACAAAATGTATTACATCTATAGATAAAATATTCCTAACATTAGGATATAGTTAAATGTATAAGGATATCATAGTTATATATCTTCTAAAGTAATTTTTTAATCAATGGCGGTCAATAATTCGATAAAATAAGAAGTAAGAGAAGATAAAAATCATATAATGGAATTCTTTTGAGGTGATGTTCCTTAAAAAAAATTCCATGAGAGAAATGAATTTATATGGAAATCATATTTTTAAATATATAGTAAAATGAAAAAGAATTTATTATATATATGATAAAAAATTATACTATTTTGGATACATGATTTGGATTACGAATAAAAGGTATAAAGAAATATCGATAACTTATATGATGGAATAATTCTTAACATTAAATAGAATTTTTCTCTCAAACCATTTAATCATATGAGGATATAGTGATAAATCCCATTAAGACTGAGATATTTCTCTATAAATATTACATTATCAAATTAAAGTAAGGCACTAATTGGATAACTATGAATAATGTTGAATGAACTTTTAGGAATAAGAATGCAGTCGCGGTAGAATTTCCTACGTGCAATAATTATGGGAAGGGGAACCATGGTGATTTCTTATGGCCTTGGGAGTTTATTGCATGTTTAGGGATAAAGGCCCTCAATATCATGGATATAATGGAATGAGTGATAAATCTAATATTCAATTCTTCAATAATAAATATATGGGAAAATATTATAATCAGTTCTATAAGCATCAAATAAATCTACATCATAAGAGGGTGATGTATCAAGGAAGAGTTTATTGATTAATATGATTGATTTTAATGACCAAAATGACATTCAATCACATACTTTAATCATAAAATCAAATATAGTTAATACACTTTAATATTTTAGATCTTTGAACTTTTTATATCATATTATATCTTTATGTACATTGAATCTCCCACCTATATATAACGAAAGAAGTTATCAATTAAAAGAAAGAGTAGAAATCTTATAAAAATAAATATATATTCGATTTTTTCTACTTGAATTCAATAAATTTATATAGATGAAAACTGACTATTATATCATTGGTTGAATTTGACAAATCACCCCTCAATGTATAATGGATGGAGTTCCTTATAATAAAAGTGTTTATGATCTTCAAGGTACACATAGAATCTATTTTTTTAGGTTAAAACATGAAACCATATTGGATAAAAAACTATCCAAATCAAAATCAAAAGTGTCACAATTTTTGACATCATAGTTTTAATTTTTTATATTTATATAATTTTTTAGTCTGATTTTATTAGACAATATCATTTCTTACACTAACCACTTCACATTTAGATTAATATTTTAAATAAGACAAAAACAACTAATCATTAAAATGCTTGTATCTAAATACTAATGAATCTTAAAAAGGAAGCATACTAGAAAATTGGTAGAAACTAAAAAAACTCAATAATTGTTATTTAAAGGGAAACAATTATTTCCTTTGTTTGATGTTAGTAAAAAAAGGTATGTTTCATAACTGAAATTTTTTATAGATCCATACATATTATATTTATTTCCTCACATTTTTATTATTATTGAATGTAAATCAAAATCATGAGGACACGATTTATTAATGGGTCAAGATGTAACATTTAATAATTTTCATGTATATTTTCAAACATTTTCATCTTAAATAATTTATGTATATTTTAAATGAATTTATTTTATTTTATTTATCATGATATAATCTTATAATTTAAACACAATTTTCACTTAATTAGTTTCCATTATTAAATTCTTCTGTAAAAAATATCAATTATATATAATGGAATACCGTAAATAAATGGAAGATAGCACATAAAGTGAAAAAAAAAATTATTTTATTTATTCAACACAAAAATCATATAATAAGGATAAATACACTACAAAAAATTAAAAAAATTCAATCGTATAATAAAAATTAAAAAAATAACAAAAATAAATTTTCAAATTCAATATGGTTGGTGTCAAACTGTAATATCAAATTCATGAAAAATGCTATAAAAATAAATCAATGATACTAATATAATTCTCATTTTATAATTAAATAATGGATTAGACTAATAGGAAAATTTATAGATTTTTTTATTATTGAAATAAAATGTATTTATAGGAATTATTAATAATATATGACTATCAGAACAGTAACATACCATTAGAATAATAAATATCTATTTAAATATAAATATAGTCATAGAGAGTCATAAAATAGCCAATAATTAATATTTACCCTGAGAAATTATTTATAATTATAAATATTATAATGGTACAAAACTATTTATTAAATAATGCCACTTACGGTTTATGTAATCATTCATTTTCAAAAAGGAATATTTTATATTATTCAGTAAAAAATTAATTTTAATATTAATGATTTAATATTAAAAATGTATATTTGATTTCAAAGATAATTTCAATTAAAATATATATTATGATAAACTATTGGTCTTATAATAATTAATTAATAATAAAAAATATAAACGTTTTTACACAATTGTTAATATTTAGTTTTTATTCAAGATAAAATTTCGTTTCATGTATTATATGATCATATATAAATGTTTAATATATAATATTTAATTCTAAAATTTAATAAATTAGACCTAAAATTTTGAATCATTAGGTCAAAATTAATATAGGGAAAAAATTGGTATTTTTCTACATAAACATTTCATTTTTAATTGAATAGTGAAAAAATTATATTCAATATATCTTTTATAACATCGATTTCATGTGACGTTGACCTAATAATTTATAATAAAAATTAATTTTTTAAAATATATTTATTTTTCTTTAAATAATAATCATTTAAAATTTTATAATTCATGTTTCAAATATTATGTTTTATTTTATTCTAACAAAAATTTATTCCTTTAATTACATTGATTAATATGTTTCCAATTTCCCATTTAGTTTTGGGTCTATTTAAATGATTAATAAACCTATATTTGTTAAAAAAAAGTGTATATAAATTAATAATATTCAATTCGATTCTTAGTGTTGAGTCTAAAAAATAATATTTCCATTTTAATCAAGGATACCTCTTCACTCTGACTATATAATCACTCATTCTCAACTCATTCTTCATCACTAGAAAACCTTCTTACTTTTCCAAATCACATCTCTAACCACTCCCTAAACTATATGGGTCAAGTATTTGATCCCCTATTGTCACCGAAATTCTCTCCTTTGAAATCATTAAACTCAATCCAAGGGAAGAAACTTTAAGAGAAAGGTAACTATTCCAAAGTCCCTCTATAAATTATTTTAGATTCCATTTTCATTAACCCTTTAAAATACTTTTTAAATAACATGATAATATTCTCATGGTATTTACATCCATTTTTTCCTTTATCATTGATTGATTACTTATTACCTCCCACGTAAAAATTTTCATAAATGTTCCCTATAACAATGTAAGGGTTTCAAGTCTCATGTCTTCTCATTTAACGATTCCTCTTAAATAATCAATAAAATATGTAATTAATCATTATACGTAATATTAAAAAATTAGTTTAACTATACTCTAATGTACTTATAAGACACTATTATTTTTTCTCATATGTTACATGTTTGAGAGGTCAAGAGGTGGGGTGAATTAACTATATTTAAAAATATATATGGAAAATTAAATGATAACATAATAAATTTTTATATTATAATTTGAGTCAAGAATATCCAATGTATAATAATCATGTCCATCTAATCCACTAGAGGTGTGTCACCCACTAAAAATGTGACCGTTCAAGTTTAGTTCCAACCAAATTATAGCCTTTATTTTCTGGTTTACGCAAAACAAAATTAAGCACCTAACATTTAATGGGGCGTCATAAACCAAATACATAGCTTTTATGGAGGTTTTAACAAACAATAAGTGATTATTTATGGAAAATCATGAGAAAACTAAGGATTCAAATAAATTTTAAAATAATAAATAAATCAAACTCAAAATCCCAAAACTATATATAATGAGTTGAAACATGAAATGTAAAGTAGAATCTTGATCAATCATTATTTAATTTTAGTATGTTGGGTCCTCTAGAAAAAAATATGGGTGATAATGATCCCCATATTTCCATGTGTATTTATTCTAAATTTTTTCAATTATCAATTTGTCTTATATTTTTTTATTAATTAATATTTATTAGTAAACCATATTTTATATAGTTAAATAATATATATATATATACAGAAAAAATATTTAAATAATCATAACCATTATTGTAATATGCTTCAGAAATATATCAATAATGAATAAAGACAATAAAGATCATACCTTCAAAACAATATGAATCAAAAAAATTTGAATTTCCTATAAACATTTCTTCTAAATAATATCTTTAATTAAAATTTTATAAACTTCCACAAAAATATCCTTGAAAATTACTCTTCATTATTATGGAATGAACAATTATTTTTCAAAGAATATATAAAACAAAAAATAATAATCTCTATAATTTGATATTATTAATCATATCTTATGATTGAGAATCATCATTAAAATCAAAACCTATTGTGTAAGTGTCACCACTTTTTCAAAAATTCAATAGATAAAAATCATATCTAAATACAAAAAATGGCACCACCAACTTTCTATGTATACATAAGATACTATACTTTTTCATATTTTGAAAAATATTAATAAAACAAAACTTCACAACATTTGTAATTATCCGGATGTTTTCTAAATATTTAAAGTTTATAGAAATTTCTATAAAAAAATAATTATTTTATATGTAAAAGTAAGAATCCTAAAACATAAGAGTAAAATACTTAACCAAATCATGAAAAGTCTCTATAAGTAACAATAAGATTTGAATACACTATAATACATATATTTAAAATATAATATGTGTAATATTTAAATTTAAAACATGTAGGATTTTAATATAGAGTATATAATTGGAAAATATAGAATACACATTTGAGAAATATAGAATACATTATAGTAAAAATTAAGAGTCTTTATAATCATCCAATGTATGTGAACAATACTTGACATAAATAAGATTATTGTGTTTAGTATATATACTAATAATTCCTTCAGAACATAATGTTAAAATACTTATAAAACATTTTCAACTTGGGATGATAATAAATAATAATATAGAATAAGAGAAATTAATAATAAAAATACACAAATTATAAGTATAGGGTAATTATCAAATCCCACAATGGTAAAGGATCGAGTCAATATTCTCCTAAAATTTTGATATTTAAAAATTATAATATTTTATGATATTAATATCATTTCTATGTTTTATAATAATCATAAATAAATATTATTTCACAGGAATAGTTTAATGGAATTATTTTATTGTGATATATACCCACACTCCTTGGTCTCATTATAAAAACACATACATTACACATGGACATTAATACAAGTTGAAATTATCCAATATAAACATACCATTTATTAATATAATTTCTATAACGTAAACATTACATATAGAAAATAAAAACATAGTCTCAACAATTGAATTTATTTTCCAATTCTATTGAATATTTCTCTACAATTGAGCCACACTAGACTCCCTTATAAACTTATCATAAGTTATAAATAACTTCATAACCTATGGTGTAATCAAAAGAAATGGGTGATATTAAAAACCTAAAATTGAAAACCTGAATAAGATTTCATCAAGGGTTAGATCATAAGCACGCGTGAAAATATGATCATGGGAGAAATATTTTATTAAAAGGAAAATTTAACAAAAATTTTTGTCCATAAAAATAATAAAGGAAAATGAAATCTAAAATGAACATAATTGTATAATGGATTTAGATTTTGGGGTAATATAAATGATTTACGGTGAACAATCCTTTGAATAGGACAATAAATTTTGAATTCCGTCGAATTATATAACAATAAACTCTAGAAAATACATGAGGATGGGGAGAATCACCTTCAGGAGTCACTCAATCACACCCATTCTTGGTAATAATATTAATCATTTTTATGAATAATTATCACCTTCATGAGTCAAATTCCACACTCATGATTGTGAATAAGATTAGTCAAGTCTATGAATAATTTCACATTCATGAGTTACTTTTATCACTCACTCTTACAAAAAAGATTAATTAGGTCCATAAATAATTTTCGCCTTTATGAATCACATGTCTCTTTGACACAAGGGAATAATAATCAACATGTACATAAATAATTTTTACCTTCTTGAGACACATATCTATCCCTCTCTTTAGAATAATATTAATCATTTAATCTAATAATTTATTCCAAAATTGACCTCAAGAATTTAGAAAAAGCATACAAAAAATTAATTTACACAAAAATATTATTTCAAAGGATCTTTTAGAAATATATGAATGAAAAATATTTTCAAAGGGAATAATTTCATTATATATGAATAGGAAAATTTAGGTGAAGTAATAAAATAGTGTTTTGAAAATGTTGCAAACATTTTAATAAAAGAGGACATTATGGACCACATTCAAAATTCGTTTTTTAAAAGGTGAAGTGGTAAATTTGGGAAAATTATGCATTAAAAAATAATATTTGGCAACAGATCCTTGAAAATACATAAATCTTATCTAATGGTAATTTTTATTAGAAAATAAAACATTTGATTATGAAAGCATAGAACACATTTTTTATATTTTAAAATGTAATTGTTAAAAACCCGAAAAATAGAAAATATTAATAAAAAATACATTTATAAATAGGAAAATGGAAATATGAGGGTTACATGAGGAAAAAAATAATTAGTATTAAAAATATTGAACATTGGTGTGAATAGAAAATATACACATTGAAGAGAAATTGTTATGAAAAGGAATGAGAATTATTCTTTACAAAGATCCCCTTCTACGAGAAAAAATTTATCACTGAGAAAGATTTGAATTAGAATTTTCATTTTACCCTGATATAAAGATAAATATGAATATAAAATATTTGGATGTAAGAATCAAACCATATAATTAAGTTGTTTATTATTAAACACTATAACTCAAATAAAAGAAGTTTGAGTTTTCAAAATCTCTTATCACTTTAATATAACTTGAATCAAACCCTCTTATATTGATAATGTGAGATGGATTTTTAAATCAATTAAATATCATGAATGTTTAGATAAATAAAATTCACAGTGGAGTATATCCAACACCCCAATCATGATAACAATTTAATATGGATATTGTCTTGAAAAATTAATATTGAGATGAAAATCCCTTATGAACATCAGAATTCGTGAAGTACGTAATATTTGAAAAGTGGTTTTTATATTATGAATGTAATTCATAAAAAATTAAAATTTAATTTATCCTAATACAATCATAGGTCAAAACATACTCATATTATAATATTGTAATTCAATAATAACAACTATAACTCAATCATTGAAAATTGAGTCAAAAAAACCTAACCTTTTTCCCACATAGTTGAACCCTATCTATACACTTATATAAAAAATAATAATTATCTTAATAACATATTATAGAATATTAAAAATACATATAAAATTTTATAAAATAAATTTTTAATGAATTATTATTAAAATAATAGTTACTTATATTTTATTTTTACTAATAAATGATATTAGATTTTATTATTTTTTTATAGTAGTATTGTAAAGGAGGCGTTTTTTCTTGTTTATAGATTCAAATTTATCATTGGTATATTATTATAGGTAATATGATTTATTTTTTATAATCATTTATAATTTAATAATTTTAATTCCTTTTTGTTTTAGTCAAGATTCCAAATTCCAACATAGTAAAGATCATGTTTTGGTAATTTTTAAGCAACAAAAAAAAAATAGTACAATAATAAAAAGATAAACATTATTATAAAAGTCTATAAAAAATAAACCTAACATTATTTTCTCATTAATGTATAAAGACACCAATTTTGATGTTTCTATTTCCATACATGATTTAAATTTATATAATTGATCTTGTATGTGGTTATGCTAACCCAAATAATAAAAATGGCTATAATATATATGTGAGTATATTAAATAATTTGATTCATTAAGAATAATATCATTTTTATCGAAGCATGATGATATTATTTAGAAATTTTATAGCTATTAAACGTTGGTTTAAGACAGTTTTATAAATTATAAAAGGATAGATGAAAAATTAAATATGCTACTTTTGTAGAGGTAGTATTCCATGCATTGTACAAGTGGAAATTATGTTTTTTATGGTTGGGAGAAATGTAGAAAATGGTTATACCATTTTCTACATAAAAAATATTAAATATAAATATTATACTCATATAATTATTTGATAAATGGTAGATAATATTTGGGAGAGATTGATTAAAAATATATGAAAAAATTAAATTGGATTAATTGAGAATTCTACCAAACTTTTTTGAAAATATCCTTTGAAAATTGGATTAAAGCAGTTTAATGGGGGATTCTAAGTAGAAAAGAAATAATATGACGTGGATATGACAAAAAGGAAGTTATGGGGAAAGATTTAGTTCAAATATAATGCGGTTTCGGTGTGAGGATAATTGAGGTGGTGATGGATCCTTTTATAAGGAAGTGGGGAATAATTTTTGTATTAATATAAAATTTAAAGACTCTATTAAAATATCATGTTGATACAATAATTAAAGATTATAGGGGTGGGTATGGGTTAAGGTTTTGAAATAATTAACTATACATTTAAACACGTTTTCTTAAACTATTATTATGTCATTTAATATCATATTTTTAACTTCTACAATTTTTTATTTTTACCAAGGTAAAAAAATTTCCCCAATATAAATTAATAAAAATATGTAAAAATAAGATAGGACTTATTAAATAATTTGGAGATAAGTATTCCAAATATCTAACAAAATTATAAATTATAATTATTATGCATGATGAAAATTAGTTTTAATATTATCTCACATTATGCATAAAATTTATTTTTTAAAAAAGTGTATTTTTATGTTTTAAAATTATCATTAAGTTAATATTATTAATATTGATTATTTATATGAAATCAATTAATTTATTATTAATTAAATAATATTTATGTTTTATTCAAAGTAATCCAAAACTAAATTTCACTCTTTGGATACTTAGTAACAAAACCTATCAAAAATATTATTAGAC
Source organism: Viscum album (assembly GCA_963277665.1). NCBI lineage: Eukaryota > Viridiplantae > Streptophyta > Magnoliopsida > Santalales > Viscaceae > Viscum > Viscum album. Next base: position 1,382,780,621 of record OY728141.1, read on the forward strand.
TGAAATATTTATTATGTGTCAAAATAGTTAAACAAGGTTTTATAAATTAAAAAATTGAATTTTTTATTTCCTTATTTTAATTTTTAAATATTCTTTTTATAAAATAAAATTATTAATTTTTAAAACATTCCATTATTATTAAAATTTCAAAAGGTGACAATGTTTTCCAAATTTATATTTTCACAATTTACCCCTAAATTAATCCATTTTATAAAAATCAAAAAATTATAATTTAGAAAATAATTATATGATAATTCCAATCATGAAGTTCATTTTTTAGATTTAAATTCTTTAATTCATAAATTTTATTTTTAGAATATAAATATAATGAGAAATATTTTTTAATTGAAAAATGGATTTTGGATATTAATTATTCAAATTGTAATTTCAAATCAATTACTAATTATATTTTCTTTAATTTATTTTTAATATTAAAAATATATTAAGTAGTAATACAATTTTTTTACAATTAAAATGCGTAGAACGCAAAAAGGTAAATTTTATGAAATTATTTTTTTAACTATAAAATGCTCTATTAGTTGCTAATTGGATTTATCAATGCATTCATATTATACAAAAATGACCATTAATATTATTTGGATATATATTTCATAAATTTCTTACTTCTATAAAAACCAAACAAATCAATATCCATATTACGATGGAAATTTTTTGTAATTTTATTTTTAAGTATCATGGTCTTGTATCAAATTTTTGTTGTTTTCAAAATAGGTTTTCTATTATAATATTGATTTAGAGAGAAATGTCTTCCAGAATATAGGGCTATTTCAGTTACCCCTTAAAAAATTATATCCTATTAAATTTTAATTATTGAAAATAATAAGAGTATATTAATGATAGAGGTGACTAGAAAATAATATTTATAGAGATATCAACCTAAGAAATATATATTTTCCCCCATAATGGAATTACCCCTACAATTTATTTTTCACCAACCGTTTGACACAAAATATTATCATTATTTTGTTAAAAGATTGAAATTATATGATTTTATTCTAAAGGGTTGTCATAGTCATCCTTGCATTGATATATTGTAATAGTTTGATATGCAATGTGATTTACTTATTCCAACAAAAGAATTTTCCAAAAAGTATAAAACATCAATCAGTCCCCCAAATCATTTTCAAATTAATCTAAAGGTTGTATAATATTATTCTATCAAAGAATATTCTCATTAACATAAACCTCGAATACATTAATAATACCACTATAACATTGGTTCTTAACTGCCTTTTTAAGTTAGTTGGAAGGCCTTTGACCGATCTCAAGGATGTGGACATTTTTTACTGCCTAAAATGTTATTTATTTGATTGTAAGTAGACTAGGTAGGCTCTGTTGGATATAGAGAAGGTTGAGGTAGACCATAAAGATTATTCCATCAACATTAGTCTAATTTCACCTCACATAGAGGCAGCCCCTGACCAAGAGATGATATCATTCATGGCACTAGAGGAAGAGAGAGGTGAAAAGATTCTGGTCTCTTAAAATTTGGGAACTATTGTTGATTTATTGTGTCAAAAGATCAAAGCTCGATTGAGTAAAAACCATATTAGCATCCCAATAAGAATCAAATTTTCAGGCTTAGATCCAGAGGGGCTGACACCAGACTACGAAGGGATCACATAGGTGAAAAAAGACATTGAGTGGAAAGAACCTTATGGAATATCATCATAAAGGGAATATCCTTGTTACTCCTCTAAGTAAAATACAGTAGGAAGATACATCCAAGGCCTACGTAGTTCAGGAATGAATAAGGGGAAGAAGACTATACTATATTATGGGAGCTGAAATTTGACTAGAGTAAAGAAAAATAATGGGTTAAATGAGTGTTTGTTCCTACCAAAACTGATGGATACCAGGTCTTGTAAAAAAATAAAACAAAAATATATAGACTACCTAACTATTTATGCACATAATGTGCATGGAAATTCTAAAGAAGAGTGTTCTAGCTTGGGTGATACCATGACTGAGAGTGTTATAGACGGTCATCAATGAAAGAAAAGGGTGATGGATGTCAATAAAAAGAACCTACATGACATCCTACACTATACAAGGGTGGTTATGGTGGAATAATATATTATTATCAATTCCACAAATAGGAAGTGGACATAATGATGAAATACTAATATAGGTGGACACCAATTGTGAGCGGAGTGCATTGGATTAATAAGCAAGATTGTATATTCATAATCGGATTCAATAAAGGGAAGATAAATCATTATGAGGAAATTAAAACTAGGGAGAAGATGGTAGACCACTATGAATATTTTATAAGAGAATATACAGGAATATAAGTAAATATTCTCTCAATTAGGGAAAAAGATTCCAAAAGGTTAAAATCATCATTTCAATGATTATGTCATGTAGTTTGATGATTTTATTCCAAAATAAACTATATGGTTTCTCACATTCCCTCAAATGTTTTTTGATAATAAAATGTTAATTTTAGTTATTCTATATACAGTAAGTTATGTTGTATAAGATATACTAAAACACTCATAATTATTGAGTGGATGATCAGTGTTTCTAACTCCCCATAATTTTTAAATCCCAGTTTAGTAATTTCATTTTGATTAGCATTCCCTTGTTCTCATGATCTTGTAAATTTCCAATGATTATCACCCCAGTTATCTGTTATATTATTAAAATGATTTTATATTTCCCAAGATTCTCACATTTTTGATATTCAATGATTAGTAGTGACTTAGGATGAACAATATTTCCTTTCACTAAATCAACAAACCCCTTCATTTTTTCTCCTGATTTAATCCCTCATTTCCCACACATAACACATCTTCTAGTTCCTTTAAGATAATCTCCTTGGTTATTCATACAAAAAAAATATTAATAGGTTATTGAATCTTATTTCATCTATTGTTATTGTCACTTAAAATTCCATGAGACTAAATCCTTATATTCCTTGGTGTGTTAAATATTCAACAAATTTCAAGATTTTAGTAATAAATATTGATATCTTGTTAAGAATAACCTGAATACTTCTCACTCCAACTCTTATCTCATTTGGTTATTCATTGGGAAAATATCTAAATTACTCATCACATCATTAATTAATACGGTTCATCAAATCTATACTTATTACTAAAACTAATATAGGTTAACATGATTGATTAAAATATAACATCATAATAGAATTAATGTAATATCCCAACTCAAAATCCACTAAAATGGTGCCTCATCCAAGTGGGCCACAGGACATCAAGCATGACTTATCATATTCTGGTGGATACCAAGTAGATATGGGTGTCTAGTGTGGTACTATTAGGAGATCATACCCCTATATTATATTGTTTAATAATTGAATAAATAACCATGAATGAAGAAAAAAAGAGTTTATTGAAAAATAATTAACATCAAGAACCCATAATATACAGGAATTGAAGCTGATAAATATAAACATGAATCAATGACTGATGAAATGTTGTAGGGACCCAAAAAAAATTAAACTCCATACAACTAAATTCACACTAGGTCAGTTACCCAAACATATAGAATAAAATGAATCCCATGGAAAAGGGATCTACATAATCGTAGAGTTGATCCTCACCCAGTCTCCTGATATCATATGAGTTTTCCTACCCAATCAGAAAATACACAAAAGGGGACTCATCAAAAACTTGTGTCTACAATAAATATGTGAAAGCGTATTGGGTACCCAAATACAGTGGTGGTCTTAGCATAGAGTGAGTAAAAATCATAAGTCCACCACTAATGTCATCTAATGAAAATACCAATTAGTACAATTATATTTTTAGATAAAATGAGTCATACATAAACATTACATATAATAAAATACATCAAAAAGTGACAATACACTATCTAGTAACCCATTAACCTTGGGGTCTAAAGATACTCCCAAGAAAACCAAACATATATTGAACCAATATAATTTCCAGAATCCTAAATCATAAGTTTAATCTTACATTAAATTAGAAAAACTAATTTTCATCTGTCATCCAACTCATAAAACCATAAAAATCAATATATATCTATGAACCTATGATTTGGGATTCTATATCTAACATCAAAAAACAAAAATCATCAACAAAAATTCACAAATAATAATTGCATAACATACTCAATAATTAAAATAATTGTGCTTGAGAATCAATCAACTACTTACTCATACATCTAAATAATAGTTCATTGATCAACAATGAAACATCCCAAACCATGGATGGAGAGTGTTAGTCCATAGTTTATTTCCATCTGGTATAATAGAAATCCTAGAGCCTTAGTCTGTCAAGAACACCATATGTTATGGAGATTCAGTACAGCAGCAAAACTATATATCCTAGAGCATAAATCTAGAACCTAAACCATAGTTTCTAGACCATACATTTGGAACCTAAACCATAAATCCTTACGAATTAGTTCTTTACCTATACTATATCTTCATTTATTAATTAATAATTTTTAAAATATTGATCAATATAAACATATGGAACCCAAAAAACATTTTAAAATACTTATAACAAACTATGGTCCCTACGGGACTTTAACACCAACAAAAGTCTTAAACCATCCATTCTATCAAATCATAAGAACATCCAAGAAATAATTTCAGAAAAGGGACAACCACATACCCATTCACGTAAACATTTTAAATCAATTTCTAAACCATTTTTATAAATAGTATGGATTTATATACCTCATTTTTAAACAATATCCATTTCAAAAAATAGATTCCTCCCTTTGATACACAAAGGTAGGTAAAAATACAAAAACAAATGGTGAAAACCATGTTAAAGGTCTTATTTCCACATAATAAAAACAGAAAACATGAAACAAAAAATCATATTACAATTCATCCACCGTTTATTACTATGTTCTACCAATTATATTATTAACTATTCAATAAACCTAATCAATAAACTTAACTAATTTAACCTTGTAACCCTCTAACTTAACCCATTACAAATCCACAATACCATTTCCATTAAATTTTACTCCCCAAGGGGGTCAATAGGTTTAATTTTGTAAACACAAAAAAATATAATGGATCCAAATATGTCCCAATGAATAAAATTAAAGACTAATACAATGGGGGAAAAGAACACACATATTGTATTTGAGGTGTATAACACATACAGCTTAAAATAAAACAAACAATAATATGGTAAATGCTCTTAGAACTCCTAGCTCATCAATGAATATTTCCATAATACTTTAAAAGTATAGGGTCATTTTAAAGTAGTATCCAATAATCTTCCAAACCCCATAGAACCAAAAAAAGAATCTAGTCACCCATGCTCTATCCTCAATCAAAAAAATTAATAATGATTATTTATCAAAATTGCAATTAATTAATTTAAAAAACCTAATAATAATAATGATGTTAAACTAACCACGTGATCACCTCTTAACGAAACTCTAGGTAACATCCTTGGGTTGTCCATAATTGACACATGACACCATTTCTTGTTAAGACCCTAATAAGATACTCTACTTCCAAGGTTAATTAAAACACAATTTTTTGGAAAGCCTAATAAAATTCACCAATTGCACATACCTTAATGAAACTCCACCCAATGATATATGGAAGTCAACTTGGGATATTCTATATGCAAGTCAATAAAAACTACATGAATGAAACAGATGATTCTACCATGCTCTGTTGTAATAATAAAAAAACTAAAACTAGAGAACTCCAAATATTATTGGAGTAAGAAAAAGTGGAAGAGAAGTAAGTAGAGAATAAGAAGATTCCAAAAATGAAAATGAATCACCATAAAAACACCCTAAGTCAAGGATTTGAAGAAAGAGGTATTGTATTGGGAACCCCTAGGTTCATTAACAATAAATGGGGGGAAAGGGTGTAGAGTTGATAAAAATAACTTTCAGGTATTTTGGCCATTTCCCATTTTATGGAAATTTTGGGCGACTACATAGTTTAAGGAAAAAAATTTCCATACATTGCACCAACTTTGTGGTTGTCAATATCTAATCAAACACACCTCCACTGTATTTCCACAATTTTATCCCAATTGTGTGCAAACTATGTACACCCAACATGATACATTCTTTATAAAGAATGTATGGTTTGTCTAAAAAGGTACAAAATTTCTAAAAAAAGTCTCATGACCTATATAAGATTACATGATATCTCTTTTTTCTCCCATGGTTTACCAAAACAATATTCTCTAATAATGAATCAAAAGCATATTCATTTCAAAATAAACTAATTACCCTAAAAACATCTTGGTGTCTCATGGTTTCTCTTAAAATGTGCACAAAAACCCTTACACCCTATCTAGAATACAGAAAAAATCATAAAACATAATCCAAATCATCCTAATCACATTTTAATAGCCTAGATACCTCTCAAGAATAATTCATTATCTAAAAAAACTACTTTGAAAAATCCCAACTCTCGGAATTCTTTTCTGAGCCTTAATTAGAAACATGACCCATCAAGTTATGTATAATTCAAATTCCATATAAAATTTACATACCATATTGATTAGGTATAATAAAACCTCCCTGAGACAGTACTTCTCATCCAAAATATGTCAATATGGTCTTCCATTGACACCAACTATCATATTTTGGTCACCAGTTATACGCAATTACCTTTTTCATCTTTCTAATGGCTAAAGTGACTCCAATGAAAAACCTCCAACTCTTGATACTCAACTAGTATAACTTGAGCTTACACTAGTTGTCAAAACAAAAACAAAAATATGGTAATGAACTTATCCAATTTAAATTAAACACTTATTATTTCATTTCGTATTAACTTACCGGAGCTATAGTGATCCACACGATATGCTTCAACAAATAAAAACCAACTTTAATTTCAAGGAAATGCTTAAACAATAAAAGACAAAACAACCCTCAAAATCATGCTCCTACAATGTACAAAGCATGTTTACCAACATATCTTCGATCCATTTACTAATTATGAAAAAATAGTATTTTCCTACAACACATGATTCCATTTGGGATATTAAACATTCATTCTAAAACAACACATCATATTTTATTCACACATACCACATCCATTTTATAAACTAGCCCATCTCGAACTACCCTCATCCATCGCATCCCAATAGTCTTGTCTCCTGCTATTAGTGCATCACTACTCACCTGATTATCATTCTTCCATACCTAGAGGCATTCCACAACAAACCCAGCACATTCATCGGTGTCTACACCCGACTCCTAGTGAGATCCCATAATCAATACCTCCACTGCTTCTCTCAATCATCCACAATGATTAATTTTTTGTTATCTTTCTCTATGGAAAATTTAGTGTGTGCCTCATTTGTTCCTCAATGGAATCACAGTGTCCCCAAGAATGGTCCATGATCAGTTCGACAAATCTATGACCCCTCCAGCATGAGGTCCACTTCTATATGACTGATATATCACTCCCTACCATAGGAGAGTTGTTATCACCTCCTTAAAAATATATCCTCAACAACCACATCCCACATTTTATATACTCTAATCCAAGGGTGATGATGTTAGCATATTTCCCACTTCTAAGTGATAGGAAGAATCCTCAACCATATCCCACTTCTAGTTTCCATGGAATTTATCCACTATATCCTCTTACATCTTCCACATCAAAGGGTCCTCACTCCTCAATAAGCAGTGGTTCACTTCCCACGATACGACCCCAGTTCTATTTCTCCTTGACAACCACCTCTAAAGTGGGATTTATATAAATCTAGATAAGGCATTTACATAGCTTGTAATGTAACCTATTAACTATTTTAATACATATAATGATATCTTGATTTTGGTTAGTGTCATCTCTAAACTAGGACTACACTAAGATGTTGTAGATGAATACCACAACAATCCATCCATCTCTGATGTCAACTCTAATTGTAGGGACATCCCTAACCAAGTAAAATATTATTGGAAATCCTTCAAATTATCCATGAATTTCATTAATAATCTCATCCCATTACAAAATATTCAGATAGAAAAAACCAAGCTAGGTTACTCACTGCTCATGCCCTTTGAAAACTACATGTGTTATAAAGCATCAGCACTCAAATTGATTTTAATATTGAAGAAACCATAAATCATATTGTGCTCACACTATGATGATGCATATTCAACATCATTGAGAAAATAATGTGCTCTCTATCCATCTCATTACCATCAATCACATCCCACTGACTTAGTCTTTACTTGGTATAAACACTTGAATGAGATTTCCCCTCTAAAACCCAATCACAAGGCTATAACACTAGCGCATGAGTGTTCCTTCCCAAAAACCATGATCATCCTATGATAATATCTCATACTAGGTTTCACCCACAGTAAACCATTTTCCAAAGTACCAAACCAACCACCAATACCTCACACACCCACTAAAATTCACAACTCAACTAGACCCTCTCAAGGGTCAACCTTGAAAGTCAAGTAGCACCAACTCACTAAATAAGGTTCATTTCAAAGAATGTCACTATGATCTCCCATCTACCCTATTGAGCCAAGTCACCATCAAGTCACTAGGGTTAACCACCAAGGTCTAGTCCATCTACAAAAAGGTCACAACTCATAGGTTGTGAAACACCCTTTTTTCTAATCGTTACACATCATCAACATGTCAAAACCCTGATCTCTAGGGTCTCCACTCTGAATAATGTCACACATTAAACCAACCACCTAAAACTAGGTCTGCAGACCGCTCTGAGCATCTTCACATTAAACCAATCCCTACAATAACATTTCATATAACCAATATCAATAAAAATCCACTGATAAGGGGCCAATAGTCATATACCCTTACCATATTGACCCATGAGTGTCACTACACCTACTATGTATGAGGACCACATATGCACCCTCATCATTGAGAGTCTCATGGTAAATCCACAAAATCATCCATTGAATGGGTATCCATATACATGTCATCCTAGATATATATAATTCTACAACTTACTTATACTAATAAATGACCAATTATCTTTTGTTTACATGTCAAAAAAATGAGCCTCCATTCTCTGAAAAATTACACACTGTTAGGTATATTACATTTGGATCTTGAATTAATAATTTGATGGAAGACATTCCACTTAAATCTATAGCACAATATTCAAGGCCAAATCACAGGCCTCTTTGAAATGGTCCATAATCTAGAAAGCCATCATAAACCAAAACATCTAAACCCCATTTCTGACACTGAAATAAAAAATAATAAGAAAATATTACATTTATAACCAAGAACATTAATCCCAAACCATGGTAACTTATAATTTAAATTGGAATAGTTGTTTTTTAATCACCAAACTAATATAAATCAGAATATTAAACACAATCCTATATCTCTTATCTAACATATACAAAATATTAATGATATGGGAAAGTTACTTCCCAATTCCCACATTGAAACATCCCAACCTGGCTGCCCTAAAAAAGTTTCCCAATATAGTTCCCTACATGACCTCAGGTATGATTCCTCATATGATAGAGAAAGTATCTGGTAAAGGGGTATATGGTGGAACGTTGAGGACACTATAACACCATATCATAGTGCACAATAATAGTATAAATAAATCACATCAAATTAGGATGAATAATAATAGACATCAAAATCAAAAAATAAACTTTGATGGAAGATAATAAATATATAAATGATTGAATGAATAAGGAAAAGCAATAAGGTCATGGATAACCATAAAATCCACACAACTAACATACCATTAGAATGGTTACCCAAACATAAAAAATAAATTAAAATCCATGAAAAAGGGCTCTTTAGAATCACTAAGATGGTTTTCACTCTTTCTCAAAATATAATTTGAGATATCTTGGTGGATCATAAAAAACTAAAAACATTCTGATTCTAAAACCTATTCATAAAATAATCATGTGAAAGCTTCACGAGAACCAAATTATAGTCGTGGCCTAAGAACAGTGTGATTAAAACTCAGTAGGCCACCACTAACAGTCTCCAAATGAAATACATTTCAGAAAAAAAGAATTAACAGATAAATTTTGGCACAAATAAATAGTATACATGGTAAAATACATCAAAAATGATCAACATTTCTCAAAACATATGGCCCTTGAGTTCTAAAGTTAAACCCAACCAACCAAAACTTCCACAAAACTATATTGTCAATTGAATCCAAAATCACGGATTTCATCATTCCATAAATAATAAAATTGTCTTTTCATCCATCATCCAACATGTGATATAATAAAACATCAATTAGAATCTTTAAACAATAGATATGGTATGGCATGTATGATATTCTGAAACATGCATCCTAAAAAATAATTTCATATAGCCTCATTTAATCTTGTACTCAAACATTTAATCAATAGTTCTAAAAGCATCAATCCATCGCCAACTAAAAAATTTAAACAATAGTTATTATAGAATCAATACAACACCTTAATCAATGGATATAGAGTGTCAATATAGAATCAATTTCACTTTGGTGTACCATTATACCTAGAGCCTTGGCCTGGCCTATAAACCATAGGTCCTATAGAATCAATCTGACACCAAAACCACAAGGCCTGGAGCTTCAGTCTAGAACAGAAATAGTAACAACCCCGACCCTATTATCCTGGAGTCAGTGCCACAAATTATAACATTTTATTAAAATACAAAAACACATATAATTGTACATAATATTTTACTAGTCTTGGTATTCTATATACAAACAGGAAAACCATTTTATAATTTGAATATAACGTAAAAAATAACAAATGAAAGTAATTTTAAGTCATTGGAATCATTAAAAATATATTCTTCATAACTGTGTGATGGAAAAGAAATAAGGGTGAGATAAAATTATCAATAAGGGTTAAATAAAGTGGAATAAATACTAAATCACGAATCCTAATCAACATGGAATGGTAAATAACTAAAGACAGATGACATTTAATCATCAACATGAGCATATTATGGCTAGAATAAAAGATGAGGAAATAATATAATATAAATAATCACATAAGATAGAAAACATAACCCTCAATATTATACTAATAGAATAATCACATGAAAAATATTAACTAATACATAATGATGTAATTCATAAGTTTAGATATTGAAAACATACCATCAAGTCTTCATCCTTGATACTTACATAAATGGGTATGACATAATCCAATACCCAAAATAGTTTGTCTCATGAGACCAACAGATGCATAGAGGTGCAATAGAGGAACCAACCAATCACATACTAAGTCCAATGCATTCATCATATAAAATTTTTGAATCATAATCAACATATAATTGTAACAGCCCAAGATTTTATGAAAAATATTCTTTTTTATTTTACTAATGTCATGTGTTATACGCTACACCAAAAGGAGCTTGCACAACACGCATCCTTGACTTGCCTTGCATTACACGCAATCGCAACCTTCCTCGATAGCGTGTGTGGTACGTAATACTGAGTTTCACGAAACAATGATATGCTATTAAAATATTATTAAAACTAGCCGTTATGAATAGTAATAACCACTTTTTAAATTTTAGAAATTTTAACTCTCAAAATGGACTTCATTTTTGGATTCGGAGTATCGAATTTAGCCTAAGGTGAAATTTTGGTACTTTTCGGATAACTTTCATATTCTGATGAATAGTGAAAATTACTAAATTATAATTAAAAACAACTTTTTTAATCGAAATAATTAGTAGTGATAAATCATTAATTTGAGTGGTTTTAAAGTATATTTAGAATATATTTTTACAATTTAACACAATTTTGGTCATTGGTTGTAATTTCACATTTAAACCAGACATAATCAAGTGTCAATCTTTTGATAGATATTGTTTCATAAAAACACGCTATTTGTTTTAACAGTGGGATTTAATTATAAAATTAATTAATGCAACTTCTATGTTATGAATTTGGTAAAATAGACTTCATTTTTGAATTCGTAATATGAAATATATCTTAGGATGAAATTATGGCATTGTTCTGAAAAACATCAATTTTTGATGAATAGTGAAACTACTAAGTGGTAGTTAACAAACTGATTTTTTTTCATAAAACTTAATTTTACCGCTTCTGTGAATGGAATTTCGAAAATCCGAGAGACACGGTTAATATCAAGGACTAAAATGTGGTTCAATGAGATGAAAATAATTTTTGGTGAATAGTAACTTTTTACTTTTTTTTACCGCGGTTAATAGTAAATAGGGTAACTAAGGGTAAATATGATATTACTATTACCCTAACACATGTCCTAATTCTATTGGATAAGTGTAATTCGACCAAAAACAACCTTATGAATATAATATGACCATTTAGGCCCACTTGGATTAGATTAGGACATTTATTATTAATTTATTTAAAGAAGGGTTAAAATAGTTAAAATCAAAGTTTAATAAGTAAATAATTTTTAATATGGGGTTATACATAAGATAAATTCAATTGTAAATATTCATTAGAAAGCTAAAAATATTTCCTACATGTTGGTATTTTATTTGTAATTTTTAGACATCAAATAATTTAATTTATTTATGACACAAAGATGATACAGTAATTATCTTATTAATGAAATATTGACATAATTGATAATATAAATACCAAAATAAATGTAATTTGAGACTTTTTATGAATTACACCAATTTTATAGGTTACTATGATATATTATTGTTGATTTAATCAACTTGGTTCGAACATATAATTCTGTTATGACTTTCAAAAAAATCATATATCAAATAGTGTCAAAATTGACACAAGATAGTTTTTAAATCAAATATTATATTATTAATTGTTATTTTATTCCTAAAAATCTAAGGTTCGGCAAAATGACTTAGATAAGGATATATATATTAATAATAAACAATTTGGGGTTCGTTTGGCATGTTATAGTAAGTGTATTAACCATATAGTGAAAGAAAACAAAAAGACACGGTAAAAGTTAAATTAATTAACTTAGAGTTAAATCTAATTGATAAGGTTAAAATAATACCCTAAACTTGTCTAAATCCTATTGGTTGATAGGATTTTGACCCAACCCCACTTTAGCTTCGAAATAAGACCCTTTGGAACCATTATAAACCGATTTTGACTTTAATATAAAATAATATTTTGAGATATTCCTAAGGTGCCCCTCTCCTCCCTTATAAAAGGGCACCTCCTCCCCCTCCTCCTCACACCAAATTGAGAACTCAAGCTCGGACAACCCCTGCCATTTTCTCCTCTCCACTTCCCTAGAATAATCCTAGAGGTCCTGGTCTTCTTCAAAGACCAATCTTAGTTCCCTAAGTGGAGGATTCAAAGAGGCGTTCCAAAGAAGAGTTAATATCCATTACCGATCTTTTCAATTTCTTTTTTCTTCAACTTCTTCTTCTTTAGTTGTTTCATGATAAAGTAATAACATCAGTATCACTTACATACTGATATGTTATTATAAATATGAAACAACCCTAATTCACCTTCTATCCATCCTACGGAAAAAATGAAATCACCGTGCATGCGTACGTACGGAATACCGTCTCCACGCCGTGGTGTAATCTATTTTCCACCATCACCTTACATGGATGGGTATAATGGTGTAATGAGTAACTATTTATGATTATTATAAATTAATATTGAAATAATATACATATACTCCAATACAATTCCATGATCATAGGAACGATATCATCACTCGTGCGTATGTACGGAATACCGTCTCCACGATGTGATGCGACTCGTTCTACATGATCATCATTACATAGTAATTATATAAATGAATTGAATGAATAGATATGATATATGTTACACTAATACCATTCTGGATATAAGGTATCTATAACATTAATAGAAGAATAAGAATTTATTCGGCAAAACACGTATAAGAACAAAAGGCAATAAAGACCCGAGTAACAAGTAGCAATGAAATATTACTAACAAGAAGCTAATAATATGACCATATATGATATCATATCAATATGTATGATTCTGGAATAAGTCAATAACATTATTTAAACCATTATATAGGAGCTTCGGACACGAACAAAGCAAATCGGACCTAAGGTAAGGGAAATATCGCAATCTCATTTTTATCCGAGATTGTTTATACTTTGAAATTTACTGGGGTGTATTTTACTATCTACATCCATGTTTCCTCAATATGTAATATTATGTCCATCCACCTACAGTTGTCTAAATCCAATTTTTACCCTTCTCTGAATTTTTAGTAAAAGATATGAAAGGGATCTTTTGTCGTTTTTCGTACGATGTACTTTTTGACTTTTCCGACAAAAGTACGAAGAATGTTTTTTTTAACTTATACGGCACGAACGGATTTTTACGGTTTTATAAAGCCTTATTTTCATGAAGCTTCCTCCAAAAGATTTCATGACTATTTTCAATAAAATCTCTTTCTTTTAAAATTGCATGACGTTTTGTGAAAAGAAATTGATTTTGAAGAAGAAAGGATATTTTCCTCAAGAATGGAGTTCAAGTATTTTATCAAAATTATTTTCCATCTAAGATAATATAGGGTTCTGTTTTTATCCCTATTATTACATTGATTTGATTATGTTTTGAGGGAATTATTTTTATGAAGTCATTTACCTTATATGATTTGTTTTATGATGTCATGATGTTTCAAGAATCCCATTTTTGTTACATGTGTTATGCGATGATGTATGATTTATGATTATGTGGCACACATAAGAAAGGATTCATTATAATATGGGTGAGACCTATATCTCCCTCCAATGCATTGGGTAAAGACTTTATATCTCATGAGATAGACATGGCTGGAACGGAAGGTTATTTCGGTTCAGTGATACAGGACTGAAACGAGGAGTGAACTCGGTTCAGAAAGGGACTTTGTCCACTAAGATAGTCTTGGAAATGAGTCATGACTAACAAGAAATGATTTTCCATGATTATGTGTGCATGCCACAAAGTTTCAAGTTTTATGTTATGATTATGGGGATCTCATTTTCACTTCTTTGATTTATCCCATGTTATGATATTATGAGCTCTTTTGCAGGTTAAGATTTCCAAAAGCTATGTTCTTATGTATATGATGTGATTGATATTTCTTTTGTTTACCCTTTCTGAGCATTTGAGCTCACCCTTTTATGTTTTCTTTTCCCCAGGATATAAAGAAAGGTTTTTAGGTAAAAAAAGGGAAGATCTTTATGGGAGATATTGAAGATCTTTCACCACGATTAGAAGATTACGTTCTGAGTTTCCAAAGACACTAAACTATTACGATCCTTGTGTGTGTGTTTTTGTTATGTACTAAGTATTCCGCAAAAGTAATGTAATGTCCATGTACGATAAGCTGCGGGTCTCTACAGTTGGTATCAGAGGAAAGGTTTAGTCAACCTTTGGAAACTAGGATGCGAAAACGTTAGTGAGATCCCTAGAGATATTTCTAAGGTATGTCTAGGGATGTCCCTAGGGATAAGTATACGTATAGGTTATAGTAATAGAATTACGCTAACTATCATAGAATTAAACCTAAGATGTTGGATATTGAAGGTACTCCCACTTTATTATGTCGTTTTCCCTAGCATGATTGTTGCCTCTCACACTATTCTTTTTGGGTTTTAGACGATGGCTGGAACCCGAAGGAACCGTGTTGATCAATGCAATGGACAATGCAATGATTGCCCTCCTGAACAAACAAATGTTATGGGAGATGGAGTGGAAAATCTTATTGCTATACTTACACAAGCTATGAATCACTCTGGACTTCCAAATGAGCAGAGAAGGGAACAATATTCTATTGAGTCCTTCATGAGGCAACGTCCACCTTCTTTCAGTGGGTCTTCTGATCCACTTGTGGCTGAACAATGGATCAGTACTACTGAAAAGATATTTTCAGTTCTTCAATGTTCTGAACATGATAAAGTCATCTTAGCAGTATATCGTTTGGAAGGTGAAGCTGATCAATGGTGGAATCTTATCAAGAATACGAGGCCAAGAGATGAAATTGAGTCCATGGAATGGGACGAGATCAAGAACTTGTTTTTCTGTAAGTACTTCCCTCGTATTTTTCGAACAAAGATGGAGAAAGAGTTTCTTGAACTGAAGCAAAGGGACGATGAATATGTTGGTACCTATGAAGCAAATTTTACAAGACTTGCAAGGTATGCTTCTGGAATTATCATCCAACCTGAAAGTAAAGTTTATCGATTTTTCAGTGGATTAAAACCAAGTCTTCGAAGGGCATTATCTATAAGAGACTTCAGTAGCTATGAAGAAATTGTGCGTTGTGCTATCAAGGTAGAAATGGAAGTTGGTGTTACATATCCATCTCATGGTTTTGACAAGAAACGAAAGATGGAGTTCAAGGAGAAATCTCAGAATAATGGTGAAAAGAAGATGAATGTTTCCTTATGCACAAAGTGTGGAAAGAAGCATGGTGTAGATTGTCTTAAAGGGACTAGAAAATGTTTTAAGTGTGGAAAAGAAGGTCATCGAGCAGCTGAGTGTCGAAGTAATGGAAAAAGGGTTTCTAATGATGTGCATAAAGCAAACACTGCAGAGAACGCACCGCCAACACTTCAATGCTTCAAGTGCAAGGAAATGGGGCATTATGCTAATAATTGCCCTAATCCAAGGGTTAGTGATGATCAACATGAGCAACCACTGAAGGCAAAGGACAAAGGGAAATCACATGCGATCACTATTGGAAATGTTGAATATGACAACGATGTGGTGGAATGATTAAGTTTTTATGTAATGGGATTCCAAAATAATGTTGTATCATTGAGTATTGCAATATTTATTGATGTGGTATTCAAAGTGATTAAGATATTTTTTGGAAATAAGATGATATGCGCATAATGAAGACGAGAAAATGAAATGTTTAATAGTATTCATGAGCTCATGATTGATATAAGGACTAAGTGATATCATGGTTTGAGTATATAGAATTTTGAGGATTTTGGTATGTGGAAAGTGTTAACTTTTAACTGCACTCATGTTTTCACTAAGGTATTCAAGAGAATACACGATTAAGGACTTTGAATGTTTGGAATGTGACCAACAAGACATATCTTATGATATGTGGGGATCAACGATAGTATTAAATCTCTGGTAATCATTGTCACTATATTATGAGAGTGGACTGCAGTATTATGTATAAGCCTAAAGATTAGACTGGATTATGTTGGACATAAGTTAGAATTGTTTAAGGATGGAAGATTTTCGATATTATTGATGGGATGTTATAGTAACGTAGTTTTAGAAAAAGGGACAACCTGCAGGACGGGCGACAGCCCATCGCTTCGGACAAGGCTGTAGGAATCGAACCCACAACCGAAGTGCGACTGGCATTTATTGCCTACCACTAGCCTACATGAAGTCCCTGTTTAGTAGAAACTAGTTTTATTATATTAAGCAGTATGATATATGAAGTATAAGTCCATTTTAGGAACCATATGTGATTAATCTCACTATAGAATGACTTATGTATATTTAATAACTTTTTCTAACCTTTTGTTTGAGACAGATGGAATGACCCATCATTCTATCACATAATCTGCTAACACTTCACAAATAACAAATTCAACTTCATTTATTTAAGAGATGAAGTAGAAATTGTTCAAGGCACGAACAAAAGTGAGATTGTACCAAAATAAAGTAAGTATTTATTCTAAGCAAATTTTCAACTTTAGGGAAATGATCTTGAAAACCAAAAATGTTGTCCTAGTGATCTTATACCTGATGAATCAGATGGTACCTTATATCATCACAAATCTATGGATTTGTGATTACTGGCTTTTCCATAGCCATGTTCTCTACCACTCTCCATCAGAACATGATGGTTAGATTTCTCTTCCATATCCATATTTTCACCTATGTGGAAACCCAGTGATTAGTTTATTTGGGTAATCGTTACATTTCATACTTTAGTTTTTAAAGCCAAGTTTTGGTATTCCCTTTTACGATGTGGGTTTCTATTAAAGAAACTTTCGAATAGTAAACCATTTATAACCCCGACGAATTTCGAGGGCGAAATTCATTTTAAGGGGGGTAGAATGTAACAGCCCGAGATTTTATGAAAACTATTCTTTTTTATTTTATTAATGTCTTGTGTTATACGCTACACCAAAAGGAGCTTGCACAACACACATCCTTGACTTGCCTTGCATTACACGCAATCACAACCTTCCTCGATAGCGTGTGTGGTACGTAATACTGAGTTTCACGAAACAATGATATGCTATTAAAATATTATTAAAACTAGCCATTATGAATAGTAATAACCACTTTTTAAATTTTAGAAATTTTAACTCTCAAAATGGACTTCATTTTTGGATTCGGAGTATCGAATTTAGCCTAAGGTGAAATTTTGGTACTTTTCGGATAACTTTCATATTCTGATGAATAGTGAAAATTACTAAATTATAATTAAAAACAACTTTTTTAATCGAAATAATTAATAGTGATAAATCATTAATTTGAGTGGTTTTAAAGTATATTTAGAATATATTTTTACAATTTAACACAATGTTGGTCATTGGTTGTAATTTCACATTTAAACCAGACATAATCAAGTGTCAATCTTTTGATAGATATTGTTTCATAAAAACACGCTATTTGTTTTAACAGCGGGATTTAATTATAAAATTAATTAATGCAACTTCTATGTTATGAATTTTGTAAAATAGACTTCATTTTTGAATTCGTAATATGAAATATAGCTTAGGATGAAATTATGGCATTGTTCTGAAAAACATCAATTTTTGATGAATAGTGAAACTACTAAGTGGTAGTTAACAAACTGATTTTTTTTTCATAAAACTTAAATTTACCGCTTCTGTGAATGGAATTTCAAAAATTCGAGAGACACGGTTAATATCAAGGACTAAAATGTGGTTCAATGAGATGAAAATATTTTTTGGTGAATAGTAACTTTTTACTTTTTTTTACCGCGGTTAATAGTAAATAGGGTAACTAAGGGTAAATATGATATTACTATTACCCTAACACATGTCCTAATTCTATTGGATAAGTTTAATTCGACCAAAAACAACCTTATGAATATAATATGACCATTTAGGCCCACTTGGATTAGATTAGGACATTTATTATTAATTTATTTAAAGAAGGGTTAAAATAGTTAAAATCAATGTTTAATAAGTAAATCATTTTTAATATGGGGTTATACATAAGATAAGTTCGATTTAAAATATTCATTAGAAATCTAAAAAGATTTCCTACATGATGGTATTTTATTTTTAATTTTTAGACATCATATAATATAATTTATTTATGACACAAAGATGATGCAGTAATTATCTTATTAATGAAATATTGACATAATTGATAATATAAATACCAAAATAAATGTAATTTGAGACTTTTTATGAATTACACTAATTTTCTAGGTTACTATGATATATTAGTGTTGATTTAATCAACTTGGTTCGAACATATAATTCTGTTATGACTTTCACAAAAATCATATATCAAATAGTGTCAAAATTGACACAAAATAGTTTTTAAATAAAATATTATATTATTAATTGTTATTTTATTCCTAAAAATCTAAGGTTCGGCCAAATGACTTAGATAAGGATATATATATTAATAATAAACAATTTGGGGTTCGTTTGGCATGTTATAGTAAGTGTATTAACCATATAGTGAAAGAAAACAAAAAGACACGGTAAAAGTAAAATTAATTAACTAAGAGTTAAATCTAATTGATAAGGTTAAAATAATACCCTAAACTTGTCTAAATCCTATTGGTTGATAGGATTTCGACCCATCCCCACTTTAGCTTCGAAATAAGACCCTTTGGAACCATTATAAACCGATTTTGACTTTAATATAAAATAATATTTTGAGATATTCCTAAGGTGCCCCTCTCCTCCCTTATAAAAGGGCACCTCCTCCCCCTCCTCCTCACACCAAATTGAGCACTCAAGCTCGGCCAACCCCTGCCATTTTCTTCTCTCCACTTCCCTAGAATAATCCTAGAGGTCCTGGTCTTCTTCAAAGACCAATCTTAGTTCCCTATGTGGAGGATTCAAAGAGGCGTTCCAAAGAAGAGGTAATATCCATTACCGATCTTTTCAATTTCTTTCTTCTTCAACTTCTTCTTCTTTAGTTGTTTCATGATAAAGTAATAACATAAGTATCACTTACATACTGATATGTTATTATAAATATGAAACAACCCTAATTCACCTTCTATCCATCCTACGGAAAAAATGAAATCACCGCGCGTGCGTACGTACGGAATACCGTCTCCACGCCGTGGTGTAATCTATTTTCCACCATCACCTTACATGGATGGGTATAATGGTGTAATGAGTAACTATTTATGATTATTATAAATTAATATTGAAATAATATACATATACTCCAATACAATTCCATGATCATAGGAACGATATCATCACTCGTGCGTACGTACGGAATACCGTCTCGACGATGTGATGCGACTCGTTCTACATGATCATCATTACATAGTAATTATAAAAATGAATTGAATGAATAAATATGATATATGTTACACTAATACCATTCTGGATATAAGGTATCTATAACCATAAAAGAAGAATAAGAATTTATTCGGCAAAACACGCATAAGAACAAAAGGCAATAAAGACCCGAGTAACAAGTAGCAATGAAATATTACTAACAAGAAGCTAATAATATGACCATATATGATATCATATCAATATGTATGATTCTGGAATAATTCAATAACATTATTTAAACCATTATACAGGAGCTTTGGACATGAACAAAGCAAATCGGACCTAAGGTAAGGGAAATATCACAATCTCATTTTTATCCGAGATTGTTTATACTTTGAAATTTACTGGGGTGTATTTTACTATCTACATCCATGTTTCCTCAATATGTAATATTATGTCCATCCACCTAAAGTTGTCTAAATCCAATTTTTACCCTTCGCTGAATTTTTAGTAAAAGATATGAAAGGGATCTTTTGTCATTTTTCGTACGATGTACTTTTTGACTTTTCCGACAAAAGTACGAAGAATGTTTTTTTTAACTTATACGGCACGAACGGATTTTTACAGTTTTATAAAGCCTTATTTTCATGAAGCTTCCTCCAAAAGATTTCATGACTATTTTCAATAAAATCTCTTTCTTTTAAAATTGCATGACGTTTTGTGAAAAGAAATTGATTTTGAAGAAGAAAGGATATTTTCCTCAAGAATGGAGTTCAAGTATTTTATCAAAATTATTTTCCATCTAAGATAATATGGGGTTATGTTTTTATCCCTATTATTACATTGATTTGATTATGTTTTGAGGGAATTATTTTTATGAAGTCATTTACCTTATATGATTTGTTTTATGATGTCATGATGTTTCAAGAATCCCATTTTTGTTACATGTGTTATGCGATGATGTATGATTTATGATTATGTGGCACACATAAGAAAGGATTCATTATAAGATGGGTGGGACCTATATCTCCCTCCAATGCATTGGGTAAAGACTTTATATCTCATGAGATAGACATGGCTGGAACGGAAGGTTATTTCGGTTCAGTGATACAGGACTGAAACGAGGAGTGAACTCGGTTCAGAAAGGGACTTTGTCCACTAAGATAGACTTGTCAATGAGTCATGACTATCAAGAAATGAGTTTCCATGATTATGTGTACATGACACAAAGTTTCAAGTTTTATGTTATGATTATGGGGATCTCATTTTCACTTCTTTGATTTATCCCATGTTATGATATTATGAGCTCTTTTGCAGGTTAAGATTTCCAAAAGCTATGTTCTTATGTATATGATGTGATTGATATTTCTTTTGTTTACCCTTACTGAGCATTTGAGCTCACCCTTTTATGTTTTCTTTTCCCCAGGATATAAATAAAGGTTTTTAGGTAAAAAAAAAGGGAAGATCTTTATGGGAGATATTGAAGATCTTTCACCACGATTAGAAGATTACGTTCCGAGTTTCCAAAGACACTAAACTATTACGATCCTTGTGTGTGTGTTTTTGTTATGTACTAAGTATTCCGAAAAAGTAATGTAATGTCCATGTACGATAAGCTTCGGGTCTCTACAATAATTTTTTTCTAAAACTAGAATACAAAATGTAAAAAAAATTCCCCATTAAATAAACATAATCACAAACTATCCAAAGTGATAGGGTAAATGGTATCAACATACTACATCCCCAATCAATCTAATAAAAAACTAATAATAAAATATGGAATATTGTGTCATAAGATATCGTTCTTGATTAATTAAGAGATTCAAATAAATACACATTCATTAATAAAAACATTTTAAATGAGATCGTTGAAAAAATATTGAGGAAAATACAATGTTTCACTTTGAAGACAGTTTTTTTAGAATTTTTAATAATTATAAAAGAAAAAATTGCCATTGAAAATAACTAGGTATAATATTGAAGAGATATTTAGGTTGTTATGATGGCACAAAAATCTGGTCATGTCGTATAAGTTAAAAAGATATTCCTTCAATACTTTTGTTGAAAAAGAATCAAAGAGTCTTGTTTAGAAAATTAAAAAATATATATTTCAATACATTTTTACAAAGTCAAATATGAGTATAAAAAACATTAAAAAATCATAGGAGGATAGTAAAAACATGTTTCAAAACATTTTTATAAAAAACGTACATGGAAGAAAAAGATAGTTTTAAGTGAAATTTTTAAAAATATAATTGTTCTTAATGATACTCTCTTATAAATATCATATCATTGAAGGGTGAGTTACTAAAATGAATAGAATGTGTGTATTAATTATAATGACACATAAAATTGGAATTAATACTATATAATATATTAAAAATCCATTTCATATATAATCTTACTGTAATATAATCAAGGAAGTATAACTCTGACCCAAATAATTGAAATTGGGTTAGGAGTTCCATTACGACTTTGTAATTAGACAAATAGTATGCCCATAAAAGTAATAATTATAAAATGGAATATTTAATACCATGAATATAATTATATTCTTCATATTATATATCAAAGGTATGTAAATACACCACACACAGGGAATAAGTGGTGAAAAATGCATATATATCACAGAAGTAAAAGTGAGATGAGAAATCTCATACCTCATGCTTCCATTTAGTGTAGTCTTATTTAATTTCATGTATAATGGTTTAAATATGGTTATTAATTCATTTAAGAACTATATAATTATTTATAATACATTATATGATCCTATTATAACATCTTACCATATCTTCATTAATAATATTTCATTATTTAAATTTTTGTGTGTGTTAATTTCATGGTTTATTCATCGGTTCATATGCATATAATTATAGATATCTTTTCAAATGGATATAAAAATATAGAATTTATATGAAATGGTATTCATTCACTTCCATAGGTTTATATTTTACAACATATCATTTTTATTTCTTACATGAGGATGATTCATTTGATTAAATGTTAATGATAAATGTTTAGTTTATTTTGGCAGTTTTTCTGAACATCATGAACTAGTTTCATTTCATTTAATAATATGTTTATATATTAATTACAGAACATGAAATAAGTTATAATATCATTATTAAAATATAATTTGACCAATTATATAGTTTTATGACCATCCATGAAGGTGGTAATGTAAAATGAACAAAACCATTATTCATGGAGACGGTTAATCTCCATAACTTCGATAATGGTTTCGTTTATTTAAATAACAGGATGTAATAAAAGGTATGGATATAAATTATTAAATTTTAAAAATAAAATAAAATATATAATTTATTACTTTGTTAACATTCATTTCTTTATGAATCATATGATGAGAAATTAGAATACGAAATGAAAATAAGAGAGGTGTTTTGAGAGTATTACCTCATGAATATCACCTCCTTGGAGGACCCCTCGAGGAACATTGATTTGAAATATTAGTGATAACAGAAGAAATTTTATGTTGTTAGAGTTATTTTGAAATGTTTATTCAAATATTTTATTATAATCAATGTTTTTGGTTTTAAATGGTGTGGTGAGGGGTGGTGTTTATACTTGAGGAGAGGTGGGTCTATGTTATTTAATACTGAATATTTTATATTTAATGAAAACCACATTGAGTTGGAATTAGTTTAAAAAACTTTGGCTGAAAATTAATAATTAATAGGCTGGTTAGGGTTGAAAAATAACTCAACCAAACAATAAATTCTATATTTTGTAGGTCTTTATAATCCTTTTCGTTTTTATCTTTAACTCGTCTCATTTTTAACTATACCGCATAAAATAAAATTTTTACCATGGTAATATTATTTTTCGTACAAGATTATATGACCATACTAAATAATATGTAACTTATGATTCCAAATATTAAATCTATATAACAATAGTTAGTTCAAATAATTTTTAAAATTATATGTAAAATTAATCCCACTAGTATAATAAACAAGAGGGTTTGTGAAGTGAAAGGTTACAAAGATTGAAATGATTTTATATCAAATTACAATTGTAAATTTATTAGGGTGACCTAAATTGGTTCTATTTATGTATAATTTAACTAAATATAATTTAAAACAAACTGAAAAAAATAACTATATAAATAAATTAGTCGAAAAAGAAGTTTGTAATTATAATTTAGTATTTTTTACAATTTGTCAAAAAATGAAACATATCCATAAAATAAAAAACATTAACTCTAAGATAATTTTTATATTAATAATTAAAAAATTAATAATATTTTTTCAAATAAAATTTATAAATGTTTCAAATTTTATTTTTAAAACAGGTGCACCATTAAAAGGTATAAAATTATATTTTATGCAAACATTGCTTTTTATGCATAAAATTTGATTTATTTTTTATATTAAGACTATAAAACTTATTCGATAAATTTGAAAAAAAAAATTATTGAATAAATAACATATAAATTTAATTAATAAAATTAACTGATAATGATTAATTTAATTTATTAAGATAAAATGCCATTTTGTGCATAAAAATATTTCTTTATAGAAACACATCAATTATGTTTAATTGGTATTTATTTTCATTAATAATTAATTAGTAGAAAATTAATTCCTTTTATAAACATTTGTATATTATATTATTATAATTTAGTTAATATTGATCATTCCCACCATACCAATGGCTAGGTGATAACTATCACAATTAACAAGGAAGCCTTAGGCCTGGGAAAAGTTACCAGTCCTCCAAATATTTATTAAAGAAAAATAAAGTGCAGAGTACAAAGAAAGGAAACAAAAGAAAAGTCCAACAAAAACACAGATCAAAAACTGTCAAAGCCCTCAACACCACCAACTTCTGAGAAATCGTCTAGATCCGCTGATTCCCATTCGGATTGAGGAGCATAACTATTGAACAAAGTTATGTACTGATTTCTCATACGTAATTCATCTGGGGTTAAAGACTTACTTTATGATTACTTGCTTTGTCCCTTACTTTGGTCCATATCTTTACATTTTTCATTCTTGGTAGGGGACCTAGTAGAAATGGTCTTCGGTATATTGGAATAATCTTTCCTAGGTTGCGTCTTAGGTGGAGTGGTGGAAGCTCCCCCCCTTTTCATTCCCATCTCTCCTATGCAAACAGACATCCTCATTATCAGTGGTTCTTTTCCTTTCCCCTCGAACGACATCACTATATGAAAGTTTAGAGCCTTCACTATAATTTTCCTTTCCTCCATTAGAGGCCTCACCCCACTTTCCATCACCTTCTATAGGTCTTTTTTCATGACATTTTCCTCTCTTATCCATTGCCACCTCATGCAATGTATTCAATTTTATATCAATAGGGGCCAGAAATTATATGTGGATATTACTGCCTTGAAAATGAAATTCCTCATTCCTTTATTCCTTCACAGACAATGAGTGGTCAGCTAGCTCTTCATCCATCTAGGGAGGCTCATTTTTCACAATATTCTCAGCGTGTTTACCCAAAGAGGCATTGACATTTCTAGGTTCCATATCGAAGGCATTACCCCCACTGTCCATTTCTTTTCCCCCTACATCTGCTTCAATATATTCTTCTCCCTCTATTACTACAAAATTCTTCAAGAATCATAGATCAACACCATAAGGATTAACCATTTTTCCATTGACCTGAAGGATCTGTTTGGAACCCTCTGGATCTGCTAATGAGTCAAGACCTCGGCCCAAGAACTGATTTCGAGCCAAAATATTGATGACAATCCCACCATCCTCATAATGCTGCAAAGAGTATGCAGCATCCCCCTTTTATATTGGATTTCTCTAGTCACGGAATCTCAGGTCATCCTTATTCCTATCAAAGACATTGGAAACAGAAGGATTTCCTATCTACTACACTACAGATATGGTCTTCTCTGCATAACTCATCTCATTATCCTTTTGATCATCCACTTCTCGGTCCCTTACCTTCACTGCACCTTTCCCCTCGTGATTACAACGTCAGCAGAGTGCCTCTGAATGACCCAATCTTATACAGTTAGAGAAAAACTCCACCCAATGATCGAATATCACCAGCTGCTTACACCTGATCTCCTCAGCAGACTCGATCCACACCGTCTCAACTGAAGCCCTCGAAACATCAACCTCTACACACATGCGTGGGTTTATTGGGTGACTCACTAAGGCAGTTCAGGCATCAACACAAAGAAAGCACCCACCATGTTCCCTAACAAGCGCATAATCAAAGGATTTTGAAAGGAATGGGGAAGAAGAGACAGACTAACTCAAACTGGAATGATCGGAGGGTCATGATTCAAATGGAAATCATAACACCAGTTGAACAATTAAAGGTCTCTACTATCGCACGTCCTGGGAGTAGTCGACAATGCATGAATAGTGTTAATAAAACAACCTCTTAATAAGAGGGAAATGGAAATGTAAAGGTTACCAATAATTTTGTTTTTTGAATAGGATAACATTAGTGTAAAGTAAAAATTGTGACAAGTAATATAAATCTAACCATCGAGTTCTAACAGAGAGTGATAGGTGACACAGTCCTTATAAAGTTTACAATCACAAAACTGTAAATATTGTTGAACATATTCCTTAAATCCAAACATGTAGTGAACCCCGCAAAAACCATCAAATCACTAACCATTTTCATGGTCACCAATACTATCACATAAACATCCCTTTATCATTATTATCTCAAAACAATCACATTTTATGTTCTTTCTCCCAAAAATCTTGTTTTTTTGGCAAAAGATTAACACAACACATAATCACGTCTTTTGGTTACCAATACAATTCAGCACAACCCTCCAAATAATTAATGAAGAATTAATATAGTAAAATGTGTAAATACCTCATGATTTTGTGACTATATAATCATTAATAAAATTACAGTTCAATATAAATATTCATGAAATTAAATCATTATGGAATCCTGCCTTTTTAACATAACAATTAATTACATTTTACAAACAAAATATCATTAAAGTCTACTGTCTTTAAAATCTAGAACATAAAACATGAAAAAATATAACATTATTCTAATGCACTTGTTGGGATTCATCATAATTTTTTCCTAAGTACAATTATTTCATCTCATAACATGGACACATACATCAAATGAATGGGTTATTAGAAGGCATTGTTATGAAAGAATGGGAATCAGTTTACTTGTGAAATCAATAAGAACTTGCTAAAGAACATAAAGACTCGAGAAATGGAAGTAGAGGAATGTCATAATAAAAATAACTTGAATAATAACTTTATTATGTGGCTAAAACATTTAATTTATACATTCATGAATATATCATCAAGTTTCATCCCTAAGGTGTCATAAAAATTACCAATGTTATTCACCAAGGTATCGTGAAACTTGTCATCTCTAGAGATGAAATTACTTAACCAATGTATTGGAGTGCTATCAGGGTGCACCCTTGATATTTATTTACCTTATTATGATCCACATAGATAATAATAAAACATTTCGTATAAAACCCAAAGATAATAAAAGAAATGGGTTTCATTTCAAAATCGTGATGTTTTAAAGGTGCTAAAATAATAATATCATTATGTCATTTATAACCCATGGAAATGGAGTGACGGTTATATGTATGTAAATTCCAAAATACCATATATCCTTTTTGTGTATTTATGAACACCCATAGAAAAAAAATAGGTCAGCTTATTCACATAAATAAACAAGATAACTTCATGAGAGAAAGAGAGAAATTGTGAGACAAAATTTCTATAGCATAATGGTTATATAACATGGTTTTAGAAGATAATAAAAATCAAAAGGACATAGGCATCACATAAATAAATGAATTTATTTTTAGTAGAGGTACAGAATAAAAATAAATAAGATCATGGTGTGGACATTTGAATGACATTCCACATGAAAAGGAAATTTGAAAGGAAAGAGAAAATGAGATTTCTTTTACAAAAATTTGGCAGCCTAACAGCATCACTTAATGATTCAGAAAATAAATTGATGTGAGAAGAAAGGGTATATCATAATTTTTACATGAAATGGATAGTAATAATAACATATAAAAACTTACCCCCTCATAATAGGATGGTAACTATAAGTCATAACATAAAGGAAGCCATGACATAAAAGAGGTGGGTGAATGGTTCCCTTACCAAGTAGAGTTACTTCAAAAGCATGAAGAATGGGACATTGGGAGCTTGAGGGCACCTTGGGAGGACTCCTTCGGAGATAAAAAGAGAAGATCTTCATTGAAGGGCAATTTTGAATGAAATTAATGAGGGAATGGCTAGGTATTTATAGGGAAAGAGAGGGAATATTTAATTAATTTCCAAGGAACACCTCATCGGTGGTATTTGAAAAACAATGGGCTTTCCCATGGTGTTGGCCTCATGGGAAACCTTATAACATATTTTTCTATTCACAAGCCGACCAGATTTATTACATAATGATTACATCATCAATGATGTCATTAAACACCTGAAACTCAAAACTGTATTTTTACTATTCACTGAAAATTCATATGTTTCAGAAAACATCCAAAAAATTACCCTAACCTAATATCGATTCTCTGAATTCCGGAATTTACTCCATTTTATGAAAATAATTTTCTAAATATTTTTAATTTAATTTTTAAATAATATCATTATTTATTAAAAAACAACTCTAAAACTACAAAATTTTGTGTAACACCTTAAAAGAGTAATCGTGGTCCCATAAAATTATCATATAACCATAAGACAACAAAGTAACACTTTATAATTACATTTTATGAAAATACTTTTCCATTTAAAATTATTAAATTAATTATAAAATTGTAAATAATGTATTTATGACATATAAAAAACCAAAACATATACTATGATTGTTTTTTTCATTTTTAGATGTCTACATTATATTTATACATTCATGGGTGAGGTTTCTATTATTTTTTTCTGATTTACTATTAATTACTATTCATAAGGTTGTGTTACTATTCATAATTTACTATTCACTAAAAATTAATTTGATCTTATTAGACTCTAAATTGCATACTGATCACAACTATGGAAGACCATTTTTTGAAAAACATTTCACATTATTAATTATTTAATGTTTACCTGAATATTTTAAAATACCATTTTTCCAAAATTCATCAATAATATGGAACTTCTATAAATTCATTCTACATTTATCTGGACATTTGAAATTCACAATTTTTACCATAAGAATAAATAGAAATTTTATTTATACCAAGATATTACAAAAAGTATATAATGCCTCATTACAAAGCCCCTTATAACACCAACATAAGACCTAAGTGTAAGGTGTGTTATGGTGATAGGATCTTGGGGCGGCTCGGACAACGTTGCCTGAGTGGTGATTTTTATCAGCTTGATGTTCTCCCTTAGGCGATTCTGTTCAGGCTTCACATATTGAATCTCAGCTTGGGCTTGGTCCAGAGCAAAGCCTAAAGATTCTACCTCTTCACCAAGCTCTGACAGATGGGATTCGTACAGCCCGAGTCTACTGGATGAGGCCATCGACTCTTTATTCTGTATTAATTAACCAAGATCACTTATATTTATAAACAATAATAATAACATTAAGAGTGTAGTTTCCAATGGTCATATTGACCAACGATCATATTGACCAATGGTCATATTGACCAATAGTCATTTTGACTAACGGTCATATTTTCCAATGGTTATATAATAGTTGAAGCCCAACCGTATCACTTCATTAATAAAATGATATAGTTATGGGGACTTTAAAATGAAATAACACAAAAATTTAGGGAAAAATATTATTCAAAAGATGGGTTCATTACATTCTTCCCCCCTTAAAAAATTTCATCCTAGAAATTTTAACTCATACCCTAAGAAGAGAAAATGTGTGGGTACTTCTATCTTGTTGACTCTTCTAGTTCCCACGTGGCTTATTGGAATTTGTGGTTCCTCCACAACACATTAACAAGGTGGGTAGTCTTGTTGCGTATAATCTTGTCGCTACGATCCAAGATCTCCACCGGTTTCTCTTCATAAGAGGTCATTTTCTGATCATACCAACATTGGATTTAGTAAATTTAAAGGGCCAGTTATGTACTTCCTCAACAGGGATACGTGGAAGACATCATGAACTTGTGCTAGATTTGGAGGAATTGCAAGCCAGTATGCCACTGCTCCTATGCGATCAAGGATTTCATGGGGGACAATGTACCTTGGGATGAGATTCCATTTCTTCCCAAACCTCATGACTCTCTTCCAAGTTGAAATTCAATGAAAGGATATTTCACTGACATCAAACTCTCAGTCCCTTTGACGATTGTCAGCATATCTCTTTTTCCAAATTATAGCAGCCTTAATGTGTTATTGGGTGGCATGGACTTTTTATGTCATCTCTTGCACAAGATCAGGTCCAAGAAGCTTTCTCTCACCATATTCATGCCAATAATAAGGAGTTCTACATCGCTTCCCATATAGAGCATCATAGGGTGCCATTTGAATGCTCGAGTGGAAGCTATTGTAGTAAGAGAACTACACTAAAGGGAGATGTTGATCCCATCAACCTTTAAATTCCATTGAGAATGTTATAAGCATATCCTCTAGTGTTTTAATAGTCCTTTCAGATTGGCCATAAGTTTGGGGGTCATATATCATACTGAAATTTAATTCAGCGCTCAGAGCATATTGAAGACTTCTCTAGAATTTTGATTTCAACCTTGGATCATAATCAGATCCGATTGAAAGTGGAACTCCATGTTTCCTTACCACTTCTTCAATGTAAATCATGGAAAGTTGATCAAGAGATAAATCTTCTTGAGTGGTGATAAAATGGGATGTCTTGGTGAGACGGTCCACAATAACCCATATCGCATAGTTTCCTTTGGAACTTCTTGGGAGACTAGTGATGAAGTTTGAAGTGATATTATCCCACTTCTATGCTGGTATGGGTAGTCGTTGTAATAGACCTTTAGGAAGCTGTCTCTTTTCCTTCACTTGCTGACATACCAGGAACCTTGAAGTGTAGTCCGCAATGTACCTTTTCATATTATCCCACCAATAATGATAATAAAGGTCTCTATACATTTTTGTGCTTCCTGGATGAATAGAAAAATTAGATCTATGATCTTTATCCATTAGCTCTTTCTTTATTTCCAAAATAGGTGGAACACTTAGTCTTGTATGAAATTTTAGTACAACTTGTTGATCAATATTGAACTCAGGAAACTTACCATCCTTCACAACCTCAAACTTCTACTATAATAAGAGATCTTTTTTATAAACATTCTTGATCTTCTCCAGTAGTGACGGTTTAAAATTCATTTGGTTCAGGGTTGAAGATGTCTCTTTCCTTATAATTCCCATGTCCATATTTAATAGTCCATTGATCAAAGGATCGCTTTCAATACTTATCATGAAAAGAAAAAATGGATCTTTCCTATTTAATGCATTAGTGCCTTTGTTTTCTCTTCTGGGAAGATAATGAATTGAACAAACATAGTCTCTGAGAAGTTCCAACCATCTCCTCTGTATCATGTTCAATTCATATTATGTGAAAATATACCTCAAACTTTGATGTCGTGTGTATATATAACATTTCACAGCATAAAGATAGTGTCTCCTTACCTTTAGAGCAAAAAATACCACAGGCAGCTTCAGATCATGCGTAGGATAGTTCTGCTCATGAGTCTTCAACTGTCGAGATGCATAAGAAAGGACTTTTTCATTTTTCATGAGGACGCACCCAAGCCCTTTCATAGATGAATCTCTAAAAATAATGAATAATTCTCTAATTGAGGCCATATTTAACATGATTATAGTAACCAATCTCTTCATCAGCTCTTGAAAACTTTCCCCACACTCCTTTTTCCAGATAAACTTGTCCCCTTTTCTAGTTAACTTGTTTAATGGATTAGAAAGTAGTGAAAAGTTTTTTAAAAACCTTATATAATATCCTGCTAATCCAAGGAATCTACGAATCTCAGATATTGTTGTAGGTTGAGGCCACATCTCTAAAACATTTTTGTTTGCTGGGTCAAATGTGATTCCTTCATTGGTAACAATGTTCCCAAAGAAAGAAACTTGTTGTAACAAGAATTCACATTTACTGAACTTCCCAAAAAGCCTCTCCTTTCGTAGAGTTTTCAAAATATCCCTTAGATAATTCTCATACCCCACGCAACTTTTGGAATATATCATAAAATCATCAATGAAACTACCACAAATTTATCAAAGTAGTCCTTAAAGACTCTATTTATCAAATCCATAAAAATAGAATGTGTATTAGTCAACCTGAAGGGCATAAAAACAAACTCGTAATGCCCATAACTTGATTAGAATAAAATTTTTGGAATATCTCCTTTTTTAACCCTCAGTTGATGATAACCAGATCGAAGATCAATCTTATATTAGAATTGAGCCCCATGATATTGGCCAAATAAGTTATCAATTCATTGAAGAGGGTATTTGTTCTTCACTATGATCCCGTTCATTTCTCTATAATCAATTTATAGCTGCATCAATCCATCCTTCTTCTTCACAAAGAAAACGGGTTCATACCAAGGAGACACACTTAGTCAGATAAACCCCATCTCCAAAATATCTTCTAGTTGTTTCTTTAAGTCCTCTAGCTCCAAATGTTCCATCTTATAGGGGGTCTTTGATATCAGTTGAGATCCATGTATGAGTTCAATGATAAATCCACCTCTATTTTAGGGGGAGGTACGGGTAACTCCTTAGGAAATAAGTCAATGTACTCATGGATGATAGAGACATTTTCTATCCTTATACTCTCATTTCCTTCTTTTCTTAACTGATCATCTCCATAATGAAATATATAGGAGGATCATCTAGACAGTGATCAGGCTAAGATATCTCTCCTTAGAAGATAACTCTAGGTTTTCCAATTAAGAATATTGTTATTTCCATACTTCTACATTTTATCTTATCATTATACTTTGAGAACAAGTCCATACCTAGTATAAAGTAGAATTCCAACATGGGAATTACCACTAGATTTGCGAGAAGATTTTTCTTAATAAATTAAATACTAGAGTTTCTAAAAACTGAAAATTCTTGCATGGTCCCACTAGGAGTCATGACTAACAACTCTACATTGAGAAAATTGGGGGTTGATTCTAAATTTTTTGCATCCATGGAGGAAATAAAGGAATGTGTAGAGACTAAATCAAACAAAGTACTTGATAAATTTGAGAGAACAACAAGAGTACCTTCCACCACATCATTTGGTGCTTCAACATCAGTCGTGGTGATAGAAAAAGAACAACCTTTCTCCCTTGGGCTTTGTTGAGGCTGATGGTGAATCCCCTCTACTACCCTAGGATTTGGACAGTGATTGGTAAAGTGCCCATGTTTCCCACACTTATAGATTTGGACATTTGGTAGGGACTACACTATCTTCCACTTGTCGTTAGTGTTGGGAAGTTGATGCTTCACCTCACTATGACAATTCCGTGCAATATAGACATCTCATCCACACTCGTCGCACTTCCTGCTCTAGAAAAGGTAGTTCCCCAAATGCTTCATTCCACATTTATTACACATGGGATGTTGTACTTGTTTTTCTCCTCCTCCCAAATAGATTCTCCTCCATAATCATGGATCCATAGATTTCTTCTTTTCATTGTATTTCTGAGACCATTTCATCTCACCAAACTCTAGTTCGACTTTCATCTCACTCTTCATGATTTCCTCATAGCTATCATAGTCTCATTTGGCTAGATTCTTCCGCAGATGAGGTCTCATTCCACCAAAGAATCTATCAACCTTACCTCTTGGATCCATGAAAAAGATAGAGGTAAAACGTAATAGCCTTGTAATGTTAATCCCATATCTTCCCTCATATTCATTATCTTTCTCCTTCATCTTGAGAAACTCCTTCTCCATTTTTGTTCTCATGGAAGGAGGGAAATACTTACTAAATAATATCCCTATGAACTCCCCAAACTCCATAGACTCAACCTCCACTCTTGGACTCCTATTATTAATCAGTTCCCACCACATTTTAGCTTCTCCCTCCAAGAAATAGACATCCAAGGTTACCATCTCTTTCTCTGAATAGAAAAGCACAGAAAAGATCTTCTCTATAGAGTTGATCCACATTTCAACAATCAATGGTTCGGTTGTTCCACTGAAGGTTGGTGGTCGTTGACGCCTAAATGACTCAATATAATTTTGTTGTATTCATTGTGAGATCGGTCTCTCAGCCAGATTCAAGTTATTTCCCATAACTTGAGTTAGTTGGTTCATCATTTGCATGAATGTTTCCATTTCGGCTTCCATTGGAGAGTCGCCATAGCATAGTCCATTGTGGTCACCATTTGCACGATTCTTCATTTTTTCCTCTATTTTATAAAATAATAAAACCTTAGTGAGAAACAAATTTGATTTACGAATCTTTTAACTATAAATAATATTATGTATTAAAACTTTAATAATTAAACAATTACATTTCTATATAAATCCATTATAAAGATTCATAACAAGAATATGATTAACCAAACATATCCCATGAGAGTTTCATAAATAATAGTTCATCAAGGCCCATTTTTGTGTACCAGGATACCCCGGGTCATGCCTAAAACTCCTTGTCAGAGTTTTCACTCCTAGGTACATCTATGCCAGAGCCACCTCTACCTCTTTGTATCCAGACAGAGATGTATTTTCTTGTTAAACCACTTACTCAATACTCACCAAAATACCATGAATTATTCCAATATTTAAAATTCTCTATAGGGTTCTTTATAAATTTTTCAAAGCCTAATTTCCATAAATAATAAAACATTATTTTTATACTAACTATGGAATCCCTCCTTTTTAACATAACATTTCATTAAATTTTACGACAAAGGATCATTAATGTCTAGTGTCTTGGAAATCAGGAACATAAAACATGAAAACATAAAACATTATTATAATACACTTGTAGGGATTCATAATAATTTCTTCATAACTACAACTATTGCATATCATAACCTGGAGACATACATCAAAGAAAATGGTGAGGAGAAGGCCCAGTAAGGAAGGAAAGGGAATCAGTTCACTTGCAAAATCAATAAGAACTAGATAAAAACACAAAGGAATGATCAATGGAAGTAGAGGCATATCATAATAAAAATCACATGAATCAGAACATGATTATGTGGCTACAACATTTAAATTATACATTCATGAACATATAACCAAGGTTCATCCCCAAGCTGTCGTAAAAATAACCAAGGTTATTCACCAGGTATCGTAAAATTTGTCATCTCTAGAGATTAAATTCTTTAACCAATGCATTGGTGCGGTATCAGGGTTATCCAATAATAAGATTTTACTATTATGTGATCCAAATATAAAATAATCAAACATTTCATAAATTACCCATGGAGAATAAAAGAAATGGGTTTCATTTCAAAATCGTCACATTTTAGAAGAGCTTAAAAATTAAGATCATTATGTCATTTATAACCCAGGGAAAGGGAGTGAGGGTTATATGTATGTCAATTCTAGAAACAAAATATCATTTTTTTTGTATTTATGAACACCTATATAAAGGAAATATTTTAAGTTATTCACATAAATAAACAAGATAATTTCATGAGAGAAATAGAGAGAAATTTTGAGACAAAATTTCTGCAGAATAACGGCTATATAACATGGTTTTAGAAAATAATAAAAACATAGAGTACAATGGTATCCCATAAATAAACGAATCAAATTTCTAGTAGAGTTATAGAATATAAAGAAATAAGATAATGGTGTGGAAATTTGAAAGACTTTCCACATGAAAAGTAAACATGAAAGGAAAGAAAAAATGTGATTTCTTTTACGAAAATTCAACTGCCTAACAGAGTCACTTAATGATTCAGAAAATAAATTTATGAGAGAAAAAAGGGTCTCCCATAATTTTTACATGAAATTTAATGTAATAAGAACATAAAAAAACTTATCCCCTCATAAGAAGTTGGTAACTATAATACATATCATAGAGGAATCCGTGACTTAAAAGAGGAGGCTGAAAGGATCCCTTACCATGAAGAGTGACTTTTAAACCTTAATGGATAGGACCTAGGGGGCTTTAGAGCACCTTATAATGACTCATTTGGAGGTAAAAATACTATAGCTTTGTTGAGGAGTATTTAGGACTGAAATGAATGAGGTAATGACTTGGTATTTATAGGAAAATAGAGGGAATATTTAATTAATTTCCAAGGAACACCTCATCAGTGGTATTTGCAAAACCATGGGCTTGCTAATGGTATTTTCCCATGGTATTGGATACATGGGAAACATCATAAAATATCTTAATATTCACAAGTCGACCAGATTTATTACATAATGATTACATCGTCAATGATGTCATTAAACACCTAGAACTCAAAACTGTACTTTTACGTTTCACAGAAAATTCAAATGTTTCAGAAAAATCCCAAAAATTTACCCTATAATAATATCAATGCTCTGAATTCAAAAATGAACTGCATTTTATGAAAATAATTTTCTATCTATTTTTAATTTAATTTTGAAAAAACAACATTATTGATTAAAAAAACAACTATAAAACTATTAATTGTTTTGTAACACCTTGAAAAAGTAATCAAGTTCCCATAAAATTTTAGTATAACCAAAAGAAAATAAAATAAAAATTTATGATTACATTTTAGGAAAATAAAATTCCATTTTAAATTATTAAATTAATTATAAAATTGTAAATAAATATTTATGACATATAAAAATAAAAAAACTTATACTATGATCATTTATTACGTTTTTAAGATGTGTACATTAAATTTACACATAAATGGGTGAAGTTTCTATTTTTTTTGCCAATTTATGATTCATTACTATTCATAAGGGTATGTTACTATTCATACTTTACTATTCTCTAAAAATTAAGTTGATCTTATTAGAGTCTAAAATTATTACTCATCGCAACTATAGAAGACCATTTTTTGAAGATCATTTCACATTATTAATTATTTAATGTTTACATGAATATTTTAAAATACAATTTTCTAAAATTCAGCAATAATATAGAACGTCTATAAATTCATCCTATATTTATCTGAACATTCGAATTCACAAATTTTACCATAAGAAGAAATATAAATTTTATTTATACCAAGTGATTACAAAAAGTATCTAAGGACTCGTTACATATCCCCTTATAACACGTGCATATGACCTAATTGTAAGGTGTGCTATGGTGAAAGAATCATGGGGTCGCTCGAACAACATTTCGTGAGTGGTGATTTATATTAGCTTGAAATTCTCCCTTAGGCGATTTCGTTCGAGCTATACATGTTGAACATTAGCTTGGGCTTGGTCTATAGAAAAGACTAGAGATGCCACCTCTTTCCCAAGCTCTGAGAGATGTGCTTCGAACATCCCGAGTGTACTAGATGAGGCCATTGACTCTTTTTTATGTATTAATTAACCGACATCACTTGTATTTATAAACAGTAATTGTAACGTTAAGAGTTTATTTTCCAACGGTCATATTGACCAATGGTCATAAAACAGTTGAAACCCAATGGTGTCACTTCATTAGTTAAAGGATATAGTTTTGTGGAGTATAAAATGAAATAACACACAAATTTAGGAAACAAATATTATTCAATGGTTTGGGTCATTAAAACCATTCTACTCCATTATATGCTTCATCGTATTATTCCTTAATACATCCTACCTATCATTTGTGGTATATTCATCATTTACAATATAATCATTATATGTATAAACTTTCTGATTCTATTAAAGAGTTTTTCCCCTAGGAAATAAATTTTCATAATTCACATACATTCTTCATTTTAACATTCAAGCATTAATGACAACTTATGGAAACCATTGTTATCTTCCTATTTCATTAACCAAAATATTATTTTGTAATAGAAATTACTCTCTTTGTCTCCTTATTTTCTTCACCCAAAACATATTTCTTTTCTTATAAGACATAAACATAGGTGTTTCCTCTCACATTATCAACAAATAAAAAAACTTAATCACCTTCTAGTGAATTAATTTATTAGATTAGAATAATATATAAAGAATCTAATCCCAATAGACCTGATAGTTTAGTAGTCTTCGTAAACAATATACATACATCAAACCCATTTTAGATTCAGAATTCAAAATAAAACATAGCAATGAAAAATAATTTACATTCCTTATACTCATTCAAAATCACTTCTTCATAACATGGGGAAAGGAAAAAAATTAGGGTGAGATAAAATTATTATTAAGGGTAATAATAATAAATATATAATGTTATATAACTACAAATGAGATCCACTTAATCAATAACATGAGCATAATATGGCCGAAATAAAATATGATAAAATCATACCTTAAAAATAATCACATGAGATATAAAACATAACCATGGATATTATAATAAATTTAAAATCACATAGAGACCAATAAATAATCTCATAATGTGGTAATTCGTAATTCATAACATCTAAAAATCGCATTCTAGCCCTCTCCCAAGACACCATACATAAACAGGTAAAAAATAAGCCCTTACCAAAACTAGTTTATCTCATGAGATCTACCAATGCATCGAGGGTCTATATTCGGCATCTCCTATAACATAGAAATTTCAATAAATTCCTCATATGAAATTTTTAAAAATGTCCAACATATAAATTTTTATTGAAACTATCATATAAAATGTAAATAGAATTATCCATTAAGTAAACATAATCAAAAACCATCTGGAGTAATATGGGTACTGGTATCAAAATAATACAAACCCTATAAAAGTATTAAGGGTTTTTTTAGCATTAAAGTATTCCCATATTTTATAAGTTAAAAAAATATTTTTATCGTATTTTTGTTAGAAAAGTCTCAAAGAAGCTTCTTTAGAAAAAAAATATACCATTAAAACCATTTTTGTTAAATGTAAACCATGAGTATACAAAATTAAAAGAAATAATATGAGTATAGCAAAAAAATTGGAAACAATTTTAGGAAACATGGATATGGACGAAAAATATATTTTTAAGGTAAGATTTTAAAGATAATTGTTTTGTAAAAGAAATTCCCTTATAATTATCGTATCATTGAAGGGTTTATTAATCAAATGAATAGAATATGCATATTCATTATAAGAAAAAATAAAATA
The DNA here is from genome assembly GCA_963277665.1 of Viscum album. Classification (NCBI taxonomy): domain Eukaryota; kingdom Viridiplantae; phylum Streptophyta; class Magnoliopsida; order Santalales; family Viscaceae; genus Viscum; species Viscum album. The sequence continues at coordinate 1,382,820,063 of OY728141.1, forward strand.
TGTTTAAACAAAAAAATATATATTTTATTTCATTTGGCGGATAATCTTATTCTGACATAATCATGGATGTAAAACATTAATCCAAAGAACAAAAATTGGGTTTAGAACTCATTTACAAATTTACAATCAGTCAAATCATATGCCCGAAAAAGTAATAATTATAAAGTTAAAATTTTTATAACATTAAAATAATTAAATTAATTATATGTTATATAAATGGATATTACATACACCATTCATAATTAAAATGTTGTGAATAAGACATATATCTCACAGAAGTAAAAGTGAGACGAGAAACCCCACAACTCAGGCTTCCCTTTAGTGTTGAATTATTTAGTATAATTTATAATGTTTTAATTAATTATATTTAATAATTAAAGATCTTTATTCACATTTATATTACCTTATAAAAATCTTTGATAATATCCTAGGACACATTTATTAATAAAATTTGATTTTTTAACTTTTTCAGGTGTGTTTCTTTTATGTTTCATAATGGATTAATTTTCATATAATTATGTGTTTTCTTGTAAAATGGATATAAAACACTTCAATATAAGTTAATATGTATTATTTAACATCTTTAAGTTTCAAATTTCCAATTTATCATTTTTTCTTACAAGAAGATGATTCATTTGATAAAATGTTAATGATAAATGTTTAGTATATTTTGCGAGTTTTTTATAAACATTTGAAAGTAGTTTCATTTAATTTAATATTATGTTAATATATTAGTTATAGGACATGAAATAATTAGTAATGTAATTATTACAATCTTATTTATCTCGATAAATAGTTTTATGACCATCTACTAAGGAATAATGGAAAACGAACAAAATCATTATTCATAGAGACAGATTATCACCATAACTTAGACAATGGTTTCATTTCATTGAATAAAATGATTTAATAAAAGGAATGTATATAATATATTACATTATAAACATAGAAATATATTATACACAATATTATTTATTTTTTATGCCTAGATGTGGGAAGGAGATGAGAAGAATGTAGAACAAGAAGTGAAAATAAGAGAGGTGTTTTGAGAAATTTACCTCTTCAATATCACATCCTTGGAAACCCCCTTGATAAAATTTAATTTGACCTTTCTGGGAGACCATAATAACTTGTATTATTGGATAGTTATGATTAATTTTTTTAGTAGAGATTTTAGGAGCTTCAATACTTGTGGGTGAGGGGTGGTATTTATACTTTAAGACAGGTTGGTTAGAGTTATTAAATACTGAATAATATATATTTAAATCCAACCACATTAAGGTGGAATTAATTTACATGAATTTGGATGAAAATATATATTTTATATAATATTTAGGGTATTTAAATACTTCAAACAAAAATTAAATGTATTATTTTTAGGTATCTCTTATCCTCTAACATTTTAACTTTAACCCATTTCATTTTTACGTATACTATAGTAAATAATATTTTCTACCACAGTATCATTTTATGGATAAAAATTAAAATGAAAATAATACCTAATTTATATACTGTGATTCCAAATATGAAATCCATTTTACCAAATTAATATCATAGAATTTCTGAAACTTGATGTAAAATTAACACTACAGACCCAACGACCAAGCAATTTTTTAAAGTGAAAGGTTCCAATGTTTGAAATGTTTTTTAAATCATATATAATTTGAAAATTAATTAGAATTAATTAAATTTATTCTATTTAAGTATAATTTCACTAATTATAAATTTAACCTAATTTAAAATATAATTTAACTATATAAAAAAATTAGATAACAAATAGTTTTTAATTAAAATTTATTATATTTTACTATTGAACAGAAAGTGAATATTTTTTTAAAATACCAAAATGTGACTCTAGGATAATTTTTATATTATTATTTCAAAAATTAATTTCATTTTTTTAAATAAAATTTTTAAAATTTCCAAAATTTCGTTTTAAAACCTCTGTTCCATTAAAATGCAACAAAATTGAATTTTAAAAAAATACATTTTTATACATAAAATTGAATTTATTTCATATATTATGCCTATAAAATGTATTGGATGGATTTGAAAAAATTTTATTGAATATAAAAAATATATATTTCATTAATATCTTTCATTAATAGTGATAAATTTTATTAATTAAGATAAAATAACATTTTGGCATAAAATGGTTTTTTTATAAAAACACATCCTTTGCGTAGATTTGGATTTTATTTTAATATATTATTTATTAGTAACCAATTAATACATATTTTAAAAATTATAAACTATATTTTCGTCATTTAACCTATCTCATTCTTTCCCATCATTCTAACAACTAAGTTATAACTATCACAATTAAATAATAATTTTTTAATAATTTTTTGTAAGATCAGTGTTCTAAGTAAGAAATTAAAAATATTGTTCTTTCAAAATCAAAGGTATGGATGTATTTTCAGTTTTCAATGAGATAAAATTTATTTCAACAAAATGGAACAACCCATAAAATGTAGTGGTGTTACATAAACCATCTCATCTTATCTCAATTACTGAAATTCAACATCATGAACCATACAAACATATAGAACCCAAAAAAACCCTTCTTAAGCATTATAATGAACCAAGGCCTCTATGTAAATTTCACACTAGAATAATGCCAAATCCTTTCATTCTATCAAACCATAAAAAGATACATCATGTCATTAAACTGAAGTAACAACCACATATTCCATTGAGTAAACATTTTAAATCTTTTTTTAAAAATCTTTTTTTCAAATCATGGAGTTTAATAAAAAATATTTAAAAATTCAAAAAAAAATATTCTCATTTTAACACTAAAAACTAGGAAAAAACCCATCTCACATTTTCAAAACCATTTTAAAGGACTCAGAGTCACTTCTCAAAAACATAACACATGAAATTACACATTTTACCCTCTTACAATTCATCCACTACCTTTTACTAATTTCTCAATATTATCTCTTAACCAATTCAATAAAAACAACCAACAATATTAACTAGGTTATTCTCATAACCTCCTTATAATACACTTAAAAAATCAACGTTACCTTTGCCATATAAAGGTACACACCAATGGAGGTTATAGGACCATTCATGAAAAACCCATCTAATCAAATGGATATGTTGATGGAATATGGTATAAACTCAAGGCCCAATACCATGTGCATAATCCATTGAAAAAACTCACACATGTTATTTGGGGAAATTAACATATAAACATGTAAATAAGATTAAAAAGACTACATGTAATGATCATAGACCTCCTACCCCATGAACCAATATTTATATACAATATTCAATGTATATCAGCCTTGTCAAGTGACATCCAATCATCATCCAAAGCCTTTGGTACCCAAATGAGATTTTCTTGATCACCCAAGATCTATCATGAATCTAAGAAACAATAATTAATTAATTATCACAAAAATTATTAATTAATTATCATAACAATAATTAGGTAATTATCATTATAATAATTAATTAATTAACTAAACCCTGACTCAGTACAATTCTCGTAAACTTAATAGGCACTCACCCCTTACTATAACTCCAAGTATCCACCATGGGTAGTCCATAATGAACTACCTAAACCATTTTATAGGAAGGACTTAAGAGAAGATACAATTTCAATGTTTAATCAAAAACTATTTTTATGTAAAAACTATGAAAATTTACCAATAATGAATACCTTAAATAAACATCATGAAATTTTTTGTGGAATTACACTCAGGATATCCTCTAAAAATGCAGTAAAAATCCCATTGTGAAATATATGATTACATTATACTCTAGTGGTGTCATCAACAATTCCAAATCAAATAGAACTGAAAATCTAAGAGGAGTAAGAATAAGTGGAAGAGAAATCACCATATGAGGGAAGAAAACCTAAAATGCTATGTAATATCCATGAATGTATGACAATCCATGGGGTTAAAATGTGGAAAGGTATTGGGTTTCCCCTATTTATTCCATACCAAATGGGAGATAAAGGGGTTATTGTGAATAAAAATCCCGATGGTTTATTTTTAAAACCTTATTCTTTTAATAAATATTTGGGAAACATTATGGTTTGGTCACACCATTATCCAAATTTTGTTCCATATATGTGGTTTATAATGTCCATCCCAACACACTTTCATGGTTTTGTCACATGGTTGGCCAAACTATATGTGAACTATGTACACACCACTAGACCCCTTCTACAACAAGGCACTTGATTTTTTTGAAACCGGATGCAAGACATGTACTATGTCTCATAGCTTCCTCAATATCACATTGTTTCCCAATGGGCTCATATTATTTAACCTTATCCATATTATAACAATTCAACATAATTCTACATGTTTCAAATTTAACTAAGAACCTACTAAACATAAATGGGTAACCTGGTTTATCCAAAACCTTTCCCACCAAACCATGAAACTTGGAAAGAAAACAACAAAACTACCAAAAAATTATTAGAATCCAATCAATATCATATAAACACATAGGATACATACCAATCATTATTTCTAATCTCAAAAACAACTTTGAAAAATTCTAACCCTCGAAATTCCATTCTGAGTCTTAAGTCAAAACATGACCTATCAAAATATTAGAAATTCAAGAATATTCATTCTATATAGATGTGAGATCATCCAATTATGATAAATAATTTTATAGAAAAATCAACCTCAATATGTAATAATATTTGAAACAATAACATTAGAATTTATTTCATCCTAAATCACACATATATATATCTTGGTTTCATTAATTTAGGTCCTCTCAGACATCTTAAAATAATTCCCCAATATAATTAATCATTCCTAATGGCACAAACCAGGTGTGTAGTTATGCCACTTTATCATGTACCTAGTGATTATATATTTAATACTCAATATACCCTTTTTAGGGTTACTACGCCTATTAAAAACAATATTAGATACAACATCCAATAATACTATCAATAGAACATTGTAATTTCCCAGAAAACCAAACAATCATTACTTCACCAAAATTTTAGGATTTTTCCTATGCATAGAATTATCTTTAGTGTTTTCAGTAATGTTATCATTTCCTTATCCAAAAAAAGAGCCAAAAAATCATAATTAGAAAATTAAACCTTTCTCTGATACTAATTGAGACACTTCACACCAGCACTCTAAATTCATGTGCTAAAACACATACTTTATAGAAAGACTATAATACAAATTTATATAATCCAACACAAACAAGACTTTATTATAAATAATTTCCATAATATAAATATTACACCACATAATTTGACTCAAAATCCCCATAACTAATGTTTTAGTGTCTTCTAGGACTGTCTATATAATAAACTTAATTTAATGTACATGTGAACCTCACTCTATAATTGACCTATGGTAGACTACATTCTAGACTCCTCATAATTTATACTCAAATTCATAACACAGGTAAGGTAAATATAAAAAATGGGTGATATTAATGCTTTATAATGGAAAAACATGAAATCATTTCTTCTAGGGTTATATCATAAGCATATGAGAAAACATGTGTAGGGGAGAAATATCAAATTAAAAATAACATTGAACAATAATAGTTATCCATAAGTCAGGATATATGGATATGTGATCAAAAATGAAAACTAATTTACCATTCCTTAATAGTAATAGAAAACATACTTGATCCATGGAGCATAATCATAGGTATATAACATAAAATTAGGCAATACATGGTAACATATAACTATGAACTATAGAAAAAACATAATTATAGGTAACATGATGTTCATGAGTCATTAACTTGAACCCATCATTGAAAACAATCATAATTTTTCTCATGAATACATATCACCATCATGAGTCACTTCTCTTACCCACAATTTAAAATAATCTTAATCATGCATGTGAATACTTTTCACCTTTGTGATTCTCTTCCTGTACTCATGCATGTGAAGAATATTAATCATTTACATGATTACTTTTCCCCATCATGAGTCTCTTCTCACTCAAACTCTTGTAAAATTCATAATTAGGTCTACGGATGCATTTCTCCTTCATGAGTCACTTCTCACACCCACACTTACACATAATCTTAATCATGTTTTTCAATACCACTCACCTTTATGAGTCACTTCTCTAAGTCACATTTGTGAAAATTAAAAATTGAACTGACATATATATCACTCATTTGATATAAGCTTTCAACCAATTAATTGGATGGAGATATAGGACCCCACCCCTAAATCATCCCAACATATGTGTTACACATTAATAAATTCATTTATGGTATTATAAAAACTCCGTGGGATGAAAATGGGTTTCATAACATTTCAACATGGTATCACCAAAATTAACCTCAAGAATGTAAATGGTTGATAATTGAAATTTAATCCCCCCAAAAGTGTATTTATTAAGAAACATTAAAGTTGATTATTTAAAAATAAAATATCTGTAAATTATTCCTTTTGAGATAAAGATAATAAAATATGTGAAACCATAAAATAGTTTATAGATATGGTTCATAACACTATCATAAAACTATATGGTACAGATTCAAAAACAATTTTCAAAAATTTGATGTGAGAACATTGGAAAAAATTAATTCTAAATAGAATATTAAATTATAGTTCCATGAAAATTCATAAAGGTTATCTAAAATTAATGTGTAGTGGAAGATAAAACATATAATTATAAAAGGGAAAAAATTATTATTTGTAATTTCCTTTTTTCAAAACCAATAATGTAAAGAAGGAATAAAATATCATTTGGAAGAGTGGAAAAAATAAATATAAACTCTACATGAGATAACACATAATTATATTTCCAAAAATACAATATTAAAAGAAATATAATTTACATATGTGTAAGTGAAATCATAATTAAAGTGAATGATATTCATAATTAATAATGTCATACTTTTATGAAGAATAAATTAATCAAATAGGATAATGGAAAAAATAATAATTTTTAATAGAGGTAAAGATAATGATTATTCTAAAATATAATGTTGGATTTCTCCAACAATAAAATTAAGAAGTTCATATTGAAACATTATTACTCAAATAAAGAATGATTGAGGTAAAAATTTTAATTATGAATTTAATATAACATGAATCAAAAACCCTTGAAAAGAGAATATAACATTGATTTTCAAATACATTGAATTTAAAGAGAGGTTTGATAAAAAATTACTCTTTGTTCAATAAATTCCCCAAAAAATCATGAATATGTAATGTGTCTCATGTAACGTAAATAGAGATGAAAATCCCAAATAAACATCATAATACACAAAGTATCTGACATTTGAAAAGGGTTATATATAATGGAAATTTAAATCCATAGAAAATAATTTATAAATTCAATATAATACTATTTTAGGATCAAAATCCCAATTTATATAAATGAATTTCGTGAAGAACAGTCATAAGTCAATGAATGAAAACAGAATTATCAAAAACCCTTACTTTTTTTTATTCTTAACATAATGTGATCTAACACCCTATATAAAAAAATAAGTATATTTGTTACCTATTACAAAACCTTATTAATACCTGTATTTCTATGATTCTGAATTTTCGTATGAGGTATGGAGAATTTGTTTTTTGGATTCAATATTTTTTACGGCCTAATTGGAATACCTCGTGTGAGCATGGGTGTATCAGCGATGTATGGGGCTTCTTCAGAGCCCAGATACATTCTTTTTGGAAAATATAGATAGTATGCATACTTAGGTGGACCCATGTGGGACAAACCACATGGTTACCTCTAATCATGAAAAACATGATAGTTGGGTGTAGGATGTCACAAATTTTAAGAAAACTATGATTCCTCTTATTAACACCAATGCAAGGAACCAAAATTGTGTATTAGTTCCAAAATACATGTTTTCTTCATGGTTTAGTAAATTTTGCACCATGTCCATGTGGGGTGCCCCTTTAAGTAGTGAAGGGTACATGATTGGTGCACGGTTCAGCCAACAATGTGAATAAAGTTTGTGGCCAAGTATTTTGAGGTAAAAGACCATTTTTTCATTAAACATATTAAAATAGAAACCTATTATTATTTCTTTCATGTTGTAAATTAGTTTGGTTTAGGATCTCCATTGAAGGCTAAATCATATCCTATCCCACCCTATCTCCATCTGAGCTCGGAATCGAGATCAATTCAACTCATTTGATATGTGCTGGTATGTACTTTTTCCGACGTGTTTCGTTCTTTGTTCTTCTTGATATTGACATAGTTATTTAAGTAAAAGATAATATCCAATATTTTTTAATAACTTTAAATACCCATCATTTTACTTTGGATGTTGAATGAATCAAAATCTGATACAGGATGATGGATCTAATACAGTCGTATGGTAGGTGGTATATACATGTCCCTATGGTATTGTTCTTTATAGAGATAGATACATTTTTCTGTATTTCGTACTTTCTGTCAATGACCTGATAATTAATATAATAATTCAATTTAATGAACTTGATCCTATTAGGGATGGCCTTTAGTTACCTTGTGTTTTCTTCGGGGGGGGGGGGGGTATCCCCATCCTAGGACACCCATGTGGTATGCCTCTACTCGTGTCTATTTTCATACCACCTATGTGGTGTTTGTGAGTGCTCAACTAGTTAGAGTATTTCCAATTACAAATTCATTAAATTTAATTTAATTTTTAATATGATTAAGAGATATTTTTCCTCATTTTACATGTAATATCTAATGTTGAACTATTTAATTGTCTATATGGGAGTTTTTTTAAGAGTGGATAAAGTCATGGAATGTAATTTCATGTGAATTTTTTGAATTCAATTGAATGATGAATGTTTCCATAGGATGTCGAGGGTGTCAAATATTATGGGTCATGAGAGTGGTAGTGGATGCCTTTGGGGAGATTACTACTTGGGTCTTGATTGTTTAGGTTTTTTTGGGCCCTTACTTCCCCTTGGAAGTGGCATGCCATGGATCGCAGATTAAATGGTTGTTGACAAGCTCCTTAGACCCTATTATAAGCTTAATCATGCTTCAATCAGGATTCTCGTGGGACTCGATGTGGATTCCCTAGTTCACTATACCTTGGATTTGGGCCTATGGGGCGTGAAACTCTTGATTATACATATGGTGAATGTAGCATTCTTGACTATATGTCTTGGTCATGGTAGATATGATACTTTTGTTTTTATAGCTTGGCCATGGATGATATGATATACCAGATATATGGAATGGTCATGTTTTATATGATATACAAGTTACACAGTGTGGCCATTGATGATATTGTGTAGATGGTATGGTTGCGGTGTTTATTTCCGTTTTCATTACCGGTACCTTGTAATAGGATCTTGACCAGTGTTTTTCTGGGATCCATGTTTGGCTTGAAAGATAAAATTTAAATGTTTTTCATATTCCCTAGCCACTTATTTCAGTTCTTATACACATGTGATATACATTTCACACTATGTAGCTTGTATTTAACACCCAAGACTTGTTATAGACACCATCAATAGTGGCCTATAAGGATTTTGTCTCGCACCCTATATTGGGCCATCTTTGGGTACCCAAACAGAATATATGGATGTCAGAATGTATTAGGGAAACATCCAAAAGTTAGATGCTTGATTTTGATTGATGAATATGACAATGGGAGAACATGACAGAGATGAGGCTTGTGATGTAGGTTGACATGTTTTATATTTTCCCTTTTTGGTATTTTGACTCATAGATTGTACTGATGCATGTATACTTATTTTGGATGCTTTTTAGACACATAAAATATCATCATTTTATATCAAATTACCTATGGAATATATATATATATATATATATCTGTATTTTCATGATATCTCTTCTTTGGTTATTATACTATTTCCACTACAGTGGGTTACTATCCCAGTGGTCATAGTTTATGCTCCTACTACTTATTCATTGTTATAATTACTCCTCTATTTGAAGGATGTGAATTTATTCTATGTTACACTCTAAAAATAGGGAATAGTATCCCCATAGACACACCCTAATCCATAATGTCTAGTCATAAGTCTTTTTCATTTAGGGAGATACGCTTGAGGCCATGTGGCACACTGGCTTGAGGCACTTGATAGGGGTATCTAGGTCAGAAAGTTACAAAATGTTATCAGATCCATTCCATTTCTATCAATAAAATTCTGAGAAAATATAAAGTGTATTAGTAAGAATTATATTTTTTGTAATAATATGTCACTAGGAATAGCTAACAAATTTCAATAAAAAACCAAATTGCCTTAAAAAGAAATTGTAGATTCTTATATGTTTACTATCATAGATGATTTGATTACACCATTTTGTGATTCACTTGAATTGTGATTTTATTGTTGATATTATTGAGGGTTATATTATATTTCAACCTGATGAGATGAGGGTATTCTATCTCATGGATAATTTTAGTAACTTTATAGGACTAAAATTCTGTGCATTATGCCATGCCAAATAGGGTGCATTAATTGACTACATGACATTACAATATGTGCCATGTGTGATATATATGTTGTTGTCATGGACTCTTTGTGAAGTGGATTGTAATGGCTAGGACCTCTCCGGTCCATTACTTTGTGAAATGTTGGTGTTGGAGGTGTTCTGGGAGGTCAAGGGGACTTATCCCCAACACTTTGCCAATTTTCCAGTTCTGTGAACAGTGTTTCCAGTTTTATGAATAGTAACAGATCGGTCTCACTGATCGGTCTGACAGATCGGTCTCACAGATCAGTTTCACAGATCGGTGTGATAGATCGGTTTCACAGATCGGTCTGACAGATCGGTTTCACAGATCGGTCTGACAGATCGGTTTCACAGATTAGTGTGACAGATCAGTTTCACAGATCGGTGGGACAGATCGGTTTCACAGATCGGTGCGACAGATCGGTTTCACAGATCGGTCTGACAGATTGGTTTCACAGATCGGTCTGACAGATCGGTTTCACAGATCGGTGTGACAGATCAGTTTCACAGATCGGTGTGACCGATCGGTTTCACAGATCGGTCTGACAGATCGGTTTCACAGATCGGTGTGACAGATCAGTTTCACAGATCGGTCTGACAAATCGGTTTCACAGATCGGTTTCACAGATCGGTTTCACAGATCGATTTCACAGATTTGTTTCACAGATCGGTTTCACAGATCGGTTTCACAGATCGGTTTCATGTACAGTAACAGTGGGTGAACAGTGTTTCCAGAATCCTACAGTTTTACCCCTTTTGACGTTTCCTTTGACGTAAAATACATTTAAAGCATTATTTTAAGGGCTCTTAAGGCCATTTAAAATGCCATAAATCCTATATTAATTATTCCTAAGTCTTGGAATGTTTTACATGGTCAAACTGCGTGGGTTAATGCGATCCTTTTTTAATGGAGAATTAACCGGATCTTAAACTGTTTCCCCATTTAATCTTCAAAAAGGGACGAGATATCATTATCCCTTGTTCGTTCCCTTTGTTCTCAACTAGGAGGTACTAGAACCTTTCAATCCTTTCCGTAGGAGTTGCACAATCAATCTTTACTCCTAGGATTGGTTCTACTCTATTTTGGAAGCAACTGAGCCGTGTCGATCAATCTTCGATATAAGTTATGTTGTATCATCGTTCTTTTGGGTTTCATCTTCTCCTATCCTCTTTTCCATAATTATACCATGTAATTTCCAAGATTCTAATGGGTTTTCTTGGGGTTGGTTGGTACTGTCGTACCGCAGCATCCTCTGGTGGATGCAGTTGTTGCGAGGGGAGGATCATGAACTGTTGTGTGGATAAAGAACGCGAGGAACTGTTTGAGGTAGGGGATTCATGGCTTCTCTAATTGTATATGTGCAATCGTAGAATTAGCATGATTTATCCCTTTGGATCACAATGAAATTGACCTAACTAAATACTTGAACCGGATTAAAAGAATTGGTTGATCGCATGTTGTTTCTTTATACCGTGATAATGGTTTGCCTCATGTTTTCCTAGATATTGTGATATCTATGTTTTCTTTGATTTTTTGTTCGTTCATGATAGAAATTGATAATGAACATAAAGCCGGAATTAATTGATAATTAATTGGCTAAAGATAAAGAGGCATGTAAATTAATCTGGTTTTTGTCGTTGTTGTAGTTGTTCTAATTTGAGGATAATCAAATTAGGGAAGTAAGCATGGTTATTTAATTGGGATAGCTTGCTGATTAGGTATCCGTGATTGGAACCTACGAATAACAAATCTTCCAATTCAATATGGATTAGAGAACAAATTATGTGGGAATTTCTAAAAGGGTTCTGAGTTACCCTCTTGTTTGTTAAAGGGTCAAGAGCCCATGATGTGATGTTTGTTTTCCTACTGCTTGTGCTGTGATGTGAGCCTGGATGGTTGTTGTGATATGTGGAGGCATGGAGGCCTTGTGGTTATGGCAGCAGATGACGCCTAGAGTGACGAGATGCATCAGTTTATGCATGTGGGTGTCGGGGAGGACACCAGGGGTGATGGAATGGGATGGATATGGTTGCTGGTTGCTTGCGGTTTTCTTTAATGTTAATCTACTTTTCTTTTCCCCACTGCTCAAGGCAGCTGGTCTTGCTACCCTTCTTCTGAAGGAGGCGAAGACGCGCGGGGTATGCCACGTGCTTTCCGTGTTTAGCCTCTCGAGGGAGAATGGGTATATTCTCTTTCTATAGGCGGGAAAGACTCGACGGGTAGTATATATACTCACCGTGTTGATCCTCCTTTGTGTTTAGAAGCATAGGATGTTTTTCTAGAATGCCTGGGAATGTGGAAAAGTAATTATGTAATGAATGTTTGATTAAATGGTGAAAATCCATGGGGATGGAGATGCTGGAATTTAAAGGTGATGTGAATCTTAAAAAGGAGCAGTTGTTTTTGAATGTGATGCCAATTCAGTTTAATGTGGAATTTTTCATTCTTAATTAACGTTTAAAGAATTAATTAATGTATAGTGGAACTGATAAAATGAGAATGGAGTAATCTAATAAATATCTTCAAATGTTGGTGTGCTTATAGGATACCTAGTCTTAGAAGTAGCAGCCTGGAGTCTGAGAGACGTTAGCTGCAGTTGTATCTAAGACTAGGTAATTCCCATAGTGTGGATGTGAGTTACTTATATATTCTGTACTTTTTGTGTTTCTATATGCTACTCCACCCTGTTGGTAAGGGCAACTGACACCCCGGGGATTCTGAGCCCTGGGGGGGTGTTTTCCCCAACATTCTGATGGGAGGTTGAATGGCTGACTACCCCCTTTGGCTCTGCTCTCTTCTCTTGGTAGATACTTGTGCCATTAGGCACAGCGGTTAGTTACCCCATATATGTGTGTAGAGGGCTGTAATGGCTTTTGGTTATTCACACACATATATTCTGGATATAGTATCCTACGGACTACTATAGGTGTAACGTGTATAGGCTATGATGGCTTGAGGATCCTTACTCAGAGTATGGGCTGTAATGGCTTGAGGTATTATACCTGACGTATGATACACGTTATGCGAGCTGTAGTGGCTCCCAGAAACTACCTGGTTGCCTTTGGTTGTGAGGACGGCGTGGTGCTTCGCCCAGGTGTCTACGGGCAAGCCTATGTGGTTCACGAGGTACAGATTGTGGAGCTTAGCCCAGGTGTCTGCGGGCAAGCCTTTGGAGAGAGATGCACAGGACGTATGTCGTTGGGGAAAAGCGGAACACTAGTGGGGAAGTAGTTGCGGGGTACCCTTGATATTCTTTACTATATGCTATATTCTTGTATGCGTTACTTGGTGAGAGTAGCCATGGTGAGGTTGGGAACATAGTATACCTGTTTAGGTGACGAGTTAGTTTCACTTGTTGTTCACTGGGCTTTAGCATTCTTTCATTACCTTTGCATGAGAGGCTTGGGGAGGATCCTACTGAGTATACTGTTATACTCACCCTATGTACATATAAACTATTTTTCAGGTCACTTGGAGAAAGTTGGAGATCAAGCGGGTTACTACTATCTTGTGGTTGGAGGAGATGTTCGGGCTCGTGGTCGCTGCCGTTTTTCTTTCTTTTGGGTACTTTTAGTTTTCCATTTCAGTTGTAGTAATTTTGCATAAAATTTCATATATGTACATGGGTTTCTTTTATATTTCAGTTATGAGTTGGAGTTTGTTGGATTCTATTATATCTCTCTCTTCTGCATGTGTTCTCTTAGAGGGAAATTCCTCCCATTTGTATGTTATTATACCCTCGGTTCTAGTCGCCAACCTGGGGTCTACTGGAGGCAGGACTCAGGGGTCATTATCTCCCTTTTCACATTGCTGGCCTAGGTGGGGTACACTTTGTGGGGAGGGGGTTGTGATAGGGTGGTATCAAAGGTCTGGTTGAGGGATAGGATGGAGTTTGGAGTTAGGCACAGGTGAGGATGCATGGGATGGTAGGGAAACAGTGTCATTCATGTTTAGCAAGTGGGGTAAACACTGGAGACCAGCAGAGATATAGGCGTTCAGGGCCCCCTATGATCTGTTGCAGGGACCTTTAAGTTTACGATGGCTACTAAACAAAGTGATACTGGTTGCAGGGTAGAGACCTAGGAAAGGATCATGCATCATTATTCTTTGCTCCTGTGTTTGAATGGGTAGACCTTGGGATAGGTAACCTGAAATTAATAAAACAAAAAAATTAATTAATTAATGTTGAGTCTTCCATATTCCAGGCTTAGGAGCTCTAACGGTTGCTATTTTACAGGTATGGCTCCAGGTCGACGTCCTCGTCAGGTTTGCGCAGAAGATGCCCAGTAGGCTATTCTAGCAGATCACCAACGAGTAGAGGTTGACGAAGATGACACTTGGAGGAAGAAACTCCGAGAGTTTCAGCGCCAGATTCTACAGAAGTACGGGGGCTCCATTTCAGATGCAGTCACAGAAGACTAGTTGGAGGAGATCGAGATAGGCTTCAGTTGGATTCGTGCTTGGAAGGAACACTGGGTGTCCTTGGTTGTGACGATGCTGCGTGGAGCAGCGAGGCAGTGGTGGTTCTTGTTCCTCGGTGATCGTGAGGAGTCAGCAATCTCATTGGAGGAGTTTCGAGACAGGTTTAGAGTCAAGTTTCTTTCATCGAATGTGAATGCGTCCAGTCGCCAGGAGCTACTCACCCTTTGATAGGGGAGCTCCAGTGTTTGAGATTTTGGAATCCGTTTCAGGATCCTTCTACGATATGCTTCAGACCTGTTACCAGATGATGAGGCCAGGGCGAGGCATTTCGAGGAGGCTTTGCGTCCAGAGATCCAGCGCCAGGTCACCCCATTTATGCTGAAGACATATCTTGAGGTGCTGGCGAGGGCAGAGGTTGTTGAGAGGACTTTGACCAGGACCGGATCGTCACGAGAGGGGAATCGTCATGATTCCTCACGAAGCAGAGCTGTGGTCCGGGGTTCCCGGTTTTCAGGACAGAAGAGTTTCCGTTCACCTGGGGGTAGGTCCCAGCCCTTCCCATCTCGTTTATCCAGAGGCAGCAACTCTCAGGCCTATGCTAAGGGATCAGTCGCTTGTTTTTCTTGTGGTGGTCGTGGTCATCAGCAGCGGGAGTGCCCGAATTTTCAGAGCAGTCATCATGCACTAGGCGCTCCACTCCAGGTTCCTCCATTGAGGCAGTTCTAGCCGAGGCAGCAGCAGTAGGTTGCACCAGCTTTAGATCACCAGAGGGTAGATGGAGCAGGCAGAGGAAAGCCCCATGACGCTCCCCGTCCTCAGACAGCAGAACGCGTCCATGGTGGTGGTCATTATCAGGGTCAGAGAGGTCATGGAGGTGGTCGTGGTCAGCTTCATGCTCTAGCGTTTCTAGCTCCAGGCAAGCCAGACGTCGTTCGAGGTACCCTTTGCTTGTTTTCTACCTTGGTGTATGCCTTGTTTGATTCAGGAGCGACACACTCCTTTATATCCCCTACCCTTGTCCACGCCTTGGGACTTGAGGTAGAGAGGCTTCTAGTGCCCTTGGCATTGACTACGCCAGTTGGAGGTCGAGCTAGCTTGTTTGAAGTATGTAGAGACTGTGAGATAGTGTTGGGGCAGCATCGCTCTTGGGGAGATTTCCTATGTTTACGAATACAACCATATGATGTCATCCTTGGCATGGATTGGTTGTATTCGGTGCAGGATATTGTGGATTGCTACAGGAAGAAGGTCATTTTCTTTGATGAATATGGATAGGAAGTAGTGTTTGTTGGTGAGAGAGATCCTCGGATGAGTCATAGACGAGTTTCATCCTTATCATCCATGATGGCTAGGATGATGTTGAGTTCTTCAGAGTTTCAACAGTTGGGGTTTCCTAGGGACATAGAGGAGTACCCTGACGTCTTTCCAGAAGAGGTTGTATCCTTACCCCCTTGACGAGAGATCGAGTTTGGGATCGAGCTACAGTCGGGAGCGTCTCATGTCTCTATGTCTCCGTATAGGATGGCCCCTTCTGAGTTACAAGAGCTACGTATACAGCTCGATGGTCTGTTGCAGTGTGGTTTTGTTCGGCCAAGTGTGTCACCGTGGGGTACACCAGTCTTGTTCGTGAAGAAGGCAGACGACAGTTTGCAGTTGTGCATTGATTATCGTCGATTAAACAAAGTGACAATAAATAATCGCTATCCTCTTCCACGGATTGATTTCCTATTCGATCAACTGAAGGGTGCAAGTTGGTTCTCAAAGATCGACTTGCGATCAGGATATCATCAGATGCGTGTAAAGGATGTGGATATCCCGAAGACTTCTTTCCATTGTCGTCATGGGCATTATGAGTTTGTTGTAATTCCATTTGGCGTGACGAATGATCCAGCTGTTTTCATGGGGTTGATGAATGCTGTGTTCCGTGAATTCCTTGACAAGTCTGTTGTGGTTTTTATTGATGACATCCTTGTGTACTCCACATCTGAAGAAGAGCATGCAGAGCATCTATGAGCTGTTTTGGGAGTTCTTCGCCAACATCAGTTGTTTGGGAAGTTGTCCAAGTGTGAGTTCTGGGCTCGAGAAGTTCGTTTCTTAGGGAATGTTGTGTCCCAACAGGGAGTAGTTATGGATCCTTCGAAGATAGAAGCATTGTGTCTTGGGCAGCCCCCAAGACTGTGTCAGAGGTGCGAAGTTTCCTTGGTCTCGCAGACTATTATAGGAGGTTTGTAGCCAATTTCTCCCGAGTTGCGACTCCTCTGACAGCTTTGACCAAGAAGGATCAAGCGTTCATATGGACTGATCAGTGTCCGGAAGCTTTCGAATATCTAAAGGAGAAGTTGGTAAGTGCTCCAGTCCTTTGTCTTCCAGCGGAGGGAGTCCAGTTTAATGTTTTTTGTGATGCTTCACATCTGGGGCTAGGCTGTGTTCTCATGCAGCAGAGGTCAGTTGTTTCTTATGGGTATCAGCAGTTGCGTCCACATGAATGCAACTACACCACCCATGATCTTGAGTTGGCATCCATGGTGTTTGCTCTGAAGTTTTGGAGACATTACCTCATTGGTGAGCACTTTGTGGATTTCACCGATCATAAGAGTTTGAGGTATGTTTTCTCCCAATGTGACTTGAACTTCAGGCAGCGTCGGTGGATGGAGTTCTTGCGGGAATACGACTTTGAAATATCGTATACACCTGGAAAAGGGAACGTTCTAGCTGATGCACTAAGCCGAAAGTCACGTAATGATGTTGTGCGTGAATCTGGTGATTCCTGGAGAGTGATGGAAGAGCTAGCAGCTTTTCATCTTGATATGGAAGAGGTTGGAGGTAGAGGTTGTCTTTTCCAGATGACGGTGTAGTCATCTCTGATGCAGAAGGTGGAAGAGTCTCAGTTGGGTGATCTAAAGGTGGAAGTTTGGAGAGACAGAGTTTTGTGTGGTGAGGCCCTTGATGGTTGGTCGGAGGATGAACAACACCAAGTGTTGTATCATGGAAGGATTTTTGTTCCCTTGGCGATGCGCGAGATGGTTCTCCGAGAGTTCCATAGTTCACCCTTGGCGGTACATCGTGGTGTGACGAAGATGTACCGATCCTTGAGGAGTCAGTTTTGGTGGCCTGGGCTGAAGCGTACAGTTTCAGAATGTGTGTCTCGATGTTTAGTCTGCCAGAAGGTGAAGGCCGAAAACCGTGTTCCTGGTGGTCTTCTCCAACACATAGAGATTCCTCAGTGGAAGTGGGAGGACATCTCAATGGATTTTGTTACAGGTTTACCTCGAGCTCTGGGAGGACATGATGCTATATGGGTGGTAGTAAATCGTTTAACTAAATCGGCCCACTTCATAGCAATCAAGGAGTCGAGCTCAGTGGAGGTTTTGTGGAGGCGGTATCTAGAGGAGGTGGTGAGACTTCATGGAGTACCTAGGACGATAATTTCTGATTGAGACCCTCATTTTACCTCTAGGGTGTGGAGAGGTCTCCAACATGCTTTTGGCTCTCAACTGTTCCTTAGCACTGATTTTCATCCTCAAACGTATGGTCAGACAGAGCGAACCGTCCAGACTCTTGAAGACATGTTGCTCTCTTGTGTTCTTGATTTTGGAGGTTCATGGGTGAAGCACTTACCCTTGGTAGAGTTCTCTTACAATAATAGTTTTCACTCTACCATCGGTATGGCGCCGTTGGAAGCCTTGTATGGCCAGCCATGCCGTTCTCCGTTGTGCTGGACTGGGGTCGGAGAGTCAGCAATTCTCAGACCAGAACTAGTGTAGAATACAACAGAGATGGTACAGGTGATTCGTGAGAGGATGAATACAGCACAGGATCATCAGAAATCATAAGCTGATCAAAGAAGGAGACTGTTAGAGTTTAATATTGGGGATCATGTGTTTCTGAAGGTGACTCCCCGTCGTGGGAAGCGAAGGTTTGGTCATGCAAGTAAGCTTTCTCCCCGGTTTATTGGGCCTTTCGAGGTGTTAGCTTGTGTTGGAGCTGGGGTATATCAAGTAGCACATCCCCCTCAGATGAGTCGGATACATGATTTTTTCCATGTATTGCAGCTCTGTCATTATCTTCATGATGAATCTCATGTTATCGATTGGGGAGAGATCAATATTGATGATGAGGCAACCTTCGAGGAGCGACCTATGGAGATCCAAGACCACCAGGAGAATGTGTTGTGTGGGCGTTCTATCCCATTAATTCGTGTCTTGTGGCGACACGGTGGCATGGAGGAGAGTACCTAGGAGCGTGAGTCACAGATACGTGCTCAGTACCCATAGTTGTTCAATGTTTAAGTCCTTTCATGTAATGATGTTTCCTTTATGGTTAGACATTTCATGTTTTATTTATGTACCTTTCATGTGATGTTATGAATGAATTGTTTGGGTATGGATTGTTTGTTCCCGGATGTCATAGTTTTGTTCCAGCTTTCGAACAACTCATGGTGGTTTTCCCCTGAGAGGTATCTTATGGGGTGGTTGTTCGGAACCCACTTTTCTTCTGGGTTGGTTTTTAATTCTCGAGGACGAGAATATTTTGAGAGGTATCTAATGTAATGGCCCGGACCTCTCCGGTCCATTACTTTGTGAAATTTTGGTGTTGGAGGTGTTCTGGGAGGTCAAGGGGACTTATCCCCAACACTTTGCCAATTTTCCAGTTCTGTGAACAGTGTTTCCAGTTTTATGAACAGTAACAGATCGGTCTCACCGATCGGTCTGACAGATCGGTCTCACAGATCAGTTTCACAGATCGGTGTGACAGATCGGTTTCACAGATCGGTCTGACAGATCGGTTTCACAGATCGTTCTGACAGATCGGTTTCACAGATCGGTGTGACAGATCCGTTTCACAGATCGGTGTGACAGATCGGTTTCACAGATCGGTGCGACAGATCGGTTTCAAAGATCGGTCTGAGAGATTGGTTTCACAGATCGGTCTGACAGATCGGTTTCACAGATCGGTGTGACAGATTAGTTTCATAGATCGGTGTGACCGATCGGTTTCACAGATCGGACTGACAGATCGGTTTCACAGATCGGTGTGATAGATCGGTTTCACAGATCGGTCTGACAGATCGGTTTCACATATCGGTTTCACAGATCGGTTTCACAGATCAGTTTCACAGATCGGTTTCATGTACAGTAACAGTGGGTGAACAGTTTTTCCAGACTCCTACAGTTTTTCCCCTTTTGACGTTTCCTTTGACGTAAAATACATTTAAAGCCTTATTTTAAGGGCTCTTAAGGTCGTTTAAAATGCCATAAATCCTATATTAATTATTACTAAGGCTTGGAATGTTTTACTTGGTCAAACCGCGTGGGTTAATGCGATCCGTTTTTAATGGAGAATTAACCGGATCTTAAACCGTTGCCCCATTTAATCTTCAAAAAGGGACGAGATATCATTCTCCCTTGTTCTTTCCCTTTGTTCTCAACTAGGAGGCACTAGAACCTTTCAATCCTTTCCGTAGGAGTTGTACAATCAATATTTACTCCTAGGATTGGTTCTGCTCCGTTTTGGATGCAACTGAGCTGTGTCGATCAATCTTCGATATAAGGTATGTTGTATCATCGATCTTTTGGGATTCATCTTCTCTTATCCTCTTTTCCATAATTATACCATGTAATTTCCAATATTCTAATGGGTTTTTTTGGGGTTTGTTGGCACTATCGTACCGTAACATCCTCCGGTGGATATAGTTGTCGCGAGGGGAGGATCGTGACCTGTTGTGTGGATAAATAACGTGAGGAACTGTTTGAGGTAGGGGATTCATGGCTTCTCTAATTGTATATGTGCAATCGTAGAATTATCATGAGTTATCCCTTTGGATCACAATGAAATTGACCTAATTAAATACTTGAACCGGATTAAAAGAATTGGTTGATCACATTTTGTTGCTTTATACTGTGATAACGATTTGCCTCATGTTTTCCTAGATATAGTGATATCTATGTTTTCTTTCATTTGTTGTTCGTTCATGATATAAATTGATAATGAACGTAAATCCGGAATTAATTGTTAATTAATTGGATAAAGATAAAGAGGCATGTAAATTAATCTGGTTATTTCTGTTGTTGTAGTTGTTCTAATTTGAGGATAATCAAATTAGGGAAGTAAGCATGGTTATTTAATTGGGATAGCTTGCTGATTAGGTTTCCGTGATTGGAACCTACGAATAACAAATCATCCAATTCAATATGGATTAGAGAACAGATTATGTGGGAATTTCTAAAAGGATTCTGAGTTACCCTATTGTTTATTAAAGGGCCAAGAGCGCATGATGTGATGTTTGTTTTCCTGCTGCTTGTGCTGTGATGTGAACCTGGATGGTTGTTGTGATATGTGGAGGCATGGAGGCCTTGTGGTTATGGCAGCAGATGATGCCTAGAGTGGCGAGATGCATCAGTTTATGCATGTGGGTGTCAGGGAGGACACCAAGGGTGATGGAATGGGATGGATGTGGTTGCTGGTTGCTTGCGGTTTTCTTGAATGTTAATCTACTTTGCTTTTCCCCACTGCTCAAGGCAGCTGGTCTTGCTACCCTTCTTCCGAAGGAGGAGAAGACACGTGGGGTATTCCATGTCCTTTCCGTGTTTAGCCTCTCAAGGGAGAATGGGTATATACTCTTTCTATAGGCGGAAAAGACTCGACGGGTAGTATATCTACTCACCGTGTTGAGCCTCCTTTGTGTTTAGAAGCATAGGATGTTTTTCTAGAATGCCTGGGAATGTGGAAAAGTAATTCTGTAATGAATGTTTGATTAAATGGTGAAAATACACGGGGATGGAGATGCTGGAATTTAAAGGTGATGTGAATCTTAAAAGGGGGCAGTTGTTTTTGAATGTGATGCCAATTCAGTTTAATGTGGAATTGTTCATTCTTAATTAATGTCTAAAGAATTAATTAGTGTACAGTGGAACTGATAAAATGAGAATGGAGTAATCTAATAAATCTCTTCAAATGTTGGTGTGCTTATAGGATACCTAGTCTTAGAAGTAGCATACTAGAGTCTGAGAGACGTTAGCTGCAGTTGTATCTAAGACTAGGTAATTCCCATAGTGTGGATGTGAGTTACTTATATATTCTGTACTTTTTGTGTTTCTATACGCTACTCCACCCTATCGGTAAAGGCAACTGACACCCCGGGGATTCTGAGCCCTGGGGGGGGGGGGGGGGGGGGTTTCCCCAACATTCTGATGGGAGGTTGAATGGCTGACTACCCCCTTTAGCTCCGCTCTCTTCTCTTGGTAGATACTTGTGCCATGAGGTACAGCGGTTAGTTACCCCATATATGTATGTAGAGGGCTGTAATGGCTTGTGGTTATTCACACACATATATTCTGGATATAGTATCCTACGGACTACTATAGGTGTAACGTGTATAGGCTATGATGGCTTGAGGATCCTTACTTGGAGTATGGGCTGTAATGGCTTGAGGTATTATACCCGACATATGATACACGTTATGAAAGCTGTGGTGGCTCCCAGAAACTACCTGGTTACCTTTGGTTGTGAGGACGGCGTGGTGCTTCGCCCAGGTTTCTGCAGGGAAGCCTATGTGGTGCATGAGGTGCAGATTGTAGAGCTTAGCCCAGGTGTCTGCGGGCAAGCCTTTGGAGAGAGATGCACAGGACGTATGTCGTTGGGGAAAAACGGAAAACCAGTGGGGAAGTAGTAGTGGGGTAACCTTGATATTCTTTACTATATGCTATATTCTTGTATGTGTTACTAGGTGAGAGTAGCCATGGTGAGGTTGGGAACATAGTATACCTGTTTAGGTGACGAGTTAGTTTCACTTGTTGTTCACTGGGCTTTAGCATTCTTTCTTTACCTTTGCACGAGAGTCTTGGGGAGGATCCTACTGAGTATACTATTATACTCACCCTATGTACATATAAACTGTTTTTCATGTCACTTGGAGAAAGTTGGAGATCAAGAGGGTTACTACTAGCTTGTGGTTGGAGGAGGAGTTGTTCGGGTTCGTGGTCGCTGCCATTTTTCTTTCTTTTGGGAACTTTTAGATTTCCCTTTCAGTTATAGTACTTTTTCATGACATTTCATATATGTACTTGGATTTCTTTTATATTTCAGTTATGAGTTCAAGTTGGTTGGAGTCTATTCTATCTCTCTCTTCTGTATGTGTTCTCTTAGAGTGTAATGCCTCCCATTTGTATGTTATTATACCCTCGGTGCAAGTCGCCAACCCGGGGCCTACTGGAGGCGGGACTCGGGGGTCATTATCTCCCTTTTCACATTGCTGGCCCAGGAGGGGTACACTTTGTGGGGAGGGGGTCGTGACATGGATAGACAACATGGTTGATACATAGAGTACTTTCTGTAACCTAAATGTTTTCCCTGGTTAGACTACAGCAAAAACCCTAAGCATTCAACTATGGAACATTGATTCGTAGACCATTGGTTGCATGGACTGGAACATGTTGTTGTGTGGATTAATTGAAAACCATATCTCAGTTTATTAGGTGTATGGGATCTTCTAGATCATGTGTTTTGGTCCTTTTAGTTAAACCAATTAAAAATTAAAATCGGATATAAACATGAACATAATTGGAAGCAAAATTTGGTGTAACTGAGAACTATACCTAGGCGCGACATTAGAGTGGGAAAGAGGCAGTGTCTCTAGTGATTGTTATAACTAGATATTTTTTACCTTGTTCAGGATCTAGAAGTGGGAATAGGGGTATTAATTTTCTATAGGAAGGTTTTGACCTTTCGTATACATTTACCAATGAACATTTGTTATCAATATTTGTTGAGGCATGTGTTTTTCATTTCATAGACAGGCCACCATGGTGACCTCCTATCATATGCTGAGGGGGGAACTAACATCCTCTAGATGTAGTGGGACATGGGTTACTCGTAGATCCTCATATATTTTGAGCTATTAAACAAACTATTTTACTATAAATATGTGTCAATGAATAGTTATGTAAGGTTTTTTCATGTTATATGTATACATTCCTGCGAGAACCACATCTTTCCTCTTCTATGGTAGAGATGACACATGAGTTCCTGTAGAAGAATTCATTCATTTTTTTTTTCTGGGGATGCAATTCTATAGGCTGATAATCTGTTGACTGAGACTACATTTTATATTTCTGGTCATCAAGATATACCTCAGGAGATGAAAGCAATGCTCAAGACATACATTCTTTAGGGTGTAGCAAAGTGCTGTTAGGATGATTTAAACTAGGATAATGTGGTTCATAATATATTTTTAGAGGATTTGAAAACCAAGTTAAATGAATAATTTTTTCCAAAGACACTTTTAGTATAGTGGTCCAATAAGTTCATTTGTTTGGAGAAGGTTGTGATGGAAGTTATGGAATATTCGGTGCGCTTTATAGAGATGTAGTGTTTTGCACTGATATATCTTATAGATGTGGCATTGACGATAATATGATTTGATTAAGGTCTCATAAATGTACATCAATTATAGTTTAATTTGTTTTGGTTGATCACTATTACAAATTTAATGAATCAGACTCTAATTACAAAGAAGAACATGAGAGAAGTTGGGGGTGTCGAGCTAGGAAGTTTATCCTCTCGAACCAATGGTTGAAATACTAGTAGTAGGAATCGATGTATTGAGGATTCCCATGAGATTAGTACTAGCTAGGCTATTGATGCTAGAAGTTCAGTTTTCCATCATCAGTGTTGTATATGGGAACACATGAGGAATCAGTGTGATCGCGACCCAGTAGATTGTTATGTTTACATAAGTATGGGACAGATACAACATTTATGAAGGGAATTCCCACTAGTAGTTAGTGGAAGGAGGTCAGTTCATACACCATGTTTGAGAGTGTGTTTTACTTATCCATGTCAGACGGGGACCTGGAGTAGTACCGATCGTTTGAGAGAGGTGGTGGTCATGGATGAGGCGTCTAGGCGCCATTTTTACTCGATAGAAGAGTCCATTTATATAGGTGTTGTGGTTGTAAAAAAGGGTTTTGGTTCATTCCAGATACATTTTGTACATCCTGGCCCCAAGGATCAGAGCACTAGGCCATCTATAGTGAGAGGTTTGATCATAGTAGCCTCTATTCATGTATATTATCTTGTTGATATAGGTTAATTGCACAGTTTCATATTTGTACTTGTGGTGGAAACCCTTATCTTTGTTTTTATGTTTTTTGAAGGTGCTACAATGTTTCATACTTCATTGGGGATCCAAATAGAGTATTTGTGTCAGGGATGGGAGTATCCCATTAATATTGGTGTGTGTCACTCAGTATGGGATCTTTTAGTCCTTAATATTATTAGGTTTGACATCATACTTGAGACGTCCTAGCTTGTTTCAAATCAATCCTACATTGATTTATATCATCAAAGGGTGAATTTTACATCCCTATATGGTGGAGTTTTTATTCATAGGGGTGAATAGGGTGTCCAAGTGATCCGATCTTAACCAGAGAATTGTGGACTGCATGGAATGATAGCTTATATTTCATATTTGTATCTATAATATCAAATATCACATCAGAAAGACTTCCCTCAAATGTTTGATGGTTCCATGGACATATTACCTAATTCATTTTTTGGTTTACATTCTGAGATATGGGTTTATTTCTCTTTCAATATAGTTTTAGGAGCTACACCGGTATCCATTCCTCCTAATAGGATAGATATAATGGAGTAACAGGAGCTCAAGAGGTAGCTATTAGATTTAGTTGCAAAGGGGTTTATAGAAAATTGTACTTCAACATGGGGTTCTCTAGTCCTTTTTTCAAAAAAGGAGGATGGTACCCATCTGTTACGTATGAATTATTGAAAATTTAACCAGTTAATGGTTATGAACTAATATCAATTTCCATGGATATATGAACTTTTTGATCACCTTTTGGGAGATCAGATGTTCTCGAGATATTATTTGAGATATGGAAATCACCAAGTATGTGATTGAACTGTAGACATACCTCATACATCTTTTCATAGAATGTATAGTCTATATGAGTATCTAGTTATTTCGTTCAGTTTCATAAATGTGCTAGTGGTTTTTGTTACAATGATGAACCAATTTTTTTATCCTTGTTTGTATTTCATTATGGGTTTTGTGTGGATATTATCTTTGGAAATTGTCATAATATACATGAGAATACTAATAATCTTGAGATTATTTTAGATACACTAAGATAGTATCATTAAATTTCAGGCTCACAAAGTTCCACTTATGGATGGATAATATTCACTTATCATGTAATATAATCTCAGTGACTGAAGTATCTGTTGACTCAGAGAAAGTGAGAGTTGTAGCATTATAAGAGAAGATCATAAATATAATTGATATAAATATTTCCTAGGGACATCCAGATATTATAGAAATTTAATACAAGAAATATCACACGTTGTAGCACTATTTATGGGATTTACTGAGAAGAAGGTGAAGATTGTATAGAAAGATACATGTGAGAAAACCTTGCAGGAGCTAAAAGGTTGAATTAATTTAGTGTTGATCCTCATACTATAAGTGACAAGAATATGTTACATTATGTATTAAGACACATTAGGTATTTATCTAGGAGATGTAATGATGTATGTAGATAGAGACTTGATATATGGGTATTATTAGTTGAGACCAAATGAGATTAATTACTCAATGAATGATATTTATTTACTTGTTGATGTTTAGGCTTTAACCTATTGGAAACAAAATTACATGGAGAGAATTTTGTGGTGTGAAATTTCCACAAAATACTCAAGTACATATTTACACAGTGAGATTTGAATATGATTTAGTGAAGGTAGGTTGAGTAACTATAGTATTTCGACTTTAATCTGGCCAATACACCTGGAAAGGAGAATGTATGGGATGATGTATTAGGAAGGGAGACTTCAATATAGGATGTTTAGTGGCCAGTAGAAAGTGGAATCTTATGGATTTGTTTATCTAGATACACATTCAAGTGTAAGAATATCATGGGGAAGATTTTATTTCATTACTATCTAGAAATTCAACCATTCTGGATAGAATGAGGATATGGCATCAATCGAATTATGGGGGCCTAGTCTTATGGGAGAGTGTGTTAGGTGAGGACATACCTCCCTGTTGGAATGTTGGTGAGGATGATATCCATATTATACATGGTCATGTATGAGTTACAGTGGATATATGTGAAAATATGATGTGGGAGTTTCATGAATAAATTTGGAAGTTACACCCCTAAATCAGCAAGATGTATTGTGACATACACTATTAGTGCTAGTGGACCAGTCTTAAACATGAGGTAGAATGTTTTGTTAAGAGGATTTCCACCTATCATTTGGTGAAGGTGAAAAATTAGTGACCAGATGGTATTTCATTATAGTTACACATTAATGAGTGGAAGTGGGTTTATATAATGATGGATTTACTAACAGGATTTCTAAGGGCACCTCGAGGTAGTGATGTTCTGTGGGTTGTTGCTGACAGGCTGTTGAAGGTTTCTCATATCTTTCTGATCAGTGAGATTTTCTCAGTGGTTTTTCTTAGACGATTGTACATTCATGAGATAGTAAGACTTCACAAGGACAATTTTAATATAATTTCAGATAGGGATTCATGGTTTACATCACATATATGGAAATTTTGGTATAGGCCACTGGATACATAGATTCTTATGAACACCGTATACCACCCTCGGGAAGATGGTCTATCGAAGCGTACAATTCAGGTGCTTGAGGAAACAATTGGAGAATGAATCAAAAAATTTGGGGGCCCTTGGGGGAGTAATATACATACTTTTTGTCTATCTAAAATTATATATATCATAAGACTATACAAATTGAACATTATGAGGATTTATTGACTGGACATATTGATCTCCCATGAACTAGTTAGATGATGGTAAGGTGGGTTTTTGAGAAAATGTTTTGTGCAATAGACTTCTGAGTAGGTCCAGTTGATCATAATGTGGATGGATACTACACAGTCTTGATAAAAATATCTCACTGGTCACCATCGATGACCTCTAGAGTTTCTAGATGAGGATCATGTCCTGGTTAAAATATCCTTGATGTTGAGACACACATTGATTAGGAGACAGTTTAAGTTTTCATTAATATATGTTGGGATGTTTAAAATTTTGAACGGATTTGGGATGGTATCCTAGCGGTTGAAGTTAAATTTGAGGTATTGGTCAATGAATGATGTATCCATGTATCTCATCTACACCATTATCACTCAAACCTATCTCACACACTATAACTAGATGAAGTGGAGTCACTAGTAGATGTGTCCTTTGAGGAGAACCTTTTTCTAATCTGTTATAAGAGCCCTAAAGTCCTATGAGGCCAGTGATCCCCACTAGTATGGGTGATATGGAAGCACGACTATTTATAGGATGAGACTTCAGAGTAGGAAGCTGATGTATGTGATCAGTGGCTAGAGTTATTCATAAGATATTATTTACAACCCATTAGAGGGTAATTCCAGGACGAATTGGTTTAAGGGTGGATGATTGTAAGATCTAGGGTTTCAAATGATGTATCAATTTTTTCTCAGTTTAAATGCTTTTTTGCATCCTAATGTGAATACCCAATGTGATCATGGGTGTATCAATGGTGTCTGGGGCCTTTTTAGAGCTCGGAACCCTGATTTTTGGAAACAAAATTAGATATACTTCATGATTTGAAGAAACGTTTCGAGAGAGGTCGAACGGTTACCCCTACCCATTCTAGGAATGAAATTGGGTAAAAAATATCACAGGGTTTGAGTAAAATGGGAAACCTTAAAAACACACATGTGTGAGGCACATAGAATGTTTTTCAGATACAAAATTCCTGGTTAGCATATGTTTTTTCCAAACATTCTTCCATGAGTGTATGGAGTTCTCATATAAGTAGTAAAGGGTTCACAGTTGGAGAATGGATTGGTTGTCCATGACGAAAAACCATGTCGCATAGTATTTTAAGTCATGATATCTATTTTTCTAATAAAACCTATTAATAATTTAAAATTTTAATGTTTCACTTCTTTTGGAAATCTGTGAGGTTGAAGAAATCCTTTGAAGGAAAAATCATAGCATTTTCCACTATTTCTTTATTTGAGATCAGAATCAAGAGTCAACCATGTCATTGGATTTGTGCTGATAAGTACAATGTTATTATTGTGTCATTATTTGTTCATCTTGGTATCAAAATAGTTATTTATGTGAAAGCTAATATACCATATTTTTCTGGTTCTTCATTCATTATTCATTTTTCTTTATATCAAGACCAAATCAAAAGACGATACTATATTAGTGATCTATAAAAAACTCATGGTAGGTGATATATAAATATCCCTTGTGGTATAGTGCTTTATTGGTTCGGTTTTAATTTTTCCTCGCGATGGACTTTCTGAAGTATCCCTGACAATTAATTGAATAATTGAATTGAACAAATTAGTACCTATT
Organism: Viscum album; assembly: GCA_963277665.1. Classification (NCBI taxonomy): domain Eukaryota; kingdom Viridiplantae; phylum Streptophyta; class Magnoliopsida; order Santalales; family Viscaceae; genus Viscum; species Viscum album. The sequence goes on from OY728141.1 coordinate 1,382,849,291, forward strand.
ATGGATTCCATTTAGTTCATTTGAGAGTGTTCAATGTTTTTTCCCCAACATATGCCACCACTATAGTGTGACTCTACTTATACCTATTATTTTACCACTTATGAGGTGTGAGTTTGTTTTTTAATATTTATAGGAATATAAGTTATAAATTAATTTAATTTTTTTAAATTCTTTTATATGATTAGAGATGATTTTACTCCTTTTCTTTTTGATAATTGATGGTAAATTGTTTAACTTTCTATATAAGAATTGATATACGAGTGGGTAAACTCATGGAATATAATGGAATGTGAGATTATTGAATTGAATTGAATAATGGTTTTTTTCATAGGTCTCCATGGGTGTGATATTCAATGGATCATGATAGTGTTAGTGGATTTCATGGATGATGTTTCTCCTTGGGTATTCCTTTAGTGGGATTCCTTGGACCTTATTATCCCTTATATCCTTCACATTTGGGCTCATAGTGGACATGGTCTGTTTAAATGATCTATAGACCACATTTCAAGCCTAAACGAGTTTCCATCATGATATTCCTAGTACTTGATAAGGATTCCTTAGTTATCTATATATTGGATCCAACCCGATGGGGTTAGGTTCTTCTGATTATATGGCTTAGTTGTGGTAAATATGATAGTCTTGATTATATAGATCAGTTGTGGTAAATGTGATTCTTCTAGTTATATGGCATGGTCATTGTGTTTATTTATGTTTTCATTGTAGCATCATTATTATAGGATCTCAACCATTATTTTAGAAGAATTATTATTTGGAATGACAATTACAATTTACTTATCTGATATATTCCTTGGGCACTTGTTTCATTTTTTATACTCTTGATATTTATTGAACGCTTATTATCTTGTATTTCAGATATTTGACTTGTTATAGACACTAATGGAGGTGGCATACTATGTTTTTTTTTCTCACACCCTATCCCAAGATCACTTTGGATACTCAGATAGACTATAAGGATGAAATAATCTATCAGGGAAAGCACCAACAGTTTTGTTCTTGACATTATTCACAGCTTATAAATAGGGCCCACAGGATCGAGCAGAGACTTCTGATGCTATGATAGTTTATTTTCGTTCAATTTGATTTTTTTGACACATATTGTAATAATTATTATATACATTATTTGGAAGATTTTTAAACACATGAAATATCATTATTTTCTATGATATTATTTCATGAATTACTGTATATATATCTATATTTGGATGTAATCCCCTATCCAATTATTAATTTTCTTCTTCTATGGTGCGTTACTCATCCAATCGCCATAGTGTATATACAAACTTCTTATATTTTATTATAATTCTTCCTCTATATGACTAATATGATATTACATTGTTTTAAACTCTTAAAAGAGGTAATAATCTCTCTATAAACATTCCCTAGGCCTTAGTTTCTAGTTGGAACCCTATGGAGTTTGTGGGGATGTGCTTGAGGTCATGTGGCCTACTACTTCAGTGAATCGGATAATGGAATTTGGGTGGGTATGTTACACTATACTTTTAAAAATTAATTTATAATCACTTATTAAAAATATATTGGTTAGTCATATTTTATTTTCATCATTGGATGATATTTTATTCCATACTTTTTTTAGTACAAGTTTAGTAATAGAGGTGCCAATATTTTTTATAAATTAAATGTTAATTATTTTGATATAATTATAGGTACTAAAAAATATTTTTTATAATGATTTATAACATTTTAATTTACTTTCAAAATTTTCTTTAGTTCTGATTCGTGATGATGATGTTGGTGAGGAGTGTATGGTAGATGTCTTTAAAGAAAAAAAGGATTGTGCACATATAATAAGATATATATTAATATAAAATTTTAAAAATGAAAAAAAATCATTAGTATATAATTAATTTATAATAAAATTGGTATTTAACCTTCCATGTTTATCATTGATATAATATTATAACATTGATCATATAAGTAGTAAAACAGACACAAACTTGAATAAATTTTAATATATAGTGAGTACAATTCAGAAACTTATTCTTTTGGAATAATATCATTATTATAAATGAATAATTAAATTATTTTGGTTTCTGATTTTTATAACAATATTTTAATATATTTTAATAAATAGTAACATTTTATATGAAAAACAAAATGAATCACTTCCATGGAGGTGGTAGTTGTCCCATCACACAAGCTACATTTTTTTAAAATAGTTGGGAGGAAGGTACAAAATGGTTATCCCAAAAACATAATAAAATTTCAGTATAATTATTAATATTTTGTAATTGCCACCACATGGTTATTTTAAATTCATAGGAAGTGTTATAAAAAAGATATGAAAAAAGAGTAATTGTAAATTTTTCCTCACTCGTTAGAAAATCTCGACTGTGAATATGATTAATGATTTTTTTGGTTTCATTTTGAAAATAAATTCTCCCATAAGAAGTTTATATGAGTTTTGAGGAGTATTTATCATTGGTTTTAAATTAATCTAAGAGTCTTGGGGTGTTAGGAGAAGTGGGTGGATATGGAATCTTTTAAAAGGGAGTCAAGTGGAATTTTTTTAATAATATAAATGGTAAAGTCATTATTCTAAGGTAAAGTAGATCCAATAAGGGAAAAAGTTATTGGGGAAGTTTTAATGTCAATAATGTCTCAAACATACTTTTGAACACATTTTTTAACACATTTTACGTCTTTTAATGTTTTATTTTTTACTTTTACTCATTCTTGTTTTTACCATGGTTTCTAATTATAAACTATGTAGTTTAATTTTATTCTATAATTAAAACTAATCTTATTATATAATATTTTACAAATTATTTTAAATTTTGAATCAATTTTTTAAATATTATTTAATATTGGGATAAATATAATTTTCATTATTGGTGCACATAACACCTAAACCCCATTTTTAGGAAAAGTCTATTTTTATGCTTAAAAATAAAGATTACAGAAAAATAATAATTTTTTGATTTATAAGACATTAATTATTTTATTATTAATATAAAATGATTTATTTCAATTTTTTATTAATCCAAAGCTGAATTCCCCATGTAGATTCATTATTAAAAGAAACATACCAAAAATAATTTTTATTGTTGTAAAATATTACTTATGATTCAAAAATATTAATCATGGATAATAATTTGAATAATTAATTTATGAACGATTTATTTTTGTATATAAATATATTTTAAATTTACATAATTTTTCAAAAAAACATTAAATCGATATTGTATTATTATAATGTCATAAATGGGACAGTATTCCCCAAGTTATTATTTTTCACTATTCATCTTAAAATATAACCTTTTCTGAAAAATCTAAAAAAATATCTTCTATTGAAATTAAAATGAAAAATATAAAAATTAAGTTCTTATTTTCAAATTAAAATTCTATAATTTAGTAAATTTATATTTTAAATGTATAAATAATGAAAACATCTTTTAATGGAAAATAAAATTTTAGGAATTAAATATTGTTCTTCATATTTTAAATAATTTACTAATTAGTGTTAATATATTATTAATATCAACAATTTATTAAAAATTAATATGTTTATTTTATTTAAATAAAAATTCATATCACTCTAAAATGAAAACTTTTAGAAATATACATTTTTAATCCTAAAATGATCATATAGTTACTTATTTAATTTTATCTATGAATTAGTATAATGAAAAAATAAAATTTATTAGTATTTATATATATACATTTCATGACGTTTTTACCTCTATATATACCATCCAAATCAAAGGTTATATTATTATGTTTAAATTTAATAATTTTATTTTAATTCATCACATTTTTATTTAAGTTGGGTGTTTCATGTGATGCAAGGAGTAAAAAAAGTAATAATTGAGAGGGAAATATATTTTCAAATAATGGGGTTTTAATAATTTCCCATAAACATATTCATAAAAATAAATTATAAAAATTTCACTTAAATGATTCATTCTATTTCATGAATATATAAAAATATAAAATGTGATCTCCTTCTATACAAAACATTTTTTACAATATTTGTTTAGAATTTTTATAATATTTATTAATGATAAAAATATATTAAAAGAATATAAATAAGAAGGTAGAAAATAAACTTTTAAGAACAAATATTATAGTAGTTTAATTTTTAGAAATTGCATCATGCTTCAATCATTCTACCTTTATATTTAATATTTTCAAACATTATAGGATCTAAAGGAATTTTAAATATATAATATTGTTGTTCTTATGTGTAAAAAAACACTAAACTAATATCATATTTTTCACATGATCTCTCATAAAATAATATCATACTTAAATTTGATTAATTTTGAAATAATTAATAGGATTATTAGACATGAATATGCCTGATGAATTATCACGCATAATCATAATCCTTTAAAAAATATGATTAAAATATATCAATGTTTTTAAAACCTATAAATTTAATAAAAATATATTGGTATTATGAGAGACACTTCTTATTTTATTGAAAAAAGTTACTTTTGTCATTAAACACCATGAAACAAAATATTTTCCTTCAAAAAAACACGTTCAACTTGTAATTTTCATATATATCTTAAATCCTCCAAATATAGAATCAAAATAAATATTCAATTCAAAATATATATTCCGTAGGAAAATAAAACTGACATAAATAGAACCATTCAAAAATTTACTAATTATCATTAATGTAGTTAAATAACTATACTTTGCGTCCTCCTGAAATCTTGAAAACATGAAAAATTGAAAAGATAATTTTTTTCAACTAGTAGTTACACATACAAAACATATAATCATTCCTCAAGAAATATTTTGATCTATTGAATCATTTAATAAACTAATTTACAAGTATAATATTCCTTAAAACTATATGAAGTACTCAAAAATTATCAAAACTTTTACCAGAATCTAGTGTGAAACTATTTGGTAGTTTTTAAACATAAATAATTTAATTCCAAAAAAATCATCATCTCACTGACAAATATGAAATATAAAAAAGATCATTAGTTTTCCAATAAATCTCATATAAAATTTATTATAAATCGCATCTAAAAATATATTATAAATAAATTCATTAGACAATCCAAATATAATATCGTTTATATAAATCTTTGTAAATATAATATTTAGAAAATATTTAAAAAAAATTGAATAAGATGAAAATTAATTTTTGAAAGCTCATTATTTAAAATAACTTATAACTACATATCATTCTAATCTCTTGGGTCCTATTTTAGTCAATAAATATCTTTTGAACTATTAAGCACATTATCCAGATTCTTCTCATAGTAAAAACCTGGTGTCTTTTTGTAACAGTAGGATATTTTGTGATATATCTTTATTTCATATGAATTAATTTTTATTTATGTGTTTTATTGAAATAATTCAAACATTCCTTTCACATGGCACATACATGTCTTGCTCAACACATAACAATGACATAGAATACGTTACACGCAACACCAAGTTTATGAAAGACATCTTTTTATTGTAAGAATTATTTAAACGATATAGTTATAACCAAGATGATAAATGTTGTAATATTAATAGTATTAAATACTTTTAAATTATTTTTTATAATTTTCTTATATAAATAAAACATATTTTTTTGGAAAAATAATAATTTTTGGTAAAATCATTACATGTTTAAAATTATATTTCCTCAAATAAAATAATTTTCATGACCTTCTTTAAAAAAATATTAATTTTTGGCATATTTAGAAATCGAATTTGTTAAAATTAAATTAAATTTTAATTCATAATATCAAAATTATTTTTGGGAGAATTTTTGGTATTTTTCTGAGAAACATCATTTTTGATGAATAGTGAAAATATTTCATTTTAGTTAAAAAGAAAATTTTCGTTTGAATAATCATTAATACTAATTCAAATATTTTCCTTTTTTTAAAAGTCACAATATATAAATTATACGAATATTAAACCAATTTAAGTCATTTTAATCATTTTTATATCGAAATAAGTTCTAAAAACTAATTTAACTTTAAGAAATTTTTATTCAAACCCCTACTTTCTTGCCAAGTCTGCAAGAATTGTATTAAATTTCCTTTTTGAACTTCTATGATTTGAATATTAAAAAATGTAGATACATAGTGGTAATAAGTATTATTTTTAGTCTAACTATATCACATTAATAATTTGTCAAAAGGAATAGTTAAAGAGATTAAAATTAATAACAATATTTAAGGTACCATTAAGCTTAATTAGGGACTAAACCTCAATATTAAGGACCAAAATGGCATGGAAACTTTTCCAAAATCCATTGGTAGACATTAATTTGACCTCATCCCCTATTTTATAGAATTTTATTTTGTATTTTTATATTATGAAATGTAATTTTCTTATATAAATGTTCAAGTTTGGAAAAAGAAAAAAAGGGAACTTTTATTACCTTTAACATTTATAAGACTTATAAATATGAAAAACACATCATATTTTTAGTTATGCATATCCTTTTACTAAATAAATTGGCTTTTTTATCACAATAATTTAACAATGATTTTTAGAGATGATTTAGTTAATTAAAATGATTAAGAAATGTCAACGTAGATATAATTAAGTTAATAATTAACTAAAATAAATGATACCATAAATATTAAAATTGAATTGAATTTATTGAATTATTATCTTTAATTATTTTTTAATATTAATATATCATTTAACACATCTATAAAATAAATATATTTTATTTTTAATATTAGTTTAAAATTTTAAAATTAAAATTAAATACACATTTTCAAAATTAACATTATTGCAATTTTACAATAAATGATATTTTATTAAATAATTTGAAATTAATAAAAATATTATATTCTCACAAGTTATTTTTAAGTGTTAAATTTTAAATATGATCTATTAGTGGACCTATATTTCTTTTTCAATTTGTATATTTACCCATATATTGTAAGAATATTGTTAGCACGATTCAGGATTAAGTAGAGTTCTGTGCGTCCCATGAACATGTTTTAAAAGTTAACTTCCAAAACACATGATAATTTTTATATTGGTTATAATATTTATTATTAATTTTGTCTATATTATAAAATAAATTTTAATTTATTTTATTTTTAATGGTTAAATTAAATTGGTTATAAAACTAGATGCTTTAATAAAAACCAATATAATAAAATTATGGAATCTTAGAAGTTATGTAACTAATTTATTAAAATGACCATATTTTTCTATGGTGTAGATTTTATTCAACTATAATTTCAAATTAATCCATTATTTTTCAATATTTTAGTCAAATTTACATATGTGAGACCTCCCATTATGAAATGTATTTTGGTCTTTACAAGAGTGATACTCCCCCTCCACTATAAAATGTCAAGCACTCTACCCCTTCCTCAAACATCTCAAGCCACATTGGGTGATCTAAAATCATCCAGAATAGTATCCCAAAATCCATTAATTACTACCCGAATCCTACATTTGGTCATAAATCGTTCCAAGGAATCCTTATTGTGCAAACCAAATGGAAATAACTGATTAAGAGGTAACACCCCACCCCAACTTTGTTCTTTTATTTTCGTTCTACACTCCCACAAAAATTCTTATTAATTGATTGTATAACACCCCTAGTATATTCAATATACTAGGATGTTTTAATTATATGGTTTTTTCCTAAACATACACACACCTCCATCTAATGAGTTATAAGCCTACTTTTATGTGTACCACGAACTACCGCCTCACAAAATGATGATTGTTTGTTTTTTCCTTTTTCGCCTCTCATAGTGGGAATTAGAATCAAAACACTATATATATATATATATTTTTTATTTATAATTTATTTGAGATTATTTAATTATTTTATGAATAATATTTTTATACATTCGATTTTGTGTTAATACGCTAATTTTGTTTGAGCAAGTGTGGTCTATTTTCCCCTAAAAGTGATGTGATTTATTCACACAGTACATGGAATGTAGTAAGGATAGTTTTAGTAAAATTATATGATAAATATGATATAATATATCTACTATAACAACATTATTTATACATTTATGTGTAAATATATGTCATGTACATTATTTCTTTCAATACGACAATAAAAATGGAAACAGTGTCCATGCGTACTTACAGCTTACCGTCACCATTAACAGTGTATTCTATTTAATAATAATATATATATAATATTTATTATTATAATACACATGTAATGAATATAAATTATATTTATATAATGGTTTAAAATATATAAATCATTATATAAGTATAAAGACCAAATATATATCAAATTAAGACACATGTTAAAAACGAAGAAAATATTACATATAGTGTAACCTTAATATAGAATTGTTAACAAGGGGTAATATAAAGTCATAATCAAACCATATATGGTATTATGTATATGAATATATTTAAATGATACATGTATAATAAAAATATATTTTTTATTCATGAGTTTTGAATGAGTATGATGAGATTCAAGACACGAGGTAAGCAGATTTCATATCACTTTTTAGTTCCTTATGATACATGATTTATTCACCACCCACACCTTTTGTGTCATGTGTATACATACCACGGATAGATTTTATTATTATTATAAATAAAATTATTGGTATTTACATATCCATTATATGATCTTCCTTTCATGGGATTTATGTTTCCAAATCTACCAAATCGGTAAGATAGTTTTGTCTCAAATTTTCTTCTTTGAGACATATACCATGTTATGCACCTACGTTTTTTATATGAGGTATAAATACTATATTTATCATTTTATATCATGAATATCATTCCTTTAATGATATTCTATGATTCATTTAATTTAAATTTCATTCATGGGGACTATGGTTCAATGTTACTAAGTGATATGATTTTTTTGAAACAATATCTTCACTTTTCGAGATAATTTATGATTATGTTTCCCTTGTAGAAATAATATAATCCATATCCCAAGAACATTAATTGAATTTATTATATTTTCTTTATTCATAATATATTCATGTAATGGTACCATTTTTCTACTCTTTGGTACATAATATTATTAAGAAAGTGTTTTTAAAAAAGTTTGACTTTAATACTCTCTCCAATCATAAATATATGTTCTTTAAAAATCATGTTTTCTAAAATGGTTTTAAAAAAATTCAAGAATTATTTATATTATTTCGAAGTATTTTAAAATATATGGCTTTGGAAAAGTTTTCATGATTTATTTATAATTTTTAAATTATTTTTAATGAAATGGTTTTAAAAACGTTTTAAATATTTCTTTATAAGTTTTCAAAATATTTTCAATGAAATTTATTTTACAATGTTTTAAATATTTCATTAAAAAATTTAAACTTATTATAAATGAAAAATTGTTTAAAAAATTTTAAAATCTTATTCTATATGTTTTCAAGGAAAATGGATTTTCAAAAATTTTCAATAATCTTTTTATAAGTTCACAAGGGAAAAGGTTTTTAAAATTTTTTTGAAGATTCTTTTAATATTTCTTCATGGGAAAAGGTTTTCAAAATAATTTTGAAGTCATATTTCTACATTTAAAAAAAAATTAAAGAATTTTTTTTTCAAAATATCTTTTTTTTTAAAAAAACTTTTTCAAGTAAAAAATGATATTTTACTCAAGAAATTATTCTAAAAGATCATTCAAAATTATTTACCATATTACATGACATATTTTGATGTTACTCAGGAATTTCAAGTAAATAGTATAAATGATCTATTTATATTCTTTCTCTAAATGGATTATACTTGATTTCGTGGTCCTTCTAAAACCTATTTGTCTTTCACGTGTTATATATTTAGAAAATCATTTTCTCTTTCACAGGTTATGATTTTGATGAAATGATTATGAAACCATCATCTTTTTCCAGAGTTTATGACCTAATTTCATTTTTATGATACCCATTTCATTTAATGGGTTATGATATGATAGTTTTGGATTTTGTGTCACGTGCATTTCTAATTTCATTTTGATATGGTTGGGACCAATAAACTACTCCAATGTATTGGGTAAGGATTTATATCTCATTAGATAGACATGGATGGAATGAGAAATGAACTCAGTTCAGTATTATAGGCTTGTAAAAATAAATGAACTCGGTTCAGTATTACAGGGCTGGAACAAGGAGTGAACATGGTTCAGTAATATGGGACAGGAACGGGGAGTGAACTTGGTTCAGTAAAAGACATTATCCACTAATATGGTCTTCATAGTGATTTCGTAACTACAATGTAAAAAATATTATATAATTTTGTGTTTAACTCAATTCCATGTTTTATTCCTATGTTAATATTTCATGGCATATATTCTTTATTTTTTTTATAATTCATGCCTTGTGAACTTTGAAGATTTATGCGAAGATTCATGTATATGATCTTTGAAATATAGCGTATGATCTTCGAATTTCATGACGCTGTTCTCGTACTATTTTGCTTATGATTATGATTACAGATCTCCATGTTTCCCTTATTTAGAATTTAATCACAAAACTTTTTATATTTCCTTCCCCAAGTTATGATGATATGTATTATGTTTAATTTTCTTAATAAGGGTGCCAAATAAGTAGAACCTAGTGGGAGAATAGGTATCTCATTTATGTACGAGTGTTTATGTTTCCTTGTTTTCAAAGGAACAAAAATATTATGGTCTTTTTCTATCTATTTAAATTTTTTTATTTGTTCTTTAAAAGTTATGTGATGTTAATGAATAAAAAGTGATTGTCACTATACTTTTTACATATAAATTATCTAATATTTTTCCCTTATGAAATTCACTTTTCACATTATTTTGAAATATCTTGAAACCTTTATGTTCTTAATAATATAATAAAATTCAAATGGCCTCTTACATAGATACTTTAATAATGGTTTCTAAATAGTCAATGAATTTATCTTTGTTTAATCAGTGGGAAAATATATTTATTTATTTATTATAATATATCTAGATTTATTTGTTTTATTATTGAAAACACATTTATATCCAATAACTTGTGAACCTTCAAGTTGTTCAACCAATTCTAAAACATCATTACATTAAAAATTACTTAGATTCTATTACTTATCCAAAACCTACATAGGTAATTCCAATGATTATGTTAAATAATTCATTATATACATTAAAATAAAATAATATTGTCCACAAAAATCCATTACAGAACTTGTATTTAAACACTATAATCAACATTAGAAATTACTCATTCAAACTAATGATCTTGATTTTTGTTCTAACTTTTTTTTGAGTAGGTTGATTATCTTTCTCAATAGATGCATCATCTAATTGTTTTTTAACATTTACACTATTTAATTCTTGAATTTTTTATTTAATCTAATCTTATATATAAGTCTTCTCATAATAATCCTTTTCATGTTACTTAAAATTAACTAATTCATCAATAATCATAATCATTTCATTATAAATATGTTAATATTTAATTACAATAGACTAGCCCAAAAATATCCCATCATACAATTTTTCTCACTATTTATTAAAACTATAAATACTATTGAGAATAAATAATTGTCATCTAAAAAATCAAAAATTACTACCCTTATATTTATTTCCTTTAAATAACTCATAAAATGCCTTTTTGATAATGTTTTTTATAGTAGTTTTATTTGAAACATTAGAATTTTTGTAGACATATTTTGACCAAAAATATCTTGGAAGACCATATTCATTTAGCATGGTCCTTTCAATTTCTTGTTGTATATTATTCTTTCAATCAACTACTCAATTTTTTGGTGTCTTAAGAGACAAAATTTATGAGAATAACAAAATTTTTTAATATATTTCTCAATCTCTTGGTTCTTAAATTATTATCCTATATAACATAAAATAAAAATTAATCATATTACCTTTCATATTCTGAACTAAATTATAGTATTCAGAAAATAGGTATAATGTTTCACACTTGTCATCTATAAAATATACCAAATTAAATTTGTTGTAGTTGTACATAATTTAAAATGTATATTTCCCACCAACAAGGATTTTAGAATAAATAGGTCTAAATAATTATAAAATAATTGGGTAGATTTTTCAAGTAGTTTTCATATGATTGATCATTCTTATCAAATAAATATGAGGATTTTATATTATATAAGGATCATATATATGATACTTATCCATGTTATGTTTTTGGAATTGTATAATTATTTGATCTTTGGTAATTTTATGAATCATTTTAAATTTTACATGATTTGTCATCTTATTCCATTGGATAGTATATGACTATATATAATTTAAAAACATCATGTGTTAAACTATTATCTTAATATGTTCAATAGGATAAATATTCTCTATTTTATAACAAATAATAAAATAGAATCATCTTCCAATACAATTCATTTATTATTATTATTATTAGTATTTCAAAATCAAATAATTTAAAAATATTAATAAACTTATAATGTATACCCTAAATATATAAATTATTTTAAATAACATTAGAATTATATATATATAATTCACTAATACCTTTAAACAATTATTTGGAATTATTTCCAAAAGTCATAGTACCTCCATCACATCAGTCATAGGAAATTAAATTTTATGGGTCTCCATTTTTATGTATATAGATTTTTTTCCATTTACCATACATCTTTCTTACATATTTCAATCCATCATTCATATAGAATAAAATAATTTTTTTTTGGTACCCTGAAATCATTAGATTTTATGGGTTTAGTTAAACTATTATTTGGTACCCACATAGATTTTGATGAAGTATTAATATGAATTATATGAGATGAATATTTATAAATAAATGTTTTAGTGTTCCCCAAATATTATGAAAGCACAAGATAGATTTCACTAGAATAATTTCGATGCATTCCATATTTGAAACATGTAATAGTAGAGATACTACCTTCTATGCCTTTTACATAGAATTTCATATATATATGTTGTCGTTTTTTTTTCATAACCGACTCCATTTTTTCATTTACAATATATACATAATTTTTAATTATTTTATTTATCATGAACAAAGTTTTTCATATTTTTTGTAAAACAATCCATCCCATTCTTAATATTTATATTTTATTTTTGAATAGTCTTCAAATAATCACAACACTTTTCATTCATACTTGATTAAAAATTATTTAGTTTTTTCATTCTCTTTTGTATAAGGATTTTTTTCATTAATAAGACTCTTATTAATTCCTTTTAGTTCCTTATATAACCCAAAAATTATAGTGATATCTCATTAAAATTTTTCAATTTTAC